>OX411557.1:13803871-14403871 GCA_948146395.1 Fragum whitleyi
GTGAGTGTCATTTTCAAGATGTTACTATCACTTCAGTTACTCCTACGTAAACCGATTTCGACTTGGATTTCGATTTGAGCCTGTGCGTGGCATTTCCGACAATTTCACACCTGTACATCAAGCAGTTTTGACAACAACATAATGCAATACAAACATGTGCCGCCCGTCAGAAAAGAAAATAGGAACATATCTATCTTTAGTAGACGGTGAAGATTCTGGTCTGACTGTGCGACTGAACAGGCTGGCCAGAATCATCGATTTGTGCAAATTGAAAATTGTTAGAAATGTCAGGCACAGTTTCATTTGTTACTTACGTCCTCGTTTTTCGGCCACGGAAGCAGTTACAAAGCCCACTTCATTTACATTCAATAATTTGGAAACTCAAAAGTGAATGTAATTTTAGCTCGGTAGATGTCGGACAAAACCCGAGGTATTGTGGTAACTTTGGCGTAGTTCGCGTTTTCGTTTGCGTTGGCGAGACAAACTTTAACCTTGGTCAACGTTTGCACCAGTTGGTGATGCTCTTGCTTCTTTCGTGTTGCAAAAGATAGAGTTTGTTGTGGAGTTCAACTTCGGATTTTTTTTCTAAATAAGTTATTAATCATTAATAATAGCTATTCGTAATCATATTTTTCACACTAAGGTTCAAGGAATCATTTGAAATCTCTTAAGCTGTTATTCACAGAAAATTGCGTGATCGACACATATTTGAAAAAGTTGTGAACATTATGCTGTATGGCCAATAAAGATTTTGTGTTTTTTTTTTTTTTTTTTTAATTATTACTTTTTGCTGCTTGGAAAAGACGAAAATTCAGATGACCAAAGATAGAGTCGAGTCAAACTTTTCTTCTCGATCAGAAGTGAAAGCATGAACTAGTTTCGAAATCAAAACTAATCCTTTGTATGTCTTTCATTACATACTCATTTTAAATCAACCTTGTTTACAAAAGATTCTCGTGCACTGTTACTTTTTCTTCAGTCGGAAAAGGTAGCAAACTTGCACCTCAAAATTAGGATCTACATTAGACATTGTCAGATACGAAATGTACCTTTCAAGACATTTCCGTCTTTGTCGACCATTAAAATACATTTTATGCATATAGGTAGTACTTTGCCTAAGGCATTACCTTTTTCAAATCAAAAAGAGAACAAGAACAATCAGTAGTAAAAGAATGAGACCATTGGTCTTGACACCCAAATACATGTTCAAGTTCAATGTCATTTAGATCAAAACTTCTTCTTCTCTTATACAATATCTTACACAAACATGTTTATTTTCCCCGAATTTTCATCAATCCCCTTTAAAATATATACGAACCATCTAGATTTGATCCAAGTCAGTGGCATGGATCATCTGTTCGTACGCACTGATACGTTTTGCACTTTCATTATAATCGTTTTATTTAAAACGGTCCACTAATATGCATTTGGAAGTAAGCTCCTCTTTTTTATACATAACTTAATAAGGGAACTAAATATATCTTGTCTTGCACATGAAAGCAAGACTTAGCCTTGTTAAAACAGTACACGTGTTAACGAGGAACGTTAACACGTTTATTACAAACACATAACATCTAGATCCATATAAGTACTTTTTCATATCCCTCAAAGGGACAAGGGAATCATATTTTGTAATTCAGCTATCTAACTTCGCTCTATTTATTGTACTTACATTACTTTATAATTCGACGAATGCGTGGATAAATCCAGTGGTATTAAACAAAAATCAACAGCTGAAACACACATGATACATCTTTGTGTTTTGGGAATATTTCCATGCACGACAAAAAAGCAGTTTCCATAAACGACTTGGCAAAAAGGTTGGCAACCCCCTCTTTCAAGTCAGTTCAAAACGACTTTGTACTGGAGCGACTGAATGTTAAAATGAAAAGAAAATGTACGATTCGTTTAATCATCACATCATAGAAATATGCATTCGTAACATACTTAAGTTATAATTGTTGTTGAAGTAGTGGTAAAAACGGCATACATTGTACAATGGAAAGCATTTTAACCAATATTTATCATTATGAGAAAAATTATCCTCAGTTCCATAAGTTTCCTTTGTCTAATTAACGATAAACTAATCAATAAATAATCAAAGAAATAGTATATGATAAAATAGAAAATGAAAATCCACAAATTAAGAATTTCGCCTGTAAGTACTTCTAGTTAATACTAATGTTCTAGTATTTTAACGGAATAAATTAATTTTCACGCTGATATGTCAACAAATAATGTCTGATAGGGAAGGAGTTAGCTGCATAAGGTATAATCCGACACATGTACACGTATATATTAGTATGCAGGAATTCGGTGGTGGAGTTATCTTTGTTCACCGTAAAAACTCGCATATGACACGTGAAATTAATTGTGAATAAGTTCTATGTTATTTCTTCCAGTTTACATATCGAGGGGTATGTACTACAGTCTTGCACTGAACACTCGATATACGTGTTACCACCGTGTCAAAAAATGGATACCATTTCCAGTGATGAACTTTAATGCTTAGTTAATTTATCAAAGTATCATGTCAGTAACTTCATCTAATTATAGTATAAAAAATGATATTTCTGCAACTCTGTCAAGATCTCCAATATGTTTGTTCCTGATATCGTTTTATATCTCTGAAATAAAATTGTTCACTAAACACAAAACGAATGGCCATTAAGTGATTGACAGCTATATAATCTGGTTTAATCCTGTCATTTTATCACCAGTGCAAAGCCCCTGCACCCATGACGTACACGGCAAACAATTGTCTCGAAACTTATGACGAAACAACCATATTACACTTATTGTTTTAAACTCATTATTATAGACATAACTTCCTATGTACAGTCAAGTTTTCTAATAGTGCCCGAGATGTAATAAAATGTACAATACAATTTGGGTACATCATTTACAAGAAGAAATATCAGTAAAAAAGTATAACATTCAAGTTTATTGTAACTTTCCCTCGCTCTTTGTGTGTGTGATCCCTGATTAGATTAACCAGCGAATCTTTAGTTTAATGCCGGATTGTCAAAATGATTATCTGATTAAGCAAGGAAGATAAACTAGGTATTTAGCAGTCTTGTGAAAATAAGTCTTCATTTTGTAACAGTCAACAATAGGTTTGATTGATTTTAATGGAGTTTAACGCCGCTTTCAACATTTTTTTTCAGTTATAGCGCGGCGGCTGGAGTACCTAAAATGGATTCCCGGTATTTCTCTGATCAGTACAACCATCACATCCTTTTCTAGCTTCCAGCAACTAGATCACATAGGTCAACGATTATCAGCTCATTGGTGAAAGACAAATAGTCGGAAAGAATGACTGCCACCGTCGGGGACCAGGTAGATGTGTTTATAAAATAGAATAATACCGACGGAACGCGAAACATCTGCAGTAAAAGTAGCTTTAAAAAGAGCTGTAGTAAGGAAATTGCGTTCGCTCGCTGATCATATTGTATTGATTCAATTCGTGCATGTACCCAATTATCAATTATCTCTTGCTCAATGTTTAATATCTGACCCCACGATCCAATCTGTTTATATCTTAAATTATAAAAAAAGCTTTTTCAATTGGTAATACTTGCTATAAATTTAAATCATCATAATCACTCTCTATGTAGCTTGCAGAAGCAGATTCGGTAAATAGGAATGAAACGATTTTTATCTTCAGTATTTTTTAAAACATAAATTTTAAGGTTTCTTTAGGAATATTAGTTTATCACACAAATTGGAAAAAAAAAATCCGTTCGTTATATCTTTAGACGCCACTATCAACTTTGAATTATCATAATTTTCACACTTGGATTCAAGAAAACTCCATTTAAATTCTTTAAACTCGTTATCTACACAATATTGCGTGATCGACACATATTAAAATGTAGTAAGATTCTTCGAGAGCATTTCACACTGGGAGAAGAAATGAAACTGATAATACACGATGTTTTTCATATATTTATAATCTATTTTCTTAATAGTTGTTTGCTAAAATGACGATGTACAGTCAGTTACATCGTGAAATTGACATACATCTGTATCAATACCATTCTCAACCGCTCAATAAGCGCTCCAATAATTCATTCCAAACACTCACTTAAATCATTCAAAAACGCTCCAAACTCACTGAAAAAAATATAACAACAATTTCGTTCAAAATAAAAATGACTGCGACAAAAATAGGGATTTCACCGAATTGATTGAAATTGTTATCGATCTTGGATTGCCTCCCTTTAATTTCACTCAAACTTACTCCACATTATCATTTAATTTCATTTTCTAAACCATTCCAAAATCATTCACCTTGTCATTTTCACGATGTAACTGACTGTACCTATAAGCTATGGGAGCACTTCCTTCGACATTCCCTTCCATAATTAAATCTTCCAAATCGTCCTTCTTCGTTTACTTCCATGTTAACGAATGTCAGTTTATAGATACCTTTAAAAGCCCTTCGGGCGTACGATGAAAGTTTCAAAGGCCAAGCGTTCGTTCATTTCTGCATTTAAGAATGTGAAAGTACCCTTATCACAATACAAAAGTAAAATCTGAATAAAAGACTTGGGATATTTTTTTAAATTGGACTTAAGTTTGTGATTTGTACCAAGTTGATTTAGTTAAAATTCACAGATACTGTCAAATTGATATTATCTTGTAGACATACTGGCAAATGATTGTCTTCAGCTATTAATATTCATACGCGCAAATGACAAAGTTATATTGAAAAATCCTGTAACACTATATACGTCGTCATGAAACAGAGCAAATTCATCGAATTAAATGAAAGAGATGTCGCTCTGACCACATCAGTTAATGGTTAACTGTATGTTCGATGGGGGATGTTGGGGCACAATATGAATGCTTTTCAGTGAAAAATGACATTTAGAATACTGTACTGTAGAAAGTTGCTAATATTTTACCTTCAATTGTCTTGAATTCGCATGCAAATAGGTATGGTACCAATCCATTGATATTCATCCAATATATTGTATCAATTAGAACAAATCTTTTTTTATTGTGAAGTATAATCAATCGAAAAGAAAAGAACCAGCTGTAAAAGACAATGATACTAATATGAATTGTAAATTTGGTATTCTGTCAAGTATAAAATGGCTTTAAAATTGTCTTCGACAAGACGCAGTCATTTTTGTAGACAAACTTTTTTTCTTTCGAAATTCCCATGCTTTTAGACTTATCAATTATCTCTTTAAAAAATACGTTTTAAGTAGGTATTTTATGTAAAGCTAATACGGACCATAAAGAATCCCTGTCTATCAACTAGTAAAAAAATGTAAATAACTTATTTCAATGAAAGAAAGCATTTTAGAAATAGCATATATTTAGGTAAAATAAAGTTTCTTCTTGTGACCTATTGTCAATGAAGGGATCGTCACAACCATGAACGAATTTGCGCAGCCTAACAAAGGTCAATGCCTTTCGCACTCGGCGATTGGTCCCAGATGAACATTTGAGCCAGATATGCCGGTCATTAGATTTGCAATCATTACAAGAATCAGATTACCACTTACACAAACCTTAAAATTTGACGAGCTTTATTGATACCCGGAGTCGAGAGAAAAAAAAACATTTCCGCTGATAATACAATTATAAGCTTCACCCAAAGTCACACACTTTTTCAAATAGAATTCTTTTCACGTGCTAAGCATCCGATTACCAATTCAAAGGGACACGTTCTACAAATCAACATTCAAGGGTTTCTTGGACAATTGAGATGGAATTATCAGATATATTATTCCAAAAAGTTCCTGGTGTAATCAGCTTTATTGTAAAAAGTGTGACTGGCTTTCTCAATGGATATGAAACATACGCTGGGTCGTCTAACTCCATTGCGAAGAAGTCTGACCTAGATTCATATATAGAATTACTTATGTAATATTTAGTAAAGTGGTATAGACTCAGAGTATTATGAAATACGACAGGAATTACTTACACTGTATAGTACAAAAGACCGGTGGTGACTTCTTTTATTCACACTTCACGCTTCAAACTTCAAACATATGATATTGAAATGTGAAATGTGAAGTGTGAACTATGAAATGTGAAGTGTGAAGTTTGAAATGTGAACTGTGAAGTGTGAACTGTGAAGTATGAACTTTGAAGTGTGAAGTGTGAACTATGAAATGTGAAGTGTGAAGTGTGAAGTTTGAAGTATGAAGTGTGAACTTTGAAGTATGAAGTGTGAAATGTGAACTTTGAAGTGTGAACTGTGAAGTGTGAACTATGAAATGTGAAGTGTGAAGTTTGAAGTATGAACTGTGAAGTTTGAAGTATGAACTGTGAAGTATGAAGTGTGAAGTATGAAGTGTGAACTGTTAAGTGAGAAGTATGAAGTGTGAAATTTGAAGTTTGAAGTGTGAAATGTGAATTGTAAACAAGGAAGTTTACATATATGGCAACTTTGAAAAAAATCAACTTCACATTTCACACTTCACACTTCACACTTCACACTTCAAAGTTCACTATTCAAAGTTCACACTTCATAGTTCACACTTCACACTTCAAAGTTCACACTTCATACTTCACACTTCACACTTCAAAGTTCACACTTCAAAGTTCACACTTCATACTTCACACTTCAAAGTTCACACTTCACAGTTCGCACTTCAAACTTCATACTTCACACTTCACAGTTCACAATTCAAACTTCACACTTCACATTTTATAGTTCACACTTCACACTTCACAGTTCACACTTCAAAGTTCACATTTCACACTTCATACTTCAAAGTTCAAAGTTCACACTTCATACTTCACACTTCAAAGTTCACACTTCACACTTCATACTTCACACTTCACATTTCATAGTTCACACTTCACAGTTCACACTTCACACTTCAAAGATATTATGTTTGATATGTGAAGTGAGAAGTTTGAATTTAAGAAATGTCACCTCCAGTTCACGCTTCAGAGTTCACATTTCAAAGAAAATATGTTTGAAGTGTGAAGCGTGAAGTGTGAATAAAAGAAGTCACCATCGGTCTTTCGTAGTATAGTAAGAGCCATTGTTACCCTTCTTTTTTCAGTGTATCAAAGCTTTAACTTTTTTTAAATTTTGGTGATAAATATACGGTTAATTCACGTCTTTGAAGGGGGTCTATGTAAATTTTAACGCACGAAAAACATGACTAGACGCTAGTATTGCATAAAAGTAAAGACTTTAGTATTTATTCTGACAGCGTTGCAAAATAATTCAAAGGAACGCTTTGAAAACTAGCTCAAAACCAACTAAAGTGCCAGAAAATTACGTTATGCACTTTTGTTTATACTGACGTGGCTTGGTAAATTTACACAAACGTCACAAAATTTAACAAGGGAATAGGATCAACGTCTTTATTTATGCTCTATATTACTATAAAACAAAGAAAGTGATATAGGCCATTACTGAGGATTTATAAGGGAAAAAAGACAGGCGTTAACGGCACGTGAGTTTACTTATTAATCCATGTTTATCTCGTTAACACCCGGATTTTGTCCGTTAACGTATGCCTATAACGAACCGATATCGCACATTTTATGTAATAAGAAGTTGTAACGACGCATTTGAAACATCACTATAAAAGGGTTCCTATACCATCATTTCCTTAAATATGTACATGTTTTATAAATAAAAGTGGATATAAAAACGTTTATTTTCAGACAGGGGAATATATTTTGTAATACAAAAATCTTATTTCCTCTCCGTTGAGTGTATTTTTATTGCTTTATGTTTCGCCACGAATGTGCATGTCGGTGTCGTCTGTTATAACATCAATATATGCGTGGGTGCGCGTACATATACGGAAACGCTCTAATATTCATATACGTATGCAAACACAAGAATTTTGTAAATGATAAAAGGCACATATCTTTTGTACATCTTATTGAGGGAATGGTCGTCCACTTAGTTGTAAGAACTTGTGGTCAGCCCTTTTGTCTGATCAGTTGATAGATGAATCATTATGTTTAAAAAATAGTGTTCGCATGATTGCAAAAAAATATGTTTAAACTATATTCCGACACGCAAAATAGACATGGGGTACAGTGTAATAGCAAAACATCGGCGAAGGAAATTTTGATTAATACAATGATGGACAAAAAATGAAAACGTTATTGTATTATTGGTAATATTGAATAATCAATCTGGAAACATCTACAATTATTCTTATGCTTACATGATCAGTGAGGTTGTCAATCATTGGTATAGACACTATTTTTGATCATGATTATCCGATATTGAAATTTGATTCAACATTATCGCCAAATATTATGACCATGCTTGAACCACTCGTTATTTTTTTCACACTTAAAAACAATGGTAATTTAGGCACCAAAAATCGATTGTAACCAGCTTGGCAAACAAACTGGTTGTTACCCTATTTTTCATAAGATAAATGATATGATGCACTTAAAGTACTTGAACATTAAGATGGGTAATGTGGTTATTTTAGAGATATTATTAAAGTACTTGTTTCCCTGGGATATTATGTAAACAATAGAAAGATCATTCTTTTGAAAAGAATTTGATAATCACATTCATTAAGCTCTATCATGAATAGCTATTTTCGATGCTAATGATACTTTCAATGTCGTTTAGATTTCATTCAATAAACTGACTTCAAGGAAAGTCTAAGTAATAGTTGAAGCATTGTCAATGCATGTTTCTTATCACTTCCGTGGATAAATCATCAAGGAAGTGTCCGATTTACAGTACTTTTAATCTAAAAATACCTTTAATGGTGAAATGAAATGAGCCTGTGAGTGACATTTCCAACAACTTGAAATGTGCGTGACGTGCAAACATTGAGAAGCGTAGACAGCCAACTACTCTTAGTATAATGGTACATGTAACTGGCGTTGAACAAGTACAAGTACTTTGAGACCTTATCTATCATCTAAACGCATAGTGAAGACTCTTGTCAGACTTTGCGGATGCAAAGCATGGTCAGAGTCTTTGCTATGTTTTTTATATAAAATTGTTGAAACCTCACGCGCAGGCTCAAATTGTAAATTCAGCCTGTGTTTGAAAGTAGTGAGAGGACAGACCACGTTTCTTTGCTTAAGGTTTTCATTCTTCAGTATACAATAAAATGTGTGCATAGAGTAACATATCCAGGGGTCATTGCAAAACTATTGAAAGTGCCTATAACTTTAGGCACTTACAATAGTGTTGCAGTGACTCCTCGTCATCTAATTTGGATACCAAGGATAGTCAAACATTCCGAATATTTGTGAAGGAAAAAACGCGATACGACGATAACCCATTTTTATATATATGTATTTCGTTCTTTAAAGCTGCTTTATATGTCTACTTAAAATTTTAAGACTCCGTTTACGGGACTTAAAAAAGTTGACATGCAGCCCTTAAAGTTTTAAATAATTTTGTTGTAAAGATAACCTGGGATCGCGAACACAAGTTAAGGGAAAATTGCAATAAACGGTACGATATACTCCTTTTATTTATGATTTTACTATAACGTAGCTGTCGATTTGAATTCTACATTTTATGTTTTTTGAACCATGAGAAATACTTCAAGTAGAACAAATACATGAAAGGTGATTTTTCAAATCAATTAAATTCTATTTTTTTTTCAGACAATCAGCTACACAAAGGACATTGCAACCGGCATCATATCATGAATTCCATGACAGTAATTTCTTTTGTAAGCCAAGGATGCAGGCGCCAATGTGTGATAACATGACACAATTAAACCGGATTATATAGCTTACAGTCGCTTAAAGGCCATTTGTATCTCCACAGAGCAATTCTGTTGCGGAAAATGAAACCATATTAGGGTCCAACATATCAAATATCGTGTCGGGCATGCAGAAATGTCGTTCCTATAGATTGATGTGATAATTCCTTCTCGAAACGACTTTGCAGGAGAAATAAAGTCACTTTGTACATGCATGCATTCAACACGTTAATCCACTACTAACCAGGAATTTTCTAAATGTTATAGATTTTAAAAACCAACGACAATTAAGAAACAGGCGGAATCGGGGCCATATCGTGACATTTTCGACAATTTTACGTTACACAAACACCAAATGCCACAGACACTGTAGTACGGTTATCAACGAAGTTGTTGTTTCATGTTTTTCAGTGAGTTTCGAGCGTTTTTGTATGGTTTGAGTGAGTGTTTGGAATGAATGAATGGATTGCTGAGTGAGCAAATGAGAATGTTTTAGATTGAGATGAATGTCAATTTCATGATGTGACTAACCGTTCACACCGTTTTTTCTCGGATCGATGTTTTTGTAAAGACTTTTATTTTACTCGATTGCAATAAGAGTGTTTATGCTACGATGACGTTACAACTACTCGCAGTTGCTTAAAGCTATGAAAGAATTCTTGTTGTTTTTTTTCTCAGTATACGGTGTATACGGTTAGTTACAACGTGAAATTGACATTCATCTCAATCAAAACCATTCTAATTCGCTCGCTCAGCACCCAATTCATTCATTCTAATCACTTAATCAAACCAATTAAAAGAGCCCAAAAATCTGTTAAAAGATGATATCTGCAACTGCATTCAAAATAAAAATAACAAGAAATTTCACGATTTCAATGTCATTTTTGAAATTGTAAGTGTCTGATTGGTTCTTGGAGACATGGGAAGCTATTTCTGAAAATTTAGGCATTTTTTATTAAAGGGAGGTAATAAATATCGCTCCATTTTATTTCACTCAAACCTCACTCCTCTCGCTCATGCAATTTCATTCGAAATTCATTCACCATGTCAATTTCACGATGTTGATAACTATAGCTAATACGCATATTTTTGACGACGTTCTATATATTTCAATATTCATTGTAATATTTCGATCCTCGAAAATTAATCTACATTAATTGGGTAGAATTTTCAAGTAACCAATTGATGACAACTCAAATACTAATCAGAATTGTTAAATAGCTTCTCTTTCCAGTATTGAATATCTGAATGATTCAAAAATGTCACTGACAAAATACAGATATTGCGTTAGACAGACTTATTTAACAATGGAATTCCCAAGATTTATCAGTCATCGAGCGTTTGTTTGGAAAATAAACTTGGGTATATATAATTTCACAAAGGCTAAAACGGACAACATGGTAATCTGGTTAGACAACAGACTGATAGAGATAAGAAACACAAAAATAAATGGAAAGATGTATAGTAGGACAAATTGTACATTTTAGATACATCTTACATGAAAATCTTCCACGAAAGAAATGTCCCAGTCAGAACAAATTGCAGATTAAAAGAACGACAAATCTTTCCATGTCAATCTATTAGGATCCCTTTCTTTAAAATATGAATATTGAATCGCATTGAAATGGCTTGTCATGTTATCTCCTTAATAAAATTAGGTTACTATGTCCGGAAACGACTTATTCTTCCAATAACTTAAGTCTGAAGTTTTCCCCCCCTGTCAAACACATTTCAAACGCCCTCTTTTCGCGTGACAAAACAAATGATCACCGAATCCCGCGACGCCTTTCAGAAATCCACATTAAATGTTTTCCTGGACAAGTTAGATGGAATTATCAGATTATTCCAAATAAGGTCCTGAAGTAATCAGCTATAGAGTAAGAAGTGTTTACATTGTCTGGGACGGGGTTTCTCATTGAATAGGAAACATACGCTAGTTCTTCTAACTCCTTTTTGTAGAGGCTCGACCCAGACTCATACATAAATGGTTTGTGTAATTTTCAAGAAAGTGGTATAGACTCAAAGAGCCAGGGAAATTCTACTAGGACGAATAACAATATCAACCTTTATCAACTATTAATTTATAACTTAGTTCACGTTTCTTTTCTTTGTGAAAGTTACATTAAAGAAGTAGAAAGGCTAGGGCGTATCTAAATTTAAGTTGAAATAAGATTAATGTTTATCGTCGCATCCTCTTGGCATATTTACAAAAACGGTGATGACAGGCATTACCCATAAATGAACTATCTTGATAAGCAGTTTACTATAAATCTATATTAACAAAAATGCACTAACTTGAATAACCGAAACACAGAGCATTTATCAGAGAATTCAAATGTTTTATGTATAAAATCATCATCAGGTGATAGTAAAACCTAGCCTTGTTATAACAGTACACGTGTTAACAAGAAAACTGTAACATGTTTATTGCAAACACATATATTGTAGATTTTAACGACCATTATTTTTCATCCCTCAAAGAGACAAGGGATCATATTTCTTATAACCAAATCGTATATTCCTCCGGTGAATGTTCTGTTATTGCTTTATAATTCGACAAATACATAAGATATATATTAATGCTTGCAATAGTATATCATATTTTTAAGCTGTGGGGAAATTTGGATATAGACAATAGTATGCAAAATCTTATCGACGCTAAACTAGCATTTTCTTGAATCACATCAAATTAGCATGGTAATAATGAAAGAGGCAAAAAGCATAATAAGTAATGAAACTTAATATTTGTCAAATAGGAAAATTTTGGTGTAATTTTCTATTTGGGTTTTGGCTGTTCTTATTTGAAATATATATTCATTATTAATGAAAAAATAGCGGAAACAAAGCTAACATGTTTCGCGACAACGACAACGCTCCTATGAGCTAAGCGCGAAACATGTCAGTTTTGTTTCCGCTATTTTTTCATTAACAGTTGAATTTAAATCTATCTGGTTCTTGGAATCAGTTTTAACAGTTTTAGATTTCCATCTTATGTCGTGGATTCACCTTTCTCTTTAATATATATAGGGTGCGAAATAAATTAAATCAATCTGCTAATACCAAAAGAATGTATCTAAGTAGTTCAGCTGTTTACGGAAAAAATTCGATGTATAGCTTTTGTCTTGTTGTCGCCGTCGTTGTCGTCGTCATTGTTGTCGTCGTCGACATGTAAAAAAATTGACATTTTTTATACAGTAAGTTACATCGTGAAATTGACATTCACCCCAATCAAAACCATTCCTAACTCAGTGCTGCATTCAATCATTCCAAACACTCACTCAAACAATTCAATAACGCTCAAACCAATTGAAGAATCAACAACGTCATTCAAAATAAATTTTGATAGAGAAAATCGATATTTCACTGACATAATTCGAAATGTCTCATAGGTCTGAAGATATAGGAAGTTATCTATAGCACTTGTATGCATATTTTATTAAAGGGAGGTAATCAATATCGCTAATTTTGTTCATCCTGAACAAAATTTGCGATAAAGGATTACCTCCCATTTAATTCACTCAAAACTCGCTCCACACACTCGTTCAATTTCATTCCAAAATCATTTGCCATGTCAATTTTACGATGTTGTTTACTGTATCTCTAGTTCTACTGAAGGCGTTCACTTGAAACTTAGCACACGTCTTTACCAGCAAAAGAACAAACTATATTATCATTGAGGATCACTCTAGATGCATTTGATGCAAAATACGCCCCTTTTTCTACTTATGTTTTTTTCCACCAACCAGCACTCAACAGCCGAGCGAGGGCAGCAATAGGCGGTGCGCTTGTTATGGCTGTACATTGTTTTACGTAACTGAGTTTGTGATCAAAGATACATGTATATGGAACATGGTGTATATTGTTATTTGCAGACGTAGTATGATAAGAACCCATAACACAAATAGTCTTACAGGCTTCTCTGAACAATATTTTTTTTATCTTATAACTATACCAATATCTGTATGATAACATCCCGTATGATATTTTTTACGATATCACATAGTTATTTTTAGAACAAAGAGATAATGTGGTTATTTTTAGAAACTTGCATTTCAGTAAGAAACATCGTCGAAAACAAGACAAATAGAGGTTATTAGATAAATATAATACGTACTAAGTGTATTGTATGAAAAAATATCTAACTCGGTTGTGAGAATTGATAATTGTCTCGGCAGAGCCTCGGCAATTTTCAATTCTCCCAACCTCATTAGATATTTTTTCATATAATACACTAAGTACGTATTACATATTTAAGTGTGCCGTAACAAACTGAAGACTCATTTTCACAAGACTGCTAAATACCAATATCCTCTTCTTTGCTTTATCAGATAAACCATCTTGACACGCTGGCATTAAAACTATAGATATACTTGTAAAGATAATCGGGGATCACACACACAGAGCGAGAGAACATTACAATATACACAACAATTTACTCTTTTTTATCAGATGTTTTACTCGACCATACAGGTGTTTCATTTGCTTCTATTTGTTCTCTCACAGCAAAGCCGATTTAAGTCAGCCTAAAAGACCTTTTGGTGTTAAAATACTTCATATGTTATTCGACACGTTACTATATGCTGAATAGAGAATAACCTGTTAATGTATTTTAAAAAATGTCAATGTTATCTGGTCGAGGTTGGGAAAAATCTATCATGACGAGGCTTTGTTGAGTCATGATTATTTCTCAATGCCGAGACCAGATTACATTCATATATTAAGACACTAACAAGTTATTCTATCTATCATTCAACTTTTTTCACTCTAAACTATAATAAAACCCTAAAATCAAAGAAATTCGGATGAAAGTGTATGCAAATCGTTTCTTAAAAAAGACTGTCTGATATCATCTTCTGTTATCGGTCAATAAAGGCTTCAATGCATGATAAATGCTATTAACCACATATGATAAAGTCCATTGTCATGACGATTTTAATGAGCATTAACAGTAGGGGTTGTGATAAAATATCTAAATGTGACATCTATAGCTATTTCTCTGAATCAAGAAGAACATCCAAAAACCTCTTTCTCAAATGTATAAGCATTAAAGTACAGTTAAAAACATCGAGAAATTGACACTCATTCCGATCAAAATCATCCTAAATCATTAACTCGGCGCTCCTTTCATTCATTTCAAACACTCACACAAATCGATTAAAAACGCTCCGAAATCACTGGAAAACATTTCGAAATCGTTCTAAATGATCAAAATTCCTTTCAAATCGATCAAATTATTCTACGATTTGATTGGTTGGTTTGGGTTTTAGAGTGTCTGAGGGGTCCACGAAGACACACAAATAGAAAAGTACGTATATTTTTAAAGGCAGGTAAGGTATATAGCTAATTTTGTTTATCTTGAACAAAATCAGCGATATTGGATTACCTCCCTTTAAATACCACTCAAAACTCACTCATCACACTCATTTAATATCATGCAAAATACATTCCAATATCATACATCTTGTCAATTTCACGATGTTGTAACTGTAAACATCCAATAGAAGCAGGGGAACACCCGAAAATCAGTGTCTCAAAGAAACATTAAATAAACATTAAAATAGAAACAGGAAAACATCCGAAAATCTATGTCTAAAAACGGATGAAACTAAACATTCAATAGAAGCAGACATTGCACCTGTCAAAACTGTCCTCGCTTATCGATTGGTCGGGAAATGTAGACTGTTGGAAGACACAAAGTAGTCTGCTATTTGTTGTATCTTTTTTAACTAACACAGACACAACTCTTGGAAAGGTCAATTTAAACTGTCCTGCGTTTAAATGAAAATGTTCGTACATCATGTAGAAACTGTAGAAACTGATAGATGGACCTCTTTAGCATGGGAACCATTGTGTGAAGCGGAGTGCACTTTTTAAATGCAAAAAAGCCATTTTATGCACCCTGACGCAGGGACTGATATACTTTCATAATTACAAAACTAGTTTGTGGGGGCAGTCTTTTTTTGAAACATTCATAAAAGAGGTTACTTGCCGTTGGTCAGTTAATACCAATAAACCAAGTTTGCAACGCGTTATTCTTCCCGAATACGCCAAAAAAATTGAATGACCATTTCAATAAGAGAAATCGTTTTCTATTAAACGGCTTCGAATGCGTTTAAATAAGCAGGGTGGTAGTTTGTAAATTCGTTTCAGTGTACACCCGTGTCCTTGAATTTTTTTGTACATCTTTTCGAAAAAAAAAAAAAAAAAAAAACTATCGCTCGATTCCGCTTGACTTGTGAAGAAGGTACATCCAGTGGCGTGGATAATATCTGAAGAACTATGTTGGTTAAAACGAAGAATCTATTTTACAAAATGCATGCGTGTATACCCGCGCATGAGGTGAACGTTATATATTTTATTCTCTCAATCAAATGGAATGTTGATCTATCACAGTGAGTTACATCGTGAAATTGACATCCACCTCAAACAAAACCATTCTAAATCGTTCACTCAGCGCTCCAATCATTCATTCCAAACACTCACTCAAACCATTCAAAAACGCTCAAAACCATTGAAAAAAATCGACGTCATTCATAAAAAATTTTGATAGAGAAAAATCTCGCTTTCACTGACATAATATAAATTGTTTGCTTCTCATAAGATTCTTGAATAAATAGGAAGCTATGTATAGAACTTGTATGCATATTTTATTAAAGGGAGGCAATCATTATCGCCAATTTTGTTCATCCTGAACAAAATTTGCGATAAGGGATTACCTCCCATAGAATTCACTCAAAACTCATTCAATTTCATTCCTAAATCATTCCAAAATCATTCACTTTGTCAATTTTACGATATTGTTAACTGTAGGATACTGGTTGGAATTCTCCGTTGGTTCAAGGTGATAAAAATGAGTACCTATAACATAGGTTAAGTTTCGGAATAGAAAATTTAAACACTTGTTACTGCCTCTTATCTAGAGTTATCTTTTATAGTATGCATCAGTATTGTATTCTTAGTAGTGTGAGATAATTTCTTAAGGATAATGTCTTGAACTTAGAATTTGTCACTGTGAGGAAAGTTCAGGTAAAATATTCTCTCTTGGACGAATTCGAAGACATTTTTCTATGAACAGTTTAATAACAATTATGCAAATTCTCATGCTGGTGTTCAAATTAATTATAGCATTCAGAATTAAATATAGAACAGCGCGAAACAATGCCTAAGTGATTCAATTTGAATAAATACAGTTGAATTAAAACGCCTGTAATGGTGTTAGGTGTTCATTAACAGGAATTGTGCTGGTGTAACTGGTGATGTAGCTAATAATGTCTCATTTATTTGCATGCCTTCGGATACACGATGGATTCAATAAACGAAAATAAAGTAAGTTACATGTACATCATGAAATTGACACTAGCACTGATCAGAACAATCTACCGTCGATATTGCTCGAGCGACCACGTCTATTAAGCGACCAATTTTATAAAGCGACCACCATAAAAAGTCCCTCCACCGTAAGCAAAATCTCTGAAAAAGGGGACATTCTGAACGAAAAATTGGTTATTGTTGAATATTATGTTGTTGGAAACCATTAGAATCGTCTCAATAAGACGATTCTAATGGTTCGAACATCATAAGATTCAGCACGACTTGACCGACAACCTATAAATGCTATCAAAATGAACTGTCACATTTATCACGGTATTTCGTATTAAGCGACCATTCCCATAAACGACCGCTCTTTTGTGGTCCCTAAAGTGGTCGCTTAAAACAAGTTTTACTGTATGTTTTTCTCACAGCCTTTATTCAAAGAACCACTACAGTTCTGTTACGAAAGTTGTCAACTTGAAAAAATACATGCTTTTAGAAAGAATTTTGAATGAAATTGAATGTTTTAGGTGAACTAGTGTTGAATGAAATTTAAGGTATGTTTGTGCGGGGAATACATAATAGTAAACGAAATTTGCGATAAACTTTTAGATACCTTAAATACAATCAAAATCCTTTTTATATATATATAAAAAAAGATCTGTGTGCGTCATGAAGCAATCAGACGCCGGTGTTCATCCCTAGTCAACCTAACGATGTTCTAACCTGTACCTCTCAAAGGGCTCAAAGAATGTAGGAGAGGGAATGAGATTAATTGAAATCCGAAAAGTGAATAACATAATATTGATACCCACCCCCTTTAAGTCAAAATTGAACATCTTTTCTTCCGATGTTACTGATTGTAAAAAATCGAGAAAGAATAAGTCATCTTTATACAATAATACGAATTTAAATAAAGAATATGAAAGTTACATGCTAACCACGTCGTAAAAATTGACCCTCATCTGGATTAAACCATTCAAAATCACTCGCTCAGCGCTCGAATCATTCATTCCAAACACTCCCTCCGATGACTCAAAAACTCTCCGAAATTTTCAAGACGCTATGAAATCGTTCAAAATTGATCGAAATTTCAATTAAATCGATCTAATACTTGCATGATTTTATTGGCAAGGGTTGTTTTTTTAATCGTCTGACATGTCCGTGATGACACAAAATTAGAAAAATACGTATTTTTTTTAAAAGCGATGTAATAAATCTTGCTAATTTCGTCCAAATTGGAGGAAATTAGCGCCATTTGATTACAGTGTAACTCCCTTGAATTTCATTCAAAACTCGCGCTACACACTCATTCAATATCATTCTAAATTCATTCGAAAATAATTCAACTTGTCAATTTCACGATGTTATTATCTGTAAGAATTTAAATAGAGAATATGCGAGTTATCTATATTTAAGATAATGACTATGACATTCATTGCAGTCGTTTACTCTGAAAAATTCCACTTAACATTATACAGATCTGTCAGTTATTGCTTTTGACTATCAATGTTGAATATTTTACATTATATCCTATTTAATTGCTTGGGAATCTTAGAGACCTTTATTCCCGGCGACATAAGGTACAATTTGAAATTAAGAGATTTTATCCAAGTTGACCGTTTTCCAGGTGTTGAATCCAAGTGAAAAATATCTGTGTCGATCCCTGTCTGTTTCATTTTAGAAAGTTTCATACAGCTAGTAACATCGTGAAATTGACATTCATCTCAATCAAAACCATTCTAAATCGCTCATTCACCGCTCCATTCATTCATTCGAAACACTCCCTCAAACCATTCAAAAACGCTCTAAAATCACTAAAACTTGTAAGATAAGAAACGAGATTAAATGTGAAAAACGGTAGTTTAATTTCACGATTTGACTAACTTAATTGAATTTTGGAGGCTTAAGGTTGGTTCGTGAAGACACAGAAAGCTATAAATGAATCTGTATGTAAATTTTATTAAAGGGGGGTAATCAGTATAGCTAATTTTGTTCATCTTGAACAAAATTAGCTATACTGGATTACCTCCCTTCAATTTCACTCAACACTCGATACATACACTCATTCAATTTCATTCCAAAAACAGAACTGTCTGTACGAAATATCAAACGCTTCAGTCAAGTCAGCGACATCCTGTATTTTTTTCAAGCGATTTTCATTTAGAATGGAGTTGTTGATGTTATATGTTTAAGTGATTTGAGTTTTTTTTTAATGGTTTGAGCGAGTGTTTGGAACGAATAAATGAATGAATGAAGCGCGAAGTGAGTGATTTAGAAGGGTATTGATAGGGTGAACATCAATTTCACGATTTTATTAGCTGTAAATATGATATTTCGACTACCGAATAAAAATCCTGATATTCAGATACAATGTCTTAAAATACTCAGTAATTTTTGAACCAACAAAAGCCTGCATGGAAACAAGTGTCAAAATCATTTTCATAAATACGTTAATGTGATGGACGTTTATTGTTATCGATAGGGCGAAATGTCTTTCAGAATAAGAGAATATCTCTTTTTTTTTAAAGAAAAATTCTTTTATCTTTTAAAACAATAGTTGGAATTTGAATAAGAAGTTTTTTGATAAGAAAGTATTGTGTCAACTTTGTTTACGGAAATGTTTACTCTATCAATTTACAATGTACGTCATAGAATTGTATAGTGGCATGATAAATTGCATCTGATGCAATAGTTGCCCGGAAATCACACCGACTTGCAAATGAATTCACAAAGTGCTAATGTACAATATTTTACTTAATCTGAAAGGAAATGTAACCGTTAGTTAAGATTTTTGGTTGTAATTTTTTTACGATTAATCGAGGACCCACTATTGAAATTTTGAAATACACTCGTACTTATGTTTTGTCAATATAGAATAGCAAACATGTAAGAAAACATTCACTATGCTAATGAAGTCAGAAATATTCATATGAATTAAAGGGGGGAAATCATTTATGAAGAAGGAAGTGCAATGTATATGGTATAAATATGGATGATATCAAATGAATAGCTTATGTATATCAAATACCATAGAAATTCTTGTCTGTAAGGCATCGATATCTACACAAAAACGTGTTATATGGGGAAGAAATTCGGCAGAAAAATGTAATCACGTTAGTGTCCCATAACACCTAATATATGTCTTTTTAATGTAATTTCGGCAGATAGGTGTCGAATCCTTCCAAATTTCAAACTCCTTTAGAATATACTCTGGTCTAGAAAAACTCTCAAGAAATGGGTTTTCCTGTATACCATATATAAAGTCTCGTCATTTTAACCCTTATAATTCTGTTCACGGTCTACTGCTGCAAAAAAGACACTTCCCATAGGCGTAACTAAGACTATTGAATTAATACGCACTCAGAAGGCCAAAAACATAGAAAATATAGAATAAAGACGATATGTGGACCGTAATAAAAAAAAGAAAGTCCTCCGTCCGCTCCCCTTTACTATGATTTGAGCGTTGGTGAATAGTCAAAATATCGTAACTACAGCTTACATAAGCTGTAGTTTCGATATTATGACCATTCATCAACGACAATTTCGAAGAGATGATTTATTTCTATTACGCACTTGCGTTACGTTCATAATTGTAGTTACGACCTTGTTCTTCTGTTTTCGCGGCGGACACATTAGACACTAGAAGATTCCACACTGGCCATTAAAATCACACAAAAATTTGATGCATTTGAATAGAGTGTGGATCATTTTAAACCATTTTGAAGCGTCTTTGACCAATTTTGGGGCGTTTTGTGATTGTTTGGAATGCATTAAATGTAGCGTTGAATAAGTGAATTGGAATGTTTTTAATCCAGTATCGTGCCAATTACAAAATGTTATTAACTGTAGGTTTTACATGTACCTACATGTTTAATATTCTAAAGTACTCCGTTTAAACAAAGCCGTTGATCATGTGATAAATTAGATAATCAATCAACTAAAAAGTACATTTAAATGAAGTGAAAGGGTAATCAAAAAGATGAAAGGGGGTGTCTGGGATCCGTTATACATTATGAGGATCTGTTAAAGAAGTTATCGCGAGCAAAAGTAAATAAATAAACTTCCTAAACTCACATTTTGTATCTACATTCCGGGAGGCAATTTATACCCTTTGCTTAATTACATGGCTTCAACTCTAGCTTACAAAATTTGTATCACCCTTCCCTAAAAAGGTTTAATGAATTCGGATATATAATTACTTTCGTTTTGCAAACAAACATAGTAGCTATATCACGAAAGTGAACGAATATAAACTATATAAATGATTTGTTTTATCTTTCGCATCAAATTAAGAATTTTTATACGACGATTTCGGTAATGGCTCTCCCGGCAAAAATATCTATAGTACTTGGTATATCAAAATCGGGGGCAAAAAATGAAATTTTGTCTACCATTTCCTTCAAGCTCGAAAAAAGCTGAAGCTACAGTTAGCTACATACTCATGAAATTGACATTCATTTCAATCAAAACCGTTCTAAAAAGCTCCTTCAGCGTCCTATTTATTCATTCAAAAAAAAATCACTCAAATCGTTAAAAAAAATGCCCCAAAATCACTCGTAAGATTATATCAAAAACTTACATTAGAAAAAATATTGCAGGTAAAAAAATCCTCAAAAGCACTGACAAGATGAACAAAATTAGCGATATTAATTACCCCCCCTTTTATAAAATATACGTACTTTTCTATTTGTACGTTTCCGTGGACCGATCAGACACTTGAAAGTCCTAACAAAGTAATAAAATCGTGGAAAAAATAGATCGATTTGAATTTATTGTTGAAAGTCTTTAACGATTTTCCAATGTTTTCTAATGATTTCGGAGCGTTTTTGATCGATTTGAGTAAGTGTTTGGAATGAATGAATGGAGCGCTGAGTGAATGATTGAGAATGACTTCGATTGGAATGAGTCTCAATTTTCACGTTGTTTTTAACTGTAACAATTTAAGACAGGCTTATAAGAAATGCCAATTAATAGTGTGACACCTTAGAATTGCTTACGTTATCTAGTGTCGTCAAACGGCGAAGGTAAAACACGATCGTTATTTTTATTTTTTACCCTCGCCGTATTTCTAAAGACATAATGATAATTCTTGCTCTCTCTATAAAACTTTTTTTTTAAAGAAAACTCGAGTTAAACTGTCTGGTATGGATACACAAGTTGACAATGCAGAGTATGCAGAGATTATATTATGAGTCGTCATATAGGAAAACTTAGCTGTGAAATCAATGTCTTCATTTTGCAACCATACAGTTAATAACATCGTGAAATTGACAAGGTGAATGATTTTGGAATGATTTTAGAATAAAACTGAATGAGTGTGTGGAGCGAGTTTTGAGTGAATTTCGTGAGAGGTAATCCATCATCACCAATTTTGTTCAGAATGAACAAAATTTGCGATATTGATTACCTCCCTTTAATAAATATGCAAACAGGTTCTATAGATAGCTTCCTATATCTTCAAGAACCTGTGAGACGCTTACAATTTGCATTGTGTCAGTGAAATCGCGATTTTCTCTATCAAAATGTATTTTAAGTAACGTTGTTGATTCTTTATTTTTCAGTGGGTTTGAGCGTTATTGAATGAGTTGAGTGAGTGTTTGGAATGAATAAATGGAGCGCTGATTGAGCGCTTTAGAATGGTTTTGATTGGAATGAGTGTCTAATACACCATTTTCTTAACAGTATCTCGATTACTTCAAACTGTAATTTGTATCATTTTGTACAGTTAATTACATAAAGAAATTGACATTAAACTCAATCAAAACCATTCTTAATCACTCATTCAGTGCTCAAACCATTCATTCCAAACACTCACTCAAACCATTCAAAAACGCTCTTAACTCACTGAAAAACATATAACAACAACTTCGTTCAAAATAAAAAAAAAAAGCTAGGGAAAAATCAGGATTTCACTTAATAAATTGAAATTGTAAGCGTCCGATAGGTTCTTGAAGAAATGGGGAGGTATCTATAGAACTTTAATGCATATTTTATTAAAGGGAGATAATCAGTATTGCTAATTTTGTTCATCCCGAACAAAATTTGCAATACTAGATTACCTCCCTTTAAATTCACTCAAAAGTCGCTCCACACACTCATTCAATTTCATTCCTAAATCATTCCATAATCGTTCACCTTGTCAATTTCACGATGTTGTTAACTGTACCAGTATTTCGACATCGATTGATTTTCATGAAATATCTATTCAACGGGGTTTCTTTGAAATTGGATGCATATTCACATACAATGTAATTTTATCTGTCTTAATATTTATCGAATGTTATGAAATGTTATCAAATTAGACGGAGAATACGATACCGGGAAAAATTGCAACGAATGAACATTAAATCATTCTTAAATTTATTGAAAGGTTTATCATTCTCAAGCTCTAAGATAGATTTCATAATAATTTTCAATTATTGAATAAGTGCAAATTGCATATTCATTATGAAAAAAATATCGCTCTTGATGTTGTCATTTACGTGTAACCGATATTTAATGGTACATGTAATACAGTTAACAACATCGTGAAATTGACAAGGTGAGTCATCTTCGGATACCCCGATATAGCGTAGCAAATAGGGAGACCCCGGGGTATCCGAGGATGAAGGTGAGTGATTATGGAATGATTTAAGAATGAAATTGAATGAATGGGTGGAGCGACTTTTGAGTGAATTTAATGGGAGGTAATCCAGTATTGCAAATTTTGTTCAGGCTGAACAAAATTTGCAATATTGATTACATCCCTTTAATAAAATATGCATACAAGTTCTATAGAAAGCTCCCTATCAGGCGCTTACAATTTCAATCAAATAAATGAAATCCCGATTTTTCCTCAGCCATTTTTTTTTAACGAAATTGTTGTTATATGTTTTTCGGTGAGTTTGGAGCGTTTTTTGATCGATTTGAGTGAGTGGTTGGAATGAATGATTGGAGCACCGAGTGAATGATTAAGAATGATCGGAATGAGTGTCAATTTCACGATGTTGTTAACTGTATGCCGCACACAGATTTAAAGAAAATCTAGTTAGAAAATCTAAAAATTTAGTCTGATCCTTCTTTGACAAGCCATGGAGGATGATATTACAGTTAACATCATCGTGAAATTGACAAGGTGAATGATTATGGAAATATTTAGCAATGAAATTGAATGAATGTGTGGAGCGATTTTTGAGTGAATTTAATGGGAGGTAATCCAGTATTGCAAATTTTGTTCGGGATGAACAAAATTAGCAATATTGATTACCCCCTTTCATAAAATATGCATATAAGTTCTATAGATATCTTCCTTTTTCTTCAAGAGCCTATCAGACGCTTACAATTTCAATTAAAAATAAGTAAAATCAAGATTTTTTTCCCAGCTATTTTTATTTCGATTGAAGTAGTTGTTATGTTTTTCAGTGAGTTTGGGGCGTTTTTGAATGGTTTGAGTGAGTGTCTGGAATGAATGAATGGGGCGCTGAGTGAGCGATTTAGAATGGTTTTGATTGAGGTGAATGTCAATTTCACGATGTATCTAACTGTATATGAGCTTTTATAAGCTACGACACTACGCACAAGGCGTTTGGAAATGTTTAATGATCTACTTTTGGTCATACACGATATTAATATATCAGTCTTATCAAATATATATAACCTACATGTATATGACAAAATAAGATTATGGATAACTGCGTATGGCACAAGGATATAAAAGGTGTTCGGCTAAATTGTAGCTTTAGCTAAACTCTGCTTAAAGTAAAAATGTATTCAGAACGAACAAAAAGTATTTTCACTTGTTAAAGAATCTGTTTACAAAAAAATGCAGATTTTCCTTCAAATATTTAATTTTTCAGTGTAATATCAAATACATTTCATTTCATATTATAGTAGATCGTAACGGTAGAAGCAAGTTTCTATTGACGCTAATAACCTCGTAAAAATGACACCCTTTCCGATCAAAATCATTCTAACTCAATTCCGCGATATTGTTCTTAATTGTTACGATTAAAAATCATACAGTTCTTGAGTGTCTCTGTGGATTATTTCTGAATTTAAGGTAGTAGACCCTTTATAGATCCACAACATTCGGACCTCATGCTCTTTCACAATGTTGACCGAGGTTTCCTAATGAATATCATGAGGAAACCTCGGTTAACACTGTTAAAGTTCATAACTCCCGAATCATTGCAGAACTATTACGGGTCAGCTACTTAAAAATATAAAATAACTTAATCTTTCCTACGTACGTTAAAGGTTTTGCTTCAGTATTTATTTTCTTCTGAAATAATGCATATTTTAGTTGTGAATTTTAGAAATAATCGATGCATTTTAATCCGATATACTTTGTAAACCCAACGAATTCTGCGTTTATTACATAATCTAGGGAAACTTTTTCTAGCTTTCCATAACCTGAGATTGGGGGTTTTAATGATATTTTTTAAGTTTCCTATTAAGGTGGCAATGGACAACGGCCTCCCGACTCTGTAACCCGGAAGTGGGTTTTCGTTTATTTTACGGCTCCTTTTGCGCATTGTTTAAAAAGACCGGTTTTTATAAGATTCTGCTTATGGAAATAACGTAGAATAATGATGGTAAAATTTCATAATTTTGCTTCTTTTCAACATTTGACATCAATTGAATGACTAGATCATTGAATTCAACGATAAAAATACGTTTCAGGTCATTTAATAAGGACGTGTTTCTAAAAAATAACGAAAAACTTTCTTATTTGCATGGAAAGGTATACTTATTTTTTTACCAAGTAAAGGAAAAAAATGTTTTAAAAACATATCGGAAAATAAGAAAAATTCATTGGGTAATTTCTTCAAAAAATAGGTTTTTATGGCATTTTTCTCGCTTTAAATTACAAAAATTGGTGCATTTTCAACTTTTGAAGGCAAATAATGGAAATGCAATTGATCAAAGAGAAATTCCCTTGGCGACATCCATTGTGTACATGTATAAGGTCTATCAATATGTATGTGTTTTACAGCTATCGGCTGGTACTTAGTTTATACTAAACCTTAAACTAAATTAAACGTTTTACTGAAAAATAGCCAGTACCACTCAATGGCAAACAACTCTAGCATGAAAACGAGCACGGAAAGGTACCTTCAAATTTTGATATAATGACTATACAATGTTAATCTACAACATGTGTGAACAAGAAAAAAATTCATTGGGCGGAAAAAAATGACGCCATGTGTCCATTGCTACCTTAAAAAGACACCCCCTTGCAATTTTCATGTTGCTAAAGTTCGGTCAAAACAATTTTTGAAAGTGTCTTCTATTGATATTTAAAAAAAGGTGTGTGTGTTTTTTTTAAATGCGTTTGCACGTTCTAAGAATTTTATAGAATTGATATGCTTTCGGTTTGTGAAGTAGAAATTCCCTCAAAGACAATATAGCATTGGGCGTCTTGGGGATTCTATAAACCGGAGGCCGGTATATGTTCATTTTACGAATTTTTTGGTGTGTTTTTTAATTAGACTGAATTTTATTAAATGGTTAAAGGAAATAGAACGAAATAATGATACATATACTTAAGTTTCATCGCCTAGCTACATTACAACATTTTATTTTATTAAATGACTTGACTATGGATTTTAACAAAATATATTTACGCGATTGGTTGTATTTTGCGTTTCTATGACATCATTTGATTTTAGGAAAAGTAATGTTTTTCATTGATAACAAATCAACAAATTTGTTTTTATAATTGAAACATTTGCAACACTTTTAAACGAATGGCAGTTTCAAACATGTCATTAGGTTTTTAGGGAGGCGATTCAAATGAAAATTCACTACATAGGTTTTGCCGTCCTGTTGTTTAGAATTGAAATTTCGATTTTCCTTTATTCCGTCTCTGTGGCTATACTTGCCGACAATAAGATAAGTAACCTTACCTGGTATAGGGGACCACAGGTTCAAATATAGACAGTCCTCTTGTTGATTCTTCAGCTTTTCCATTATCCTTATAAACTTCCGTTTCGATCCTTCCGCCGATCCTTTCGCCAATCGTTCACGATATCCTATCTCATCTTGTTTACACACATTCGTGAAATTTGTGAAATCACGGGTATTTACCCATTTTGGCATGATACTATTTCCATGAAAGAAGGTGGCCACTTTTCCACGGAGACCGATAAGGGAAGCATATTTGATCCCCGTATATCTTTCAATCGCCCTTAGATTATCGAAATTGTTTGGAAAATCGACCTTGACCCCACGCATTTTGCCATTCTTTGTGTGGATTTTTCTTTTACTTAACTGAGTAATTGAGATACCCACCCCTTCATCAAGTACGAATATATTTAATAAGATAAAGAAAAGCATCAAACACTTGACAAGCTCCATGTTTATGTTTGATTTTCGTAATTTAATAAAGTTTGTCTTTAAACAATTTTGCAAACCACCTTAGAATAAAAATAAGTTAATATCATTTTCTAATACTACATGTATGACAAGTAATAGTAAAGGTTGTGTTTTAGACTCTTATCTACCAAATTAAGCGATAAGAATATCTGTAATTTTCCTGACTTAATTCTTACAGATCTACTATTTGTGTCGTCTTTTTTTATAATTCCACTATAAATTCACAATTATTTCAATTCCATTGAAATGTGATGACTTTTTCCCTTTAAAAACACCCAAGGTATACATCCATTTCATAGATATCGAAAATAATTCCAGTGATTAATTAATCTCACAATCACAAATATAGAGAAATAATCCGTGATTCTTTTAGAGGATACTTTAAAGCATTCTCTTCTTTACATGTATATGTTCTTTGAATTACATCTATTTATCACTTTATCACCGAATTATTTGAATTTTTTTACTTATTCCTCAGAAACTAATTACAACAATTCACTAACATGTATTCCATATCATATCATATTTTCATATATCCAACCCACGTGTACCAATACCTATAAATCCTGTTAACAGCACGATACTAGATCTACTCTTCGAAAATCATTGAGCTATTTGGGATGTTGCAGATCATCATAAAATAGCCATAAAATATTTCAATATCATACAAACACACGCATTGTATCTAAAATTAAACCGCCACTGCCTTCCAAACGTCTCAGTCTTTCTTCACTATGCTCTAGTTCAATATTCGCTATCATAACAATGCTACAGTGCTGGGCCCTGTTTACAAAACTTCTTACAGAAAAATAATCGTAAGTCAAAATCAAAAATAGCACCTGATGTTTTCATTCATTACTAGATTCTGCCTTGCAATATCTCAATGGAATCGTCTATGGAAGACGATTCCAAAAAGATGATGCAAGGCAGAATTCAATACTAACTAACTACTGTAGAAGCAACCTGAATTTTTGACTTACGCAAAAAATGATCGCAAAATGTTTGTTCAAACAGGCTCCGGGTCTGCGTATAAGAAGCAAATACGCTAACGGTTTGTTTGTTTGTTTAAAATTGGTTTATCACCGATTTCAACAATCTTTCAGTTGTATCGTGGCTGCTGCAGCACCTAACAATGGGTACCAGGTATTTCCCAAACCAGTTCTAACGTTACATTCTTTCCTAGCCTCCAGCTGCTATCCCACATACATCGTAGGCCTAAGATTTTCGACCAATTGGTGGGAGACTATTAGTTGAAAGGAAAGAGTGCCACCGTCGGAAAACGATTACGAAAGTTTTGAAATAATATCTCACCCTGAATATGCAAAGTGGGGCACCTTTTTTTAAAAGGTTATCAAGCGAGTTTATTTACATTCTAGACGCAAGCCTGCTGTGCGCTCAGGATGCAAAACTTTTGCGAAAATTATTAAATGATTCGCCGCGGACATCATATCTAAAACGTTTCTCGAACGTCGTCATCATGAATGCAGGGCAGAAATAGGTGTTTTCTGTTCTGCGTATTTTAATCTTTTCTGTCAATAGATCCACCCTATTCTAGTTCAATATTCGCTATCGTAAGGATACAGTAATGGTATTAGTCGTTCTGTTGTATCTTTTATCTTATAACTATACAAATATCCGTGTGATAACGTCCCGTATGATATTTTTATGATATCACAGTTATTTTTAGAACAATGATATAGTGTGGTTATTTTTAGAAACTTGCATTTCAGCTAGAAACATCGACGAAAACAAGACAAATATAGGTTATAAGATAAATATAATACATATTTAGTGTATTGTATGAAAAAATATCTAACTCGGTTGTGAGAATTGATAATTGTCTCGGCAGAGCCTCGACAATTATCAGTTCTCCCAACCTCGTTAGATATTTTTTTTTCCATATAATACACTAAGTATGTATTATAATTATCTCTTCTGTCAATTAATTAATTTCAGTTTCCTCTACCAACGGCACAGTATAAAAAAAAAACCGGTATTTGGTGTAATACCTTCATGAACAAAAAACAAATACGTGGCTAGTTTTCAGTAGAAACACGTATCCAGAACAACCTTACAAACCGCGTTATACTAGATATACGCAGGACAAGAAGAATTGTGCGAAATAAAGAATGTTTTGTTTGTTTGTTTGTTTTTTTTTTTTCAAAACATAAAAATCGAATAACACTTGTCTTCGAATTCGCAGTTGAAACTGAATGACGTCGTAGAAAAAGATCGTAAAATTTCGCAAAGATAATGCAATCAATTATTTTTTAGAAATTAGAATATGCTCTTTTCAAAAAGATTCGCTAAACTTTGCTGGTTCAGTGCAATCAAAAACGGAAAAATGGGCTATAGAGTGAGATTCGTCTAGATATAGAGTTCCTTATTGATCGTCAATAACAGCGGTCAAGATGTCGGTTCCGATCACTGATTCTGATTACATTGTCATTCAGGGCTGCAGTTAGTTACATCGTGAATTTGACAAGGTGAATGATTTCGGAATGGTTTAGGAATGAAATTGAATGAGTGTGTGGAGCGAGTATTGAGCGAATTTAATGGTAGGTAATCCAATATCGCAAATTTTGTTCAGGATGAACAAAATTAGCGATATTGATTTCCTCCCTTTAATAAAGTATATCTACAAGTTCCATAGATAGCTTTCTATTTCTTCAAGAACCTATTAGACGCTTACAAATTGAATTATGTAAGTGAAATCGCGATTTTTTTCTGTTTCCAAATTTATTTCAAATGAAGTTGTTATTCTATGTTTTCCAGTGAGGTTGGAGCGTTTTAAATGGTTTGAGTGAGCGTTTCGAATGAATGAATGGAGCGTTGAATGAGCGAATTAGAATGGTTTTGATTGAGATGGATGTCAATTTCACAATGTTTTTAACTGTATCTATACATGGGGAAACACAACCTTTTTGCATCTAAATATATACAAATCATAAAACATGATATATTTATATATCAAAGCCATTATCAAATCTATCTACACGTCGTAAGTTTGCGATTAAAACCGCGAAAAACCAGCTTAGGCATATTGAATTTAAGAGATTTTCGTCAAACTACGAGGATCTCATTTTTCTTTTTTTTTTTTATTTTTTCATTTTCTTTTTTTTTTTTTTTTAAATAAAAATCAAAATGAGTTGTAAGTTTTTCATCTACAGAAATATTCTCATACTTCTAATCTTTACGCATTGAAGTTCAAACTCTTGTCAAAGCTTTAGCACATAGGAGAGTCAACTCAAAGAAAGCGGTTCCGTGAACGCATTAAGTGTTTTACGGTGTAGCGAAATAGGCAGATCACAAACCTAGAAATACATGTAAAACATCCTACGTTCATAACAAACCATCACTAACATGTAAAATAAATGCCACACTTCTCCGAATATTCTGACAGCTAATAGGCGCGTTTCAACTTCACCGTCCGAACACAATACGATGTTCAGGCAAGATATTAGAAAACATTATAGGGAAATCGCCAAAAAAAGAAATACACTTCATTTGAAACTTATGTCACATTGGGGAGAAAAAAGAAATAACTGGGCAATATTTCCGATACCGGCGTGAACTAATAACAGTATACCGTCTGAAGATTGAGGCAGATTTTCATTCATGAGATTTGATGGGTCCATAAACAGTCGTCAATGGGTGATAGGAACAAGTGTTAAACAAGTCTTGCCTTAAGTAACCCCGTGAAGTTGACAATAAACTCAATCAAAACCATTCTTAATCACTCATTCAGCGCTCCAATCATTCATTCCAAACACTCACTCAAACCATTCAAAAACGCTCCAAACTCACTGAAAAACAAATAACAACAACTTCGTTTGAAATAAAAATAACTTGGAAAAATAATTGGGATTTCACTGAATTGAATTTGTTAGCATCTGATAGGTTCTTGAAGAAATAGGGGCTTATCTAATGAACTTGTATGCATATTTTATTAAAGGGAGGTAATCAATATTGCTAATTTTGTTCATCCCGAACAAAATTTGCAATACTGGATTACCTCCCATTAAATTCACTCAAAAGTCGCTCCACTTATTCATTCAATTTCATTCCGAAATCATTCCGAAATCATTCACCTTGTCAATTACACAATGTTTTTAACTGTATACCATCTGCAGATAGAGGCAGATTTTCATTCATGAGATTTGATGGGTCCATAAACAGTCGTCAATGGGTGATAGGAACAAGTGGAAAACAAGTCTTGCAGTAAGTAACCCCGTGAAAATGACACCCATTCCGATCAAAATCATTCCTAATCATTCACCCAGGGCTCGATTCATTCATTTCAAACACTCACTCATAACATTCAAAAACGCTCCGAAATTGTTTAAAACGCTTCGAGATCTTTTAAAACGGTCAATATTTCAGCAATTTCGATTAAATTATTGCTCTTTTTTTATTATCGAGTGTTGACTTTTAAAAGTCCTAATGGTCCGCGAAGACAAATAATCAGAAAAAACGCATACTTATTTTAAAGCACGTAAACAAATCGTTAATTTCGTCCAATTTGGACGAATCCACAATGCTGAGTGGATGTTCATCGGAAGCCATGCGGATAAGAGCGCATGACAGCTCAGAAGAGGTTACCGGGTGTAATTGTGACGTATACAGATACCGTAAAGAGCGGATACATAAAGCAATGGATGTATACACAACGTATTCTGAGCGGAAACAAAATGGATAGATCCTTTTTATATACTTTTCGTATACCTCTTAATTCCGCCCTCTGTACGTTTGCAGCCAAAGCGGATTGATCATCCGAGGATGCTTAACGGATGGTATCGGAAACGTAGCGTTTGTTCCTCGTATTGTTTCGTATTTACATCGTAAAAATCGGAATGTTTTTCCACTTTCTAAGTTTTGTGCAGCTTAAAACGTTCCGCGCGGATGAAATCACAATGAACGAACACTCAACGGACAGATCTTATGCAAATCGTATATACGGGGTAAGAAACATATATATGCAAAGCGTCTTTTCAATGGATGGAATGATTTTCTTACGTTTTACATCCCAAGTGCAGTGGGACCGGGCCCTTAACTAAAAAAAAAACAAAAAAAAACGTTATGAATCTGTTGTCTTTTATGCACATAGGCTTTCCTTTCGCTCTGTCCGCCGAGAGTCCGCCCATTGTGATTTTATACACTCATATACTGCACGAAATTCGTAGAGTTGATAAACTTTCCCCTTTGTACGATGTAAATGCGAATCATTGCAAGACCAAACGCAATGTTTTCGATACCTTGATACCATATCCGTTATGCTCCCGCTATATCGTCAATACACCCGTTAAACATACCCTGAAAAATACACCGCTACAGAGGACAAAATTTTTAGGTGTGTGATATATATACACCGCTACAGAGGACAGAATTTTTAGGTGTGTGATATATATATATACATATATATATATATATATATATATATATATATGAATTAACACGGATACGTAAGTATATAAGTGTATGCATCACAAAAAAATATTTACCAATTTTCAATTTTGTTTTCGTTCAGCGTACGTGATGAAAACGCCAAATGCTTTATGCACCAACTCTACACACTCTTTGAATACGTCGCAATTACACCCGGTAATCCCTTCGAAGCTGTCATCTACTCATATCCGCTAGGCCTCCGATAAATAGAGAATAACAGGTTAGCGTCTTAAAATATCAATGTTATCTCGTCGAGGTTGGGAGAATTTATCAGGACGAGACTTTGCCGAGTTATGATAATTTCTCGCAGCCGAGAAGAGATTACATTTATATTTTAAGACACTTTCATGTTATTCTATTTATCATGCAATCATTTTTCAGCGCTAAATCATAATAAACCCTTAAAAATTGAAGACGTTTATGTGAAAGTTGTTTCTTAAAATAGACTGTCTGATATAAAGTTATGTTATCAGACAGGCGATTACATGTCAATACAGACTTCATTGCATGATAAACATCCACTCCATATCCCTTCTACATAATTAAGGCGTCCGATATCTTAAATTCTATTTGTGTAATTTCTGGCCATTAATATCAGTTTTTATCAAGCTAGGGAGACGAATGGACATTTTGCTCCTCATTTAAGCTTGCATTTTGTGTCCGTCTTGCAGTGGGATTGGTCCTTAAGACGCGCAACCAACGGAGGTTGTCGGCGAGAAAACATGTGCCCCTTGTATGAATTGATGGACTATATTTTATTTAAGCGCGAGTTCTGAGCCCAATCGCTTTTCTCTAAAGACTAATATATAGACTTAATCAAGAATAAATTTATTTGTGCTAATGAAAGATTTGAAAACTTTTTAAACTGATTTTTTATTGTCGATGGGTTACGTTAGTAAGATATCTTCCGTAAGATTTGCCCCATGCCGATGCAATCTTCAGTTTGATAAATATTCATACAAGAATCAACTTGAAATTATCTGTATATCTGACAAGAACGACTAGAGCTTTTCAATTTATATGATAAATTTCAGACTGTCACTAATACTGCAACTGCTTTTGTATTCCCTTTTCATAGTCTCACATAAATTCTGCCTATTTTTTGCAAATGTTAAGAATTCATGATTACATATACCATTACCATTGTACCATAATAAGTTCAAATATATTATATATATATAACGAAATTCAACATAAAGTTAAAATTTTCACATATTTGATTTTCAACAAATGATCTTAACCTTGACTGATGACCTAAAAATGATTACCAACACAAAGTTCTTGTCACAAGCAACACACATGTCTAACATGAAGGCTCTATAGCCAACCAATCAAAAGTTACAGTTAGTTACATCGTAAAATTGACATTCATCTCAATCAAAACCATTCTTAATCGCTCACTTAGCGCTCCATTCATTTATTCCAAACACTCACTCAAACCATTCAAAAACACTCCAAACTCACTGAAAAACACATAACTTTGTTCAAAATAAAAATAGCTGGGAAAAATCGGGACTTTACTGAACCAATTGAAATTATAAGCGTCTAATAAGATCTTGATTAAATAGGAAGGTATTTATAGAACATATATGTAATTTTTAAGTTGGAATGCGGAGCAATTCCAACTTAGATTTAACAAAACCGTAAAATGAACACAAGATAATTTCATTTCGTTTTTTTTTTTTGAGAACACATATCACGTGAACAGGATGTGAATACTCCTCGACCTATTTTGTGTATCTCAACTTGACATAGACATACAGTTTATATCATGAAAAAAGTAATAATGCTGTACAATTACACAACTATCACTTCATGTATATTATTAACACGCTTATTTATGTTTTAAACGATATCTATTGAAAGTTGCGTAAGAATTTACTAGTATCACATGTTTGCATTACTATATTTGGAAATCATGTGATAAGTCAAATAAGGTCAGCTATATACAATAGCACTTGCCAATCACGTGATCTGCTTATTTGGTAAGGTTGCGATCTCTTTTCTCAGTATTGTGGCAATAGCACAGACTAATCACATGATCTGCTTATTTGGTAATGTCGCTCCTGTTTTTCGAAGAATCATGTTATGGCTTCTTTTAGAGGTATAGTTTCTCTTTCTGAACGAATTTATTACACATTTAACTTTTGACAAATTGTTATATTGTACATTTCTGTCTACAGTAACGAAATAAAAATCTTCAGTTTTTGTTGAAGGGATGATAAAAATTTTTGCAACATATTGTCGTTTGTTTTCCGTTATATTGCAGTTAGCTACAAGAATGTTTTATCAAGAGCACCACCTTACAGTTAGTTACATCGTGAAATTGACATTCATCTCTACCAAAAACATACTTAATCGCTCAATCAGCGCTCCATTCATTCATTCCAAACACTAACCCAAACCATTCAAAAACGCTAAAAATTACTAAGAAAAATAAAATCAACATGTATATTCAAAATGAATAAAAGTAAGAATCAAATCGTGAATAAAGTAAGAACCTAATCGTGATTTCACTGACATTATTGAAATTTAAAGCGTCTGATTGGTTCTTAACGCAATAGAAAAAGCTATTGATGGAACCTTTATGCATGTTTAATTAAAGGGAGGTTTTACATATCGCTAATTTTGTTCAGGATGAACAAAATAAGCGACATTGGATTCCCTCCTTTTAATTTCACTCAAAACTCGCTCCGCTCAATCATTCAACATCATTCCTAAATCAAATCCAAAATCGTTCAACTTGTCAATGTCACGATGTTATTTACTGTTCCCTCTACTCAGAAGTAGAGGAGCATATATTGATTTCATCATGTCTGTCTGTCAGTCCATTGACCGTTGCTTACCGCTAGCTATAACCTGCAATAACGGAACTACACAAATATTGCCCATGACCCAAAGAAATGCCCTATTGTTTCGGGATCATGAGTAGACTTTAACTGCTAACAGTTTCCACTCTTACTGAACAACCAATTGACTCAAATCATAAAACTCGATACAAATGTTATCAATGGCCCAAGAAAGTACCCAATTTCGGAGTCATGAAGGTCGAAGGCACAATTGAACTTCGTCCAAAAATTGTCTTGAGATTTCAACTCATGAAGTAAAAGACTTCCCTGCGAAAATAACTTTTCATCAAGGACAAGGCGCTTGTTGTTGTCCACTTTGCGACAATTCTAAGTGAAAATGAAATTGATAACTAAAATGCAGAAAATGATGAAAAATAACATAGAAACTGTTTTTGAGTGTATAAGTGTCCGCCTGTGCGTCCATTAGTCGCATGTATGGTTCGTATCATTTTCTTCCTTTTAAGTTCACCTGAGCACAACGTGCTCAAGGGGAGCTTTAAGGATCACACCGACTCCGTCGTGCGTCGTGTGTCGTCAACTTTCTTAAAACATCTTCTTCTCCTAAACCGCTAGGCTAAATTCAACGAAGTTTTGCGTAAGTGTTTCGTTGGTGACCCTCTTCACAAATTGTTCGCTAAATTCTTATTGGCCCATAAATTTTGGTGTGGTAGGGCAGGGCTTATTTTCAGCTCGAACCTTTTGAACGACATCTCCTCCTGAACCACTGGGCCGATTTCAATGAAACTTTACCAGAATTTTCTTGGGATGGACCTCTTTCAAAAATATTTTCGCCTTATTTAGATTGGCAAATAAACATGAGCGTGGCAGGGCTGGGCTTATTTTGAGCCTGAAACCTTTGAACGACATCTCCTCCTGAACCACTGAGCCGATCCAATTAAACTTTTCTAAAAATTTCCTTCGGTGACCCTATGCAAAAAATTTTCGCGAAATTTTGATTGGCTCAAAAATAAGAGCGTGGAAGGGAGGGGTTTATTTTGAGCCCGAAATCTTTGATCGACATCTCCTCCTCAAATATGCCGATATCAATCAAACTTTACCAGGATTTTCCTTGGGTGACCCTTTTTTAAAAAAATGTTCGCGATATTTAGATTGGCAAATAAATATGATAGTAGCAGGGCTGTTTTTTTTTAGCCTGAAAACTTTGAACGACATCTCCTCCTGAACCACTGGGCTGATTTCAATTAAACTTACCGAGAATGTTCCTTAGGTGACCCATTTCAGAAATTGTTCGCGAAAGTTTGATTGGCCAAAAAATATGAGCGTGGAAGGGAGGGGTTTTCGTTTCGAGCCCGAAATCATTGAATAAAATCTCCTCCTGAATCACTGGGCCGATTTCAATGAAACTTTACCACTTTGGGAACTTTGGGTGACCCTTTTCAAAATTGTTGACGATTTTTTGATTTGCCTAAAAAACGGGCGTGACAGGGCGGTCCTTATTTTGAGCCAGAAAACATTGAACGACATCTCCTCCTGAAACACTGGGCCGATTTCAATGAAACTTTACCAGAATGTATATTTGATGACCCTTTTCAAAAATATGTTGACAAAATTTTGATAAGCCTATTATTATGGGTTTGCATAGCATGGCTTATTTGTAATGAATGGGTGGGTACGGCCTATCATCTCTGTTTATTCGCCGAATATAACCTCCTCTTCAACAATTAGATAATATTTGAATGAAACTATGCCAGAAAGCTTCTTGGATGCGATCCACTGGTCCAATCAAATTCAGGAGAGTGGATAAGGGCCATTCTGGACCTCTTGTTATCAGTTTTCGTTCATCAGTTTCAGTCCTGTATAGCGATTCAGGGGTTTAAGTGCCTCTCGTTTTTGAAATACATTGATTTATATACGGCCGTCAAAAGACAGGATCACCTGTGGTGGGCAGAAGGCGTCAGCTTCGATAGTGGCTTGAGGCCACCGTCTCTTGAACGCATTCCAACTTATCAGTACTTTCAGTACTTTGATTTTAAAGTGAGATAATTAATATTGTTAACTTTGTTCATCCTGAACAAATTTGCGATATTGGATTACCTCCAATTTGATTCACTCAAAACTCGCTCCACAAACTCATTCAATTTCATTCTAAAATCATTCCAAAATCAGTCATCATGTCAATTTCAAGATGATCTTAACTCTATTACCAAATTTAAGGATTTTGGTGATAAACGGACAAAGAGATAATTACACAGGGCAAAACAATATGTACCCGAGGTATGAAAGAAATAAACATATACAAATATTCGAAAACAAAACGCAGCTACATGTATAGTACTAGATTAAGATTGCTTTCATTGTTAATGTCATCTGTAGTATTTTTGCGTATAAGGGCTTTATTTTATACCGAGGAGTGATACGATACTCTCCTATCCTCTTTTTCTTGAATCAGTCATAGAAATCAATTGGAAAAAGGGATCAATTTCACTGAAATCTAAATAACCCTTTTTTTAACCAAAATACGCGTGTTCTATTCCATTCGGTAAAAAGTATCCTGTGGGCATATAATGTAATGACTTGAAATCATGCATTTTTCACGTTTATTAGACAACGCAAGGAATTATACCTGGATGAAATATCAAATTTCAGAGCCTCGACAATGATCAATTCTCCCAACCTCGTTAGATATTTTTTCTCATACAAAACACTAAGTATGTATTACATATATATGCCACCCCAAGTTATTTTTACTGGAACCAGTTGCATTTTCATATTCGCTTTTCTTAGTTTGCACCGTTTTCCTTCTTTTATTTTTCATGAGGAGTCTCTTATGTTCAAAAGTTGCTTTTGATTGCTAGTAACGCTCACTTACCTGTTAAAATTGTCGTCTGAGATACCAATCGTTATTTAGAGAAAAAATATTCTTTTGGGCTTTCATAAGGCAAATCAGAAATAATTGTTGACCGAGCCAAACGTGAAAAAGCTGTTGGACGGTGATGTTAACTTTTTATGACAGGGTTCAAATTATTTTTATTCTGTCGAATGAATATGAAATATATGAATTTTTGATAATTTGGGTTTTTTCCCCACGGACAATGCCGACCAACCAATGCCGATCCGTCAATGCAGGAGTATTTTGGTATAAATTGATAGTATTGGTTTGTGTTCTGCTTAAAAGAAAAAAAATATGTAATTGCAGTCATGTTACTTTTTGGATTCCATCGACGACTGTTTCATCGGTCAAACAACCTCTATATAAAGATAACGTGATTGGATTTAACAAACATTGCTTTTCACTGATTGAGAGTTCCTCGGTGTAGATATTGTCTTGGGACGATTGATGAGGTCAGGTGATGTTCAAGCGTTTCTTCTCATTTCCGGTCCAGTGCCAGTTTTTTGTCGAGAGTGGATCTTCGTCTAGTACACCATAATTGAATTTCGATACACATGCGATAGTTAGTCTGAACGGGGACGATTTATGGCATTGTTTAGCTATAAAGCTTTTTAACTACATAATTATAATTTTTCTGCTATAGGTTGAACACTATTTTTGGAAACATACAAGGGGAAGACTAGACAGAATTTACAATTAGATATACTGGATGTCGATAAGAGTACACATGTACGAGATGTTTTTACCCAGCTGGTATCTTTTCCTAGATTAATCGCATAGTATTTTTTTCTTCGTCTTATTCGGAATCGAGTATACTAAAATACTATTTGAACCTTTGTCTGCATGGAGTAACGTTATTTTATTAGAAACCGCAATATGAATGTAGTCGCTGCATGTTTGAATTGTTACTAGACCATGACTTAATCTTTTAGTACGGACCTTGATCCGTCGAGACAAAATCTTTATTTGTGACCCGTCACGCGAAACAGGACCATCTCGAAACTCTGTAATATGAATATTTGAAAAAGAGATTGGGTCCAGCATAGATCAACCAAAGGTCGGACTTCAAAAATTCTTTCACTAGGGGGTAGATTGATAATTCTAGATTCAGCAAAAAAGCATAGTGCGAAAAGTTTTGATCCAAGTCAGTCTGCGCAATCCGCGCAGTCTGACTAGGGTCGACACTTTACGCTCTTCCAAGATGGCCCCTTTTCGCGTGACGGGTCACATTTCATATCATTCTACAAAACTATCCTAATTATTTGAATAATATTTGGGTACATATTGATAAGGGGATTGGAATGATCCAACAACAACAAGATACAAAAATACTTTACATGAACATACCGAAGGAGTCTGTTTATAAACTCTAAACCTACCTGAAAAAAAGAAGAAAAGTGATTTATCATTAGTACTGGATAACAAAATATAACTCTCACATACAAAATGATAGCAATAACAATTAGGTTTAAAAGTAAATCACATTTAGGCCAATTAACTTGTATCGTTTTTTTTTTTTTCGCATTATTTACGATGTCAAATGGAATGAAAAAGACTGGATAGCAAAGCATTGCATTTATCTTATTTAGGCGCAAATTCTATAGGCTCATTGTCAAAAAAAAAAAAACAATGTAAATGCTCTACACGTAAATGCACTAATAATTGACAACGTAAAAATAGTACAGCGTGAAATTGACACCATTCTCGATCAAAACCATTCAAAATCAATCGCTTAGCGGTTCAATCATTAATTCCAAACATTCACTCAAACCCCCCAGAAGTTGCCCAAAAAACGCTTCAAAATCGTTCAAAATGGTCAAATAATTGTATGATTTTTATTGGCTGGTTATGATTTTAGGGGTCTGATCCGTCTGCGAAGACACAAAATCAGAAAAGAACGTATATTTTTTCAAGGGTGTAAAAAAATAAAGGTAGTTGGACAAAATCATCGATTATGTTTTAACTCCCGTAGAAATCATTCAAACGCACTCATTTCACTCATTCAATTTCACTCAACTAGTCAATGATTTTTAAAGAGGTTGGTTATACAGTATTTGGTAAGAGCCTGAAGTTTATAAGCACGGTATATCTGACGTAAGCCATAAGTAATTCATTCAGACAATCTGTGTCTATTGGTAATAAAAAAGTGAATTGCAATGTATAGTATTCCAAAAAAAGTCTAGAATAGGATACGTTGGTCTTTTTGCCAAGAACAACCGTTTTTAAAGCAAAATAATTGCTGTCGTTAACTTCGTTCCATTGACAATTTCTGATTATATTGATATTAACAGGGTTATCCGTAATTTTAGACGATCATGACCAATGATAGCGGTCTGTGTAACTATATCTGTCTCTCCGGACATATTTAGCGTGTTTGCAGATCGTTATTAGTTATTTCCTCCATTTAGTTCTCGTTGTGAGTAATTAACCGTATTGAGATAGTCACGGATTCCTTTACTTTGTTCTTTATTGGTTGATAATGGTACAATGTGATGTAAAGGGATTTTTAGTATAACGAGTACATTTGAATAAATCGTTGTTGTTTTATTTAAAAAAAAGCTTACGCTATTACAAATGGTGCTTTCTACACTTAAAAGGATCATCTCGGAATTGCAAAAGGTACGACTCCGATCAAACCAAACTCAGCTGTGAGTGCAAATTTTCCAGAGATAATCCTTTAGTGCAATTTGCTTACTTTCTGAATGAAGCGTAATTATATTATAATTCGTTTTCGAATTACCTGCTTTAATATATATATATTACTCGAGGATAACACGATAAAGGGTCGAATGACTCTTATTTCCATCGTGGTCCTAACTCATTCCTGATATTATCCTACACATTGAGAGAGAGGCAATGGGTTCTAACCATTGCTACCCACTTTTACAGCTTGGTGCACTGGGGCCCTGTCTGTGAAGTGTCCTGCTCAAATACACTACCTGCCTCCAGTGGGGCTCGAACCCGCAACCACCAGGTTACGAGTCGAGCGCGCTAAGCACTCGGCCAACGAGCCTTATGGGCCTTATTTGGTAAGATTTTCCAACACTTTATCGGTATGAAGTTATCAATGGTGTTTTTAGCGTGAAAACAAAAACACACCTTTCATTTTTAATTGTTTAACTGATGAATGTTAGAGTTGCAGCTCATATGCATTGCACTTCCTTTTGGTGTGATCAATCCACCCATGAAGTTTCGGGACAATTAGTAATTATAATTTCTGAGTTATTCTCCGGACATTAATGGTCTTCGGACGGACCGACCCAGTGACCGACTGCACAGTGCAAAACAATATACTCTCTCTTCTTCGTAAAGGGAGGGGGCATAATAATGAATTATGAGAACTCTGGCTCGATTGTAGACAGGATCTTATTTGTCTAAATATTTGTGCATGAACAGAAAAAAATCTTTTCTAAAACGATTCAATTAATGTCCTAACCCATAAAAAGTCCAATTCATGCCACAATTCAATTTTTGGTCATATATAGAAACATTTCCGAGTAAACGGCTTTAATTGAAGGATAGCTCAGAGCTCTATTCCAAATCGTTATTCCCTTCTGGGATACTAGAACAACACTTGGACCATGCACACAAAGCTTCCCCAAATAATTACCTTAATAGAGATGTACTGAACAACTAGACCACTAAACCTATTATGACAATTGTCCCGTTTTTTAAAACGGCAAAACGAAATAATGTTACTCTCTATAAAGATGGTTGACAAAAACATCCTGAATTTCACTTTTTTCGTAGACGATCAAAATTCTAATTCTCTCACTCAACGCTCCATTCCAACCATCAAAAACACTCACTAAAATCGTTCATAATGGTCTACAATGCCAACCCAGCGAAGCCTTTTGTCGTGGCTTTGGGTCCATCGTAAGTCCATCCGTCCGTTTACTTTTTCTTTTTACATCTTCTTCTCTGAAAATACTTAGCGGAATTCAACCTAATGGCACAAGAATTATTCTTTGGCCATGCTCTTTCAAATTTCTTCGTTGAATTATGCCAAGGCTGATAACATTGGTGCTATGGGCTGTCGCATCACCTTCTCTAAAACTACTGGTTAGAATTCTTTTTTACTGTAGAGAAATGATACTCATGATACGTTCTTTCAGATTGCTTCGTGAAATTCCGATCGGGCTGATAACATGGGTGCTACAGGTTGTCGTGTCACCAAAAATGGCCCCCCTATGGTGGAATATATATAAAAAATCTTCTCTGAAGCTACTATTCAGAATTCAGCCAAACTTCACAAGAATGACCCTTGGGATATGCTCTGTCAGATTTCTTCGTGAAATAATGACTGAGCTGATAACATAGATTCTATGGGTCCCCAAAAATGGTCCCATATAATAAAATATAAATTAAAATTCGTCTTCTCTAAAACTACTGATCAGAATTTACGTATGATATTACAGATTTTTTCGTTAATTTCTGATCGGGTTGATAACATTGGCTCTACAGGTTGTTTCGTCACCGAAAAATGGTCCCATATATAATGAATGATAGAAAAGTCTTCTCTCATACTACTAATCAGAATTTAGGCAAACTGCACAGAAATGAACCGTGGAAATGTTCTTTTAGATTTCTTTGTTTATTCAAAATCAGTTTCATAACACGGCTTTTGTGGGATTTCCTGTCACAGAAAAAAGATCCCGTATGATGAAATATAAACAATCTTCTTCTCTGAAACCACTAATCAGAATGTCAATGTCAGAATTCAACCAAACTTCACAGGAATGGTTCTCATGGCATGCTCTTTCATATTACTATGTAAATGTCTGATCGGGTTTATAACACTGACTTTACAGACCATCGCTCCACCGAAAAATGGTCCAATTTGGGGAAACAAATCTCCCTCTCTGAAAGTTTTAATCAGAAATCTTTTCTGAAACTACTTGTCAGAATTCAACCAAACTTCACAGACGGGTTGATAACACGGACTCTACAAGCCATCGCTCCACCGAAAATGGTCCAATATTGTGTTATATAGAAAACATATCACTGTCAGAAACAATTGATCAGAATTCAACCAAATATCACAGGAATTATTCGTTGGGTAGCCTCTTTCAGGTTTGTTTTAAATTGATCAGGCCAATAACATGGACCTTCGGATTGTTCGGTCACTTAAAAAGGTCCCATATGATGATGAATTTTCTTCAAGAATGATCCTTAGGACACGCTCTATCAACTTTCTTCGATTTTGGATAACATGATGCTTCGACCTGGGAAAGTGGGCATATATGATGCAAAATTTCTTGTTATCACACGATGCAAGTAACAATATATATACTTTTTTCATATTAAAAAAATAATCATAATAATAAAACAAATAAAAGAATATTGTTCAATATCCATTGCATTTTACTGACCTATTGACTATAGTCAGTCTATATGTTAAAAATATTGGTAGCCCTACCTTATTTAGATTTGTCATTCTTCTTTACTAAATTGTCAAATCTGATCTCTTTAGAAAAGCATTTTATGCTCTAAATTCTAATTAATTTGTTTTTGCCTATTCATTTTACATAGATATCATCGGTTGAGGTTCAAGTTCTTATTACTCTCTCTCGATTCTTATTCCTGAAAAATCATCAAATACTGGTACCAAATGTATGGATAAATAAGAGAACGAAGCTAATAAAAAAGCATTTTCGAGAATCGAATTTCTCCAGGCTCCTCTCAATCAGGAGACCGGTGCTCAACGACACGTCGCAAATGTGTTGGTTATATATCAAACAGTTAAAATGTGAGAGAAGTTTGTTTTTATAATCACTGTTAGTCTGGAATAAAACAAAAGATAAAATATTTTGAGAAACAAATTTCAGAAAAAAGATCGATTGATTGATAACAGAAACAAAAAAAATCTGTGACCATTCTCCATTAATCTAAGGTTTTTGAAAACTTAAGCAGGAGAAAAAGATTTAAATAAATTAATAGAACTATTTCAATTTCTTTATAATCATCTAAATATATATTTTTTTCGAAAAAAACTTTCCTCATTTTCCAGTAAAACAATATATTATCTGAACATAGACATGACTGAAGGTCATGACCTAGGCTATCTTAAGCAGATATGAAAAAGCATACAGTGTAAACGCAAAAAAAACAGGTAGTATTTTACATATCTGCTTTTTACATCTGCTTGAACATACAGTGTTAACGCTCTCTAACCTGGCGTTAATTAGCAAAATTACGGTAACTAATATGAAATTGAGATTAGAGCATATAGCAATTTTATTTTGATTCTGTAAAATGACGTCCTAATTCAAATGAAAATGATATCTGCTTTATACATCTGCTTGAACATACAGTGTAAACGCTCTCTTACCCGTTGTTAATTAGCAAAATTACCGTAACTAATATTAAATTAACCCCGTTCAATATTTTCGATATAACATGGATGTCATTACACAAGAGGAATACATATCAAAATGAGATAAGAGCATAATATAGCAATGTTATTTTGATTTTGTAGAATGACGTCATTATTAAAGTGATGACGTCTTAACGTTACGTTATATGTTACGCGGAAAAAATTACAATGGGTCCAGATGGTCTTTATCGCTCCATTGGCTTAAACATCTCTAGATTTCATTAAACAAAGCTTTCTTTGCTAAAAACATATGATATTCAAGAATTTATACAAATATAATTTCCCATAAAATATCAAATCTCTTATTCTCGTCATCATAAACAGGCAAAAAATCGACAAAGCATTTTTTTACTCATTTATAGACGAATCGTTTGATAGTTCCCTTAGTTTATCACCAAGGATCATGAATATAAACATAATTTCTAAAATAGAATGCCTGATGTAATGTCATGTAGATGTTACAGGTCAAGACAGACTTCGTTGCAAGAGAAACATATTTTCTTTTGTAACGTCTTGACCTCATTTTTGACCTCCAAAGCCTTTTAAAAATATGTTTCTATTGTCATTAACGTTTTCAATGAACCAAAATTGTTAATGAAATTAACTTATCATCAAGTGGATCGTCACTGTCCTATACCTTTTCAATGCAGATTTGTTTTGTTTTCAAAGTTGTAAAGTATGGAGTATGAATGTATAAAAGTCTTTCACGCATTTTCTGAAAAACCTGAAATAAGCTCTATTCAACGACAGAAGGAATATGGGCCAGTGCGTGAAATTTCAAACAATTTCAAATATGCGCCAAGCAAAGACTCTGGCCAGCCTTTGCATCTGCACAGTCTGACCAGGGTCTTCACTTTGCGCTTCGTTGAAAGATAGAATCAAAAAGTGTCTATAGAAAGACAGGCAAACTTGTGTTTATATTACGTGGCAGTCAAGGTTGATTAATGTTGGCCCTTCATGTACATGTCAAATTGTTGGAAATATCTCGCACAGGCTTATATATCTTTGAAAGCAGACCAAGTTTGGATAATTGTTTTACTGCCCAGTGGTTCCGTATGTCTTCATTATTGTTATCATTTTGAGAGCTTTGCGTGCATAGCCTCATTTTCCAATAAATCTTGCTGAGTATGTAAAGGTTTATTGCCAAAAACTATTTCCTCATTTATATGTAATCATGTTTTCTCCCATTGAATATTCTTATTTGCATCATGCTTTCTTCAAAAAGTCTTCACTAATAAATTATAAATGAATTGAATTCGTTTGATGTTCTTCATTGAATATGTTAGCTCCTGGCGTTTTGATAATACCTTCGAAATAATAATAAGATACCAGCCTTAAGAAAACAATTGTTCTTTTTTATTTTCTGAAAGGTTTCTGAAAATTGTATGTGCTTAAACATACGTAATTACTTATTTAGGGCTTACAAAAATAAGGAAGCTCTCAACAATTAACTTAATGCACGCAAAGTCAACCCTGTGAGCTAGATAGAATTTCTTTTACCTTGGAATATATAACATAGACCTAGTTGTATTCTAGAGAAAAACACCAAAATATTTAAAAAATATTTCCCTCTTTTCTCACGTTGGTGGTTGTTTCATTTTGATGTTCCATAATTTTTAAATTGGTGCGTGACCTTCAACAACATGCACATGTTGACAATTTTATGTGTGGAACAATGATGTCTACCAGCATAAAGGTTCAAAGGTATTCAATGCAAGGTCGTGTAAGTTTTACGAAACTTTTAGTAAATTGATATATAACGGTAAATAAATCATGTTCTATAATTTGCAAATTGTAAAGTATCGTCCAAAAAAGGTATTTTCGCACGACTTTATTTTAACTTCAGTTACAATACCTATACATAAAAAGGGAGATAAACAGAACCCTGATAATTACAGGGGTATCTCATTAGTCGATTCTTTTAGTAAGCTATATATCCATATTATTAATAAAAGATTGTCATTTTACACAAAAATTTATTATTGCATTTCGGAATCTCAAGCTGGATTTAGATGTGGCTACTCGGCAATCGATAATGTATTTATTTTACAAAGCTTAGTGAGCAAGTGTTTCTCCTTTAGAAAAAGAAAGTTATATGTAGCTTTTATTGACTTTAAAAAAGCGTTCGATTCCGTGAACAGGAACAAATTATTTGAATCTTTAGAAAATCATGGTATCAATGGAAATCTATTAAGAGCGATTAAAGTTATATATAAGTCAGTTAAAACAGTATTAAGAAACAATGAAAGAACGAGTGAAATTATAGATTGTACATTAGGTTTAAAACAAGGTTGTAAACTGAGTTCCACACTTTTTGTATTATTCATTGATGAACTTCATAAAATTTTATCTAAAATTGGTATTAAAGGAATCCAGTTATATCCATCTCTAGAAGAAATATTCATATTACTTTTTGCAGATGATATTGCCCTAACATCTGATACAGTTGTAGGTTTGCAAAAAACAATTAAATATACTTGAATCATTTTGTCGTGTGTGGCATTTAAGTGTCAATGTAGACAAAACAAAGATAGTTGTATTTCGTAAGGGTGGCCAATTATCAAAACGCGAAAAATGGTATTTTTCAAATGATGTTATAGAATGTGTAGAATTGTTTTACTTATGTTGGAGTCCTCTTCACAAGTAAATTATCAATGCATCGAATGGCAAGTAGCAATTCTTCAAAATCTAAAAGAGCTTCATGTAGTATATTTTCTTCACTCAATCATTTAATGCCCTTTAGTGGCAAAACTTTCTTTAGAATTTTTGATACTAATATTGCTCCTATATTGTACTATGGATGTGAAATATGAATGCATTGAGAAAGTACAGAAGTATGCCTGTAAAAGGTTTATGAATGTACCATCTAACACTTTTGATTCTACTGTATTAGGCGAATGAGGGAGATTTCCATTGAACATTTACACACGCAGAAGGGCAATAAAATACTGGATTAGAATTCTGAAAATGCCAGAGCATAGGTATGTTAAAAAATGTTATGATATGTTAAAATTGTATGATTCTTTAGGATATGAAAATTGGGTAACTCAGATACGAACAAATCTTTTCAAAAATGGGTTTGGTTACGTCTGGCAAAATCAACATATACAAAACGAAAAATATTTTCTTTGCCAATATATCAACAGATTAAAAGATCAATATATACAAATTTGGACAGAAAAATGTACGAACAATTTTTAATTACTATATTATAATCGATACAAAAATGAAATCGTTTTTGAACCGTATTTAGACTTTATAAAAATCAAGAAATTTCGAAGAGCATTTGCCATTTTTAGATCCCTATCATTTAATTTTTCAACGGATTATACGAGATACGAACATACTACAGGTTATGAAAATCGTTGTCCCTACTGTAAAGAAATCGAAAATCCTTATCATTTTCTCTTAATATGTCCTCTACATAAAGATCTTCGGGAAAAATTCCTTAAGCCAATTTACCATGAGAATCCAAATATGTATAAGTTTGATACAATTTTGAGAAGAAGGGTACAAGTTGAAATAAGGAATAGTGCCATGTTTGTATATCATTCTTTTGAAAAACGCAAAACCTATGTAAATGTCAATCTCCACGCGTAAACAATACCTTTTAACGCATTTAAGTAATACAAACTCACTATAGTGATTATACATGTGTGTATATGTTTGTTGTTACATTGGCTTCACTTTATGTAGAAAGATTGTTGAATGAATACATTTGTAAAGGCCGGTGGCTTTTTATCAATAAAATTTTGAATCTTTGAATCTTTGAAATCCTTATAAACCTTATGGAAGCAGTTTTTGTATTTAACTGCACTATTCATAGCCCGGTTTAACCTGATACTATGGCCAAATTGCATAACAAAAATTTTATGGAAACTTTGGAGTACCATTTTTACATATGGTTTACCTAAAGGCTTCTGCTAATTATTATTTTTTACACCATCTTTTACGACTAGGTCTTACAGCTTGACTTAAAATGAAGTGGGTTTGGTGAAATTACTTTCACCTCCGCTTTTGCGAATAAAACGATCGACACTAAAGAGAATATTATGTTGTATACTTTACAGCATGGTGAAATTGACACGGTGAATGATATTGGAATGATTTTTATAATGAATGAAAGCGATAAATAAGGTTTGATTGGAATTTAGGGAAGGTAAACAATATAATTTATTTCGTCCAAATCCGGGACAAAAATATTGATGAATTGCCTCCTTTTATGGAAATAGGAACTTTTTTTGTTTTTGTGTCAACACGGACCAAACAGACGTTTTAAATTAAACACTATCCAAAATCGACAAATGATCTGAATGATTTGAAAGAAGTTGTCGATATTGGGAGTTAGTGTTTTGAATGCATCAGATGGAGCGCTAAGCGATTCATAATAGTTTTGATCGTCAATTTCACGATGTCAATTCATAAGGCATGTCTTTAATTTCTACTCATGACGGTACTTCTGCCTACGATTTTAAGCTGAATATGCCCTTGTGCTGCTAATAACTTTTTAAGCAGACAATGGCACGAATGCCAAGAATACAAACAAATTCCAGTCTTTGTCGACACTGGCCTTTGATATAATGTGTTGGTTAATAGTAAATGGATGTCTGGCCTAACAAATATATCAAGAAGCTAAATTGTGTGCTTTCGATATTGAGCATAATCGTACGTCGAAAACCAAATAAACATACAAAATGGACAGGACAAAACTTTTATTTACAAATGTTTGCTGAAAACTTTGACTGAAGACATCATCACAAATCTTGTTCACTGAGTCTTTTTGATTTAAGTCTAATTGATAACGAAACAATACAATCCCTAACAATATCAATCAAGGTGAATGGAAGGTAAGTGTGTGCTCTTGTAATTAAATCTGCATGAAATGTGTTAGCTGTCAACTAAATAAATCAGATTCACAAGAAAAAATGCACAAATTACATGATTAGCGTGTTAGTGAAAGGAATATTATATTATCGTCTATTTTCCTCTTTAGTTCCACGGTCTAACAAGTGGCTCAAGATAACCATAGATCGCTCACCTGAATTTGCTTTGCTGTTTATTTTTAGTCCTTTATATGTGCCTGTGATATTGCCTTATTGTAAACATTACCGAGATGGGAATTCCATAAAGGTCATCAAAGGTGAAGGACATGGTAGCATTCTTTCTAATCTGGCTGAATCCATATTTGAACTTGGCATAAGTTGTTTGAACACACTAACAAGATAATTACTATGAACAATATTTAGAATGATAAGGTATAAGTTTGAATTCATGATGTAAACAAACCATTACCTAATGGTCTACCCCTCCTGATCTTATTCGTATTTTATGCATAATTTGATATCATCTAAAAAGGCTGCATGTCAGTTTCACAAGAAATTCGTCAGAATTGTCATCTATAGACTTTAAGAAGACTTTAATAAGTATTAATATTGTGCATTACTTTTTGAAACAAACTTTACACATTTTAAAATTTATAGAATATAGAATAATTCACCGGTACAAGGTTCACAATGGCTTGGATATAAAAGTTGTATCTTAAGTGTACACAATATTTCTTTGTAAGATTTGTAAGAGTTGAACTGTTTCCTCACACGACCTGACACATTTTACCTTGAACAAGATTACACCAAGATACATATTCCTACCAATTTCGCAATGTTTGATCCAACCTTATAGCTTCTATCGTGTAAAAACTCACTTGATGACCAATGCGACATGTAAGGCACTCGACACAGGCGAATGTCGGACTTGAGCGGTATAAAAAAACTTACTATGGTCACGTGGTGCTCATATGGGCATAAACCTCATATATTCAAAACATATGTCAATCCCGATGCGCATATAAAAATGAAATAATTAAAAAACTAGCCAACAGAAAAGTATTTTCTTCTGCTCGCGAAATATGTCGTATGTTTCTATTAACCTAACTTCCTCGTACACACAGTCTTCCTTTGTGGCAGAATTGTAAGCCTAATTTGTTTAGATTTAACGATTTGTCACGGTATCTCTTAAGGCCCTAACACAACCCCTTGAGGCCAAGTTTATCTTCCATTTTTAAGGTACAAAAGAAAGGGTCCACCTAATATTAAGTTTTGGGATTTTATTTTACTTAAACATATTCAGTATGGTTAAATTTTCGGCGTATCATTGTCATAATATTATGGGACGCCACAAGACAGGCCTCATTAAAAGCCGTTTTAAATAACGTTGTTGTTTTTCCTTTTCTCAAACCCTCCCGCAACACCTTTACGCAAGTCATTGCTTCATTTAGAACGTCAGATTAGTATAGGTTCGTCTCATTTTCATATTTGTTTTTCTGAGTTTGCAATGTTTTCCTGTTTTTATTTTTCACAAGGAGTCTCTTATGTTCAAAAGTTGCTGTTGATTGCAAGTACGTTCACTCACATGTCAAAATTGTCTTCTGAGATATCGAATTTAGAAACATATTCTTGTGGAATTTTATAAAGCAAAGCGGAAATAATAATAGATCGAGCCAATCGTGAAAAAAGCTGTTGAAAGGTCAAGTTTGCTTTTAATGACTGGGTTCAAATTCTTTTTATTCTGTCGTAAGAACATAGAATATTTGAACTTTAGAGTTTTCCCAAGGTCAATGCCAACCAATGCCGATCCGCCAATTCAGAAGAATTGTGGTATAAGTTCTAGTTTGTTCTTCAACAGAATATTTATTGCAGTCATGTTACTTTCTGAATTTCATCGACGACTGTTACATCGGTCAAACAACCTCTATATCAAGATAACGTGATTGGATTAACAAACATTGCTTTTCACTGATTGAGAGTTCCTCGGTGTACATATTGTCTTGGGACGATTGATGAGGTCACGTGACGTTCAAGCGTTTCTTCTCATTTCCGGTCCAGTGCCAGTTTTTTGTCGAGAGGGGGTCTTCGTCTGGTACACCATAATTGAATTTCGATACACATGCGAAAGTTAGTCTGAACGAGGACGGTTTATGGCATTGATTAGCTATAAAGCTTTTAACTGCACGATTATGCTTTTTCTGTTATAGTCTGAACTCTGTTTTTGGAAACATAAAAGGGGAAGAATAGACAACATGTATAATTAGATATTCTAGATGTCGATAAGAGTACACATGTACGAGAAGTTTTTACCTAGCTGATATATTTTCATGGATTAGTCGCATAATATCTTTTTTTTTATCTTATTCGGAAGCGAGTATACTAAAATACTATTTGAACCTTTGTCAGCATGGAGTTACGTTATTTTATTAGAAACCGCAATATGAATGTAGTCACTGCATGTTTGAATTGTTACTAGACCATGACTTAATCTTTTACAATGTAGTACGGACCTTGATCCGTCGAGACAAGATCTTTATTTGTGACCCGTCACGCGAAAAGGACCATCTCGGAACTCTGTGAAATGAATATTTGAAACAGAGATTGGGTCCAGCATAGATCAACCAGAGGTCGGATTTAAAACATTCTTTCACTGGCAGGTAGATTGATCATTCTAGATTCAGCAAAAAAGCAAAGTGCGAAAAGTTTTGATCCAAGTCAGTCTGCGCAATCCGCGCAGTCTGACTAGGGCCGACACTTTACGCACTTCCCATATGGTCCATTTTCGCGAAACGGATCATATTTCATATCATTCTACAAAACTATCCTACTTATTTGGATAATATTTGGGTACATATTGATAAGGGGATTGGAATGATCCAACAACAACAAGATATAAAACTACTTTACATGAACATACCGAAGGAGTCTGTATATAAACTCTGAACCTACCTGAAAAAAAGAAGAAAAATGATTAATCATAAGTACTGAATAACAAATTATAACTCTCGTATACAAAAAGATAGCAATAACAATTAGATTTAAAAGTCAAACATATTTAGTTAAATTAACTTGTATCGCGGTTTTTTCGCATTATATACAATGTCAAATGAAATGAAAAAGAGTGGATAGCATAGCATTGCATTTTTCTTATTTAGGTGCAAATTCGATAGGCTCATTGTTAAAAAATCAATGTAAATACTCTACATGTAGATTCATTAATAATTGACAACGTAAAAACAGTTTATCGTGAAATTGACACCATTCTCGATCAAAACCATTCAAAACCAATCGCTAAGCGCTCCAATCATTCATTCCAAACATTCATTCAAAACCCCCAGAAAACCCCCAGAAACTGCCAAAAACGCTTCAAAATCGTTCAAAATGATCAAATATGTGTATGATTTTATTGGCTGGTATTGATTTTAAGCGTCTGATTTGTTTGCGAAGACACAAAATCAGAAAGAACGTATATTTTTAAAGGAAGTAAAAGATGAAGGTAGCTGGACAAAATTATAGATTATGTTTTAACTCCCGTGGAAATCATTCAAACGCACTCATTTCACACATTCAATTTCACTTAACTAGTCAATGACGTTTAAAGAGGTTGGTTAAACAGTATTAAGTAAGAGCCTGAAGTCAATAAATCAAGTTATATCTGATATAAGCCATAAGTAATTGATACAAACAATCTGTGTTTATTGGTAATAAAAAAAGTGAATTGCGATAAGCCGAAGCAAGACTAAAACAGGATATGTTGGTCTTTCTGCCAAGAACAACCGTTTTGAAAACAAAATAATTGATGTCGTTAGCTTGTTCCATTGACAATTTCTGATATTATTGATATTAACAGGGTTATCCGTAATTTTAGACGATCATGACCAAAGATAGCGGTCTGTGTAACTATATCTGTCTCTCCGGACTTATTTAGCGTGTTTGCAGATCGTTATTAGTTATTTCCTCCATTTAGTTCTCGTTGTTGGTAATTAACCGTATTGAGATAGTCACGGATTACTTTACTTTGTTCTTTATTGGTTGATAATGGTACAATGTGATGTAAAGGGGTTTTTAGTATAACGAGTACATTTGAATAAATCGTTGTTGTTTTATTTAAAAAAAAACTTACGCTATTACAAATGGAGCTTTCTACACTTAAAAGAATCATCTCGGAATTGCAAAAGGTACGACTCCGATCAAACCAAACTCAGCTGTGCGTGCAGTTTTTCCAGAGATAATCCCTTAGTGCAATTCGCTTACTTTCTGAATGAAGCGTAATTATATTATCATTCCTTAACATTCGTTTTCGAATTAACTGCTTTAATATATATATATATATATATTTTTTTACTCGAGGATAATACGATAAAGGGTCGAATGACTCTTATTTCCATCGTGGTCCTTACTCATTCCTGATATTATCCTAGACATTGAGAGAGAGGCAATGGGTTCTAACCATTGCTACCCACTTTTACAGCTGGGTGGACTGGAGCCCTGTCTGTGAAGTGTCCTGCCCAAATACACTACCTGCCTCCAGTGGGGCTCGAACCCGCAACCACCAGGTTACGAGTCGAGCGCGCTAACCACTCGGCCAACGAGCCTTATGGGCCTTATTTGGTAAGATTTTCCAACACTTTATCTGTATGAAGTTATCAATGGTGTTTTTAGCGTGAAAACAAAAACACACCTTTCATTTTTAATTTTTTAACTGATGAATGTTAGAGTTGCAGCTCATATGCATTGCACTTCCTTTTGGTGTGATCAAACCACCCATGAAGTTTCGGGACAATTAGTATTTATAATTTCTGAGTTATTCTCCGGACAATAATGGTCTTCGGACGGACCGACCCAGTGACCGACCGCACAGTGCAAAATAATATACTCTCTCTTCTCCGTAAAGGGAGGGGACATAATAATGAATTATGAGAACTCTGGCTCGATTGTAGACAGGATCTTATTTGTCTAAATATTTGTGCATTAACAGAAAAAAATCTTTTCTAAAACGATTCAATTAATGTCCTAACCCATAAAAAGTCCAATTCATGCCACAATTCAATTTTTGGTCATATATAGAAACATTTCCGAGTAAATGGCTTTAATTGAAGGATAGCTTAGAGCTCTATTCCAAATCGTTATTCCCTTCTGGGATACTAGAACAACACTTGGACCATGCACGCAAAGCTTCCCCAAATAATTACCTTAATAGAGATGTACTGAACAACTAGACCACTAAACCTATTATGACAATTAACTCTTGTCCCGTTTTTTAAAACGGCAAAACAAAATAATGTTACTCTCTATAAAGATGGTTGACAAAAACATCCTGAATTTCACTTTTTTCGTAGACGATCAAAATTCTAATTCTCTCACTCAACGCTCCATTCCAACCATCAAAAACACTCACTAAAATCGTTCATAATGGTCTACAATGCCAACCCAGCGAAGCCTTTTGTCGTGGCTTTGGGTCCATCGTAAGTCCATCCGTCCGTTTACTTTTTCTTTTTACATCTTCTTCTCTGAAAATACTCAGGGGAATTAAACCTAATGGCACAAGAATTATTCTTTGGCCATGCTCTTTCAAATTTCTTCGTTGAAGGCTGATAACATTGGTGCTATGGGCTGTCGCATCACCTTCTCTAAAACTACTGGTTAGAATTCTTTTTTACTGTAGAGAAATGATACTCATGATACGTTCTTTCAGATTGCTTCGTGAAATTCCGATCGGGCTGATAACATGGGTGCTACAGGTTGTTGTGTCACCAAAAATGGTCCCCCTATGGTGGAATATATATAAAAAATCTTCTCTGAAGCTACTATTCAGAATTCAGCCAAACTTCACAAGAATGACCCGTGGGATATGCTCTGTCAGATTTCTTCGTGAAATAATGACTGAGCTGATAACATGGGTTCTGTGGATCCCCAAAAATGGTCCCATATAATAAAATATAAATTAAAATTCGTCTTCTCTAAAACTACTGATCAGAATTTACATATGATGTTACAGATTTTTTCGTTAATTTCTGATCGGATTGATAACATTGGCTCTACAGGTTGTTGCGTCACCGAAAAATGGTCCCATATATGATGAATGATAGTCTTCTCTCATACTACTAATCAGAATTTAGGCAAACTGCACAGAAATGAACCGTGGAAATGTTCTTTTAGATTTCTTTGTTTATTCAAAATCAGTTTGATAACACGGCTTCTGTGGGATTTCCTGTCACAGACAAATGATCCCGTATGATGAAATATAAACAATCTTCTTCTCTGAAACCACTAATCAGAATGTCAATGTCAGAATTCAACCAAACTTCACAGGAATGATTCTCATGGCATGCTCTTTCATATTACTATGTAAATGTCTGATCGGGTTGATAACACTGACTTTACAGACCATCGCTCCACCGAAAAATAGTCCCATTTGGGGAAACAAATCTCCCTCTCTGAAAGTTTTAATCAGAAATCTTTTCTGAAACTACTTGTCAGAATTCAACCAAACTTTACAGACGGGTTGATAACACGGACTCTACAAGCCATCGCTCCACCGAAAATGGTCCAATATTGTGTTATATAGAAAACATATCACTCTCAGAAACAATTGATCAGAATTCAACCAAAAATCACAGGAATTATTCGTTGGATAGCATTGATAAGACCAATAACATGGACCTTCGGATTGTTCGGTCACTTAAAAAGGTCCCATATTATAATGAATTTTCTTCTCTTTAATCTAAAAGTCAGAGTCTAGCCGAACTGCACAAGAATGATCCTTAGGATATGCTCTATCAACTTTCTTCGATTTTGGATGATATGATGCTTCGACCTGGGAAAGTGGGCATATATGATGCGAAATTTCTTGTTATCACACGATGCAAGTTACAATATATATACTTTTCTCATATTAAAAAAATAATCATAATAATAAAACAAATAAAAGAATATTGTTCAATATCCATTGCATTTTACTGACCTATTGACTATAGTCAGTCTATATGTCAAAAATATTGGTAGCCCTACCTTATTTAGATTTGTCATTCTTCTTTACTAAATTGTCAAATCTGATCTCGTTAAAAAAGCATTTTATGCTCTAAATTCTAATTAATTTGTTTTTGCCTATTCATTTTACATAGATATCATCAGTTGACGTTCAAGTTCTTATTACTCTCTCTCGATTCTTATTCCTGAAAAATCATCAAATACTGGTACCAAATGTATGGATAAATAAGAGAACGAAGCTAATAAAAAAGCATTTTCGAGAATCGAATTTCTCCAGGCTCCTCTCAATCAGGAGACCGGTGCTCAACGACACGTCGCAAATGTGTTGGTTATATATCAAACAGTTAAAATGTGAAGAGAAGTTTGTTTTTATAATCACTGTGAGTCTGGAATAAAACAAAAGATAAAATATTTTGCGAAACAAATTTCAGAAAAAAAGATCGATTGATTGATAACAGAAACAAAAAAAAATCTGTGACCATTCTCCATTAATCTAAGGTTTTTGAAAACTTAAGCAGGAGAAAAAGATTCAAATAAATTAATGGAGCTATTTCAATTTCTTTATAATCATCTAAATATATATTTTTCGAAAAAATCTTTCCTCATTTTCCAGTAAAACAATATACTATTTGAACATAGACATGACTGAAGGTCATGACCTAGGCTATCTTAAGCAGATATGAAAAAGCATACAGTGTAAACGCAAAAAAAACAGGTAGTATTTTACATATCTGCTTTTTACATCTGCTTGAACATACAGTGTTAACGCTCTCTAACCTGGCGTTAATTAGCAAAATTACGGTAACTAATATGAAATTGAGATTAGAGCATATAGCAATTTTATTTTGATTCTGTAAAATGACGTCCTAATTCAAATGAAAATGATATCTGCTTTATACATCTGCTTGAACATACAGTGTAAACGCTCTCTTACCCGTTGTTAATTAGCAAAATTACCGTAACTAATATTAAATTAACCCCGTTCAATATTTTCGATATAACATGGATGTCATTACACAAGAGGAATACATATAAAAATGAGATAAGAGCATAATATAGCAATGTTATTTTGATTTTGTAGAATGACGTCATTATTAAAGTGATGACGTCATTTACGTTTCGTCATATGTTACGCGGAAAAAATTACAATGGGTCCAGATGGTCTTTATCGCTCCATTGGTTTAAACATCTCTAGGTTTCATTGAACAAAGCTTTCTTTGACCGAAAACAACACATTGGCATCTCTTTAGAACTGTTTTGTAATGATTTACCTGGTTCTGTCCATTTTGCATAAAAATACTAATAACAATTAACCTGCATACCCTGTTCCAATCTTACTACCAACAATTGACCTGTTTAAACACATTTTTTGGAATAATTTAAGTAAAGGGTCAATCATGGGACATTGGATTAGATTAGTCCAATTGATTGGAAGGAAAAGATTTTGTAGATTTCAAATTGAAAATTTGCCCCGCCGTGCCACACTAACATTTATTAGCCCATTAAAAGTTATAACCAAATAAAGGTGCACCCAAGAAATATTCATGTTTCATTGAAATTGGCAAAAATGAGTTTGGAGAAGAATACTTTAAAATATTTTGAAGTGAAAAAAACCCTGCCCTGCCACGCCCATATTAAGGGTGCTAAGTTTTTTTTTTATTTATTTAGAAATTCATTGTAATGGTCATCCAAGGGGCATTCGTGATTCTTTTCGGCCAAACGATTAAGGAGAACACGTTTTTTAAATAATTCAAAGAGAAATAAGCCCCGGCCTGCTACGCCCACATTTGGAGGCCAATCGAAATTTTGTTAACATTTAAGTAAATGGTTACCTAAGGGACATCCATGCCAAGTTTCATTGAAATTCCCCCAAAAAAACTGGAAGGAGAAAGATTTAAGAGACTTTCCAGTGAAAATAAGCCTTGCCTGTCAGACCCATATTTTGGTTACAATCAAAATGTCTTAAATAATTTAAAGCTCACCCATTGATCATTTTTCATTGAAACCGGCCCGTTGGTTTCGGAGAAGAAGTTTTTTTTAAAGACTTTTAAATGAAATATGCCCCGTCTTGACCCGTCCCCATATTTTAGGGACAATCATTTTTTTAACAATTAAGAGGAGGGTCACCTTTGGAAAATTTCTGCCAAGTTCAGTTAAACTCCGCCCATATATATTTAGGAGAAGATATCAAAAGAAGGTTACGCACGAGCGGACACTCGCACGCAAAACAGACACCGCCATGACAAAAGCGCACTTGCATTTGGCAAGTGGAGCTAAAAAACATATGATATTCAAGAATTTATGCAATTATAATTTCCCCATAAAATATCAAATCTCTTATACTCGTCATCTTAAACAGGCAAAAAATCGACAAAGCATTTTTTACTCATTTATAGACGAATCGTTTGATAGTTCCCTTAGTTTATCAGCAAGGATCATGAATATAAACATAATTTCTAAAATAGAATGCCTGATGTAATGTCATGCAGATGGTACAGGTCAAGACAGACTTCGTTGCAAGAGAAACATATTTTCTTTTGTAACGTCTTGACCTCATTTTTGACCTCCAAAGCCTTTTAAAAATATGTTTCTATTGTCATTAACGTTTTCACTGAACCAAAATTGTTAATGAAATTAACTAATCATCAAGTGGATCGTCACTGTCCTATACCTTTTCAATGCAGATTTGTTTTGTTTTCAAAGTTGTAAAGTATGGAGTATGAATGTATAATAGTCTTTAACGCATTTTCTGAAAAACCTGAAATAAGCTCTATTCAACGACAGAAGGAATATGGGCCAGTGCGTGACATTTCAAACAATTCCATATATGCGCCAAGCAAAGACTCTGGCCAGCCTTTGCATCTGCACAGTCTGACCAGGGTCTTCACTTTGCGCTTCGTTGAAAGATAGAATCAAAAAGTGTCTATAGAAAGACCGGCAAGCGTGTGTTTATACTACGTGGCAGTCAAGGTTGAATAATGTTGGCCCTTCATGTACATGTCAAAATTTTGGAAATGTCTCGCACAGGCTTATATATCTTTGAAAACAGACCAATTTTTGATAATTGTTTTACTGCCCATTTGTACCGTATGTCTTTATTATTGTTATCATTTTGAGAGCTTTGCGTGCATAGCCTCGTTTTCCAATAAATCTTGCTGAGTATGTAAAGCTTTATTGCCAAAAACCATTTCCTCATTTATATGTTATCATGTTTTCTCCCATTGAATATTCTTATTTGCATCATGCTTTCTTCAAAAAGTCTTCACTAATACATTATAAATGAATTGAATTCGTTTGATGTTCTTCATTGAATATGTTAGCTCCTAGCGTTTTGAAAATACCTTCGAAATAATAATAAGATACCAGCCTTAAGAAAACAATTGTTCTTTTTTCTTTTCTGAAAGGTTTCTGTGAATTGTATGTGCTTAAACATACGTAATTACTTATTTAGGGCTTACAAAAATAAGGAAGCTCTCAACAATTATCTTAATGCACGCAAAGTCAACCCTGTGAGCTAGATAGAATTTCTTTAACCTTGGAATATATAACATAGACCTAGTTGTATTCTAGAGAAAAACACCAAAATATTTAAAAAATATTTCCCTCTTTTCTCACGTTGGTGGTTGTTTCATTTTGATGTTCCAGAATTTTTAAATGGGTGCGTGACCTTCAACAACATGCACATGTTGACAATTTTATCAGTGGAACAATGATGTCTACCAGCATAAAGGTTCAAAAGTATTCAATGCAAGGTCGTGTAAGTTTTACGAAACTTTTAGTAAATTGATATATAACGGTAAATAAATCATGTTCTATAATTTGCAAATTGTAAAGTATCGTCCAAAAAAGGTATTTTCGCATGACTTTATTTTCACCCTTATAAACCTTATGGAAGCAGTTTTTGTATTTAACTGCACTATTCATAGCCCGGTTTAACCTGATACTATGGCCAGATTGCGTAACAAAAATTTTATGGAAACTTTGGAGTACCATTTTTACATATGGTTTACCTAAAGGCTTCTGCTAATTATTATTTTTTACACCATCTTTTACGACTAGGTCTTACAGCTTGACTTAAAATGAAGTGGGTTTGGTGAAATTACTTTCACCTCCGCTTTTGCGAATAAAAAGATCGACACTAAAGAGAATATTATGTTGTATACTTTACAGCATGGTGAAATTGACACGGTGAGTGATATTGGAATGATTTTATAATGAATGAAAGCGATGAATAAGGTTTGATTGGAATTTAGGGAAGGTAAACAATATAATTTTATTTCGTCCAAATCCGGGACAAAAATATTGATGAATTGCCTCCTTTAATGGAAATAAGAACCTTTTTTTGTTTTTGTGTCAACACGGACCAAACAGACGTTTTAAATTAAACACTATCCAAAATCGCAAAATGATCTGAATGATTTGAAAGAAGTTGCCGATAATGGGAGTAAGTGTTTTGAATGCATCAGATGCAGCGCTAAGCGATTCAGAATAGTTTTGATCGTCAATTTCACGATGTCAATTCATAAGGCATGTCTTTAATTTCTACTCATGACGGTACTTCTGTCTACGATTTTAAGCTGAATATGCCCTTGTGCTGCTAATAACTTTTTAAGCAGACAATGGCACGAATGCCAAGAATACAAACAAATTCCAGTCTTTGTCGACACTGGCCTTTGATATAATGTGTTGTTTAATAGTAAATGGATGTCTGGCCTAACAAATACATCAAGCAGCTAAATTGTGTGCTTTCGATATTGAGCATAATCGTACGTCGAAAACCAAATAAACATACAAAATGGACAGAACAAAACTTTTATTTACAAATGTTTGCTGAAAACTTTGACTGAAGACATCATCACAAATCTTGTTCACTGAGTCTTTTTGATTTAATTCTAATTGATAACGAAACAATACAATCCCTAACAATATCAATCAAGGTGAATGGAAGGTAAGTGTGTGCTCTTGTAATTAAATCTGCATGAAATGTGTTATCTGTCAACTAAATAAATCAGATTCACAAGAAAAAATGCACAGGTTATATGATTAGCGTGTTAGTGAAAGGAATATTATATTATCGTCTATCTTTCCTCTTTAGTTCCATGGTCTTACAAGTGGCTCAAGATAACCATAGATTGCTCACCTGAATTTGCTTTGCTGTTTATTTTTAGTCCTTTATATGTGCCTGAAATTGCCTTATTGTAAACATTACCGAGATGGGAATTCCATAAAGGTCATCAAAGGTGAAGGACATGGTAGCATTCTTTCTAATCTGGCTGAATCCATATTTGAACTTGACATAAGTTGTTTGAACACACTAACAAGATAATTACTATGAACAATATTTAGAATGATAAGGTAAAAGTTTGAAATCATGATGTAAACAAACCATTACCTAATGGTCTACCCCTCGACATGATCTTATTCGTATTTGATACAGAATTCGATATAATCTAAAACGACTGCATTTTAGTTTCACAAGAAATTCGTCAGAATTGTCATCTATAGACTTTAAGAAGACTTTCATAAGTATTAATATTGTGCATTACTTTTTGAAACAAACTTAACACATTTTAAAATTTATAAAATATAGAATAATTCACAGGTACAAGGTTCACAATGGCTTGGATATAAAAGTTGTATCTTAAGTGTACACAATATTTCTTTGTAAGATTTGACATGTTGAACTGTTTCCTCACACGACCTGACACATTTTACCTTGAACAAGATTACACCAAGATACATATTCCTACCAATTTCGCAATGTTTGATCCAACCTTATAGCTTCTATCGTGTAAACACTCACTTGATGACCAATGCGACATGTAAGGCACTCGACACAGGCGAATGTCGGACTTGAGCGGTATAAAAAACTTACTATGGTCACGTGGTGCTCATATGGACATAAACCCCAAATATTCAAAACATATGTCAATCCCGATGCGCATATAAAAATGAAATAATTAAAAACTAGCCAACAGAAAAGTATTTTCTTCTTCTCGCGAAATGTCGTATGTTTCTATTAACCTAACTTCCTCGTACACACAGTCTTCCTTTGTGGCAGAATTGTAAGCCTAATTTGTTTAGATTTAACGATTTGTCACGGTATCTCTTAAGGCCCTAACACAACCCCTTAAGGCCAAGTTTATCTTCCATTTTTAAGGTACAAAAGAAAGGGTCCACCTAATATTAAGTTTTGGGATTTTATTTTACTTAAACATATTCAGTATGGTTAAATTTTCGGCGTATCATTGTCATAATATTATGGGACGCCACGAGACAGGCCTCATTAAAAGCCGTTTTAAATAACTTTGTTGTTTTTCCTTTTCTCCAACCCTCCGGCAACACCTTTACGCAAGTCATTGCTTCATTTAGAACGTCAGATTAGTATAGGTTCGTCTCATTTTCATATTTTTTTTCTGAGTTTGCAATGTTTTCTTTTTTTTTATTTTTCACGAGGAGTCTCTTATGTTCAAAAGTTGCTGTTGATTGCAAGTACGCTCACTCACTTGTCAAAATTGTCTTCTGAGATATCGAATTTAGAAAAATATTCTTGTGGAATTTTATAAAGCAAATCGGAAATAATAATAGATCGAGCCAATCGTGAAAAAAGCTGTTGAAAGGTCAAGTTTGCTTTTAATGACTGGGTTCAAATTCTTTTTATTCTGTCGTAAGAACATAGAATATTTGAACTTTAGAGTTTTCCCAAGGTCAATGCCAACCAATGCCGATCCGCCAATTCAGAAGAATTGTGGTATAAGTTCTAATTTGTTCTTCAACAGAATATGTAATTGCAGTCATGTTACTTTCTGAATTTCATCGACGACTGTTACATCGGTCAAACAACCTCTATATCAAGATAACGTGATTGGATTTAACAAACATTGCTTTTCACTGATTGAGAGTTCCTCGGTATACATATTGTCTTGGGACGATTGATGAGGTCACGTGATGTTCAAGCGTTTCTTCTCATTTCCGGTCCAGTGCCAGTTTTTTGTCGAGAGGGGATCTTCGTCTAGTACACCATAATTGAATTTCGATACACATGCGATAGTTTGTCTGAACGGGGACGGTTTATGGCATTGTTTAGCTATAAAGCTTTTTAACTACATAATTATGATTTTTCTGTTATAGGTTGAACACTGTTTTGGAAACATAAAATGGGAAGACTAGACAGAATTTACAATTAGATATACTGGATGTCGATAAGAGTACACATGTACAGTTAAGAACATCGTGAAATTGACATTCTTCTCAATCAAAATCATTCTAAATCGCTCACTTATTGATCCATTCATTCATTCATTCCAAACACTAACTCAAACCATTCAAAAACGCTCAAACCCATTTAAAAAAAACAGACTAACCAACCTCATTCAAAAGAGATTTTAATTGAGAAAAATCGCGATTTCACTAACATAATTCAAATTATTAGCGTCTCATAGCTTCTTGAGATATAGGAAGCCATGTATAAAACTTGAATGTTTTTTTTATTAAAGGGAGGTAATCAATATCGCAAATTTTGTTCATCTTGAACAAAATTTATGATATAGGATTACCTCCCATTAAATTCACTCAAAACTCGCTCCACACACTCATTCAATTTCATGTCTAAATAATTCCCAAATCAATCATCTTGTCAATTTCACGATGTTGTTAATTGTACGAGATGTTTTTACCCTGCTGATATCTTTTCCCAAATAAGTCGTTTAGTATTTTTTCATTTTATTCGAGATAGAGTATCAAAAAATATTTATCAACCTTTGTAAGCATGGAATAATGTTTATTTATCTGAAACCATAATTAGAATGTAGCCACTGCATGTTTAAATTAATTCCTTGATCATTATCCAATCTTTAAGTACGGACCTTGATACGTTCAGACAAATCTTTATTTCATATCATTCTACAAAATTTCTTCATTGATTTGGAAAAAAAATCGGTACACATTGATATTGGAATTGGAATGATCCAACAACAACAAAGAAAACCTACTTTAAATGTACATACCAAAGGAGTCTATTTATAAACTCTGAACCTACCTGAAGAAAAAATAAGAAAAAAAAATCATTAGTACTAAATAACATGTTATAACTCTCATATTCAAAAATATAGAAATAATAATTAGGTATAAAGTCTAGCATATTTAGTAGTTACTACTTGAATCGACTTTTTTCGCATATTTTTCAATGTCAGTAGTTATGAAAGAGAGTGGATAGTAGTATAACACCGCATTTATCTTAATCTAGACACAATTGTTACAGACTCAATGTTAAAAAAACAATGTAAATACTCTTTACGTAAATGCATTGATAATAAACAACGTAGAAACAGTAACATCGTGAAATTGACACCAATCTCCATCAAAACCATTCAAACCTATTGCTCAGCGATCCAATCATTTATTCCAAACACTCACTTATTTACATTAAAGCTTCGAAGTCGTTCGAAATTATCAAACAATTGTAAGATTCTTTTATCATATAACTATACAAATATCCGTATGATAACATCCCGTATGATATTTTTTATGATATCACATAGTTATTTTTAGAACAATGATATAATGCGGTTATTTTTTAGAAACTTGCATTTCAGTTAGAAACATCAATGAAAATAAGGCAAATACAGGTTATAAGATAACTATACATAGTCAAAAAAGTTTTGCAACACTTTTTGTTGAATTGTAAAATAGTCTGTGTAAATATCAATTAAGTGGGTCGGTGCCTGAGAGATGACCTTATCGATTGGCTATCCGAATCAACAATATTTACTTTGCAGATCACCATTTAAGACGTACCGTGAGTTTTCAAGCGTTTTACGTCGATAGTTAAAATTTACAAGCTAGAGTCAGTCTGAAATTTTCGCTTTTCATCACATTGAATGAGTACTAAATCAATTCAAAGAAAGCCGCTCAAATCATCGAACAGAACATTGTCCGGGTCATAAACGGAGGATGATCACATAACGGCATTTCTGTATTGTCCATTTTCTATGACGTCAATGGTGTAAAGGACGAGAAAATTGGCCCATGAACCATCCCATGATCACTTTAATTTGACCTGATCATTTGAAATATGCCACGTCAACTTTAGCTTCAGAATTTTGAGAGACGTTAATCACGTAACGTCAACAACACGTTAACACGCAGAAGATTCGATTTGGTATGTAAGGCAGCCAATGACCCAAGATAACCTTTGCTAAAATTCTTGTCGCTCTGGACAGCGTGATATTGAATTGCGAAACCGAAATCTGGACAAAAATGCCAGGCTGCGACTTTTGTATCAGCCCCTCTCGCCGTTTAGACTATGTTTTGTGACTGTAGAGTCACACATTGGATCAAAAGAAAATCATGAATATATTGCTTAGAGATTGAAGTCAATGTTTTGCTTCATTTGACTGCAATATTTCTGCTACAGAAAAATATTTAACAAAAAATATCAAGTGTTGCTAAACTTTTTTGACTAAGTATATAATACAAACTTAATGTATTGTATGAAAAAAATACCTAACTGGGCTGAGAGAATGGATAATTGTCTCGGCAGAGCCTCGACAATGATCAATTCTCCCAACCTCGTTAGATATTTTTTTCTCTTACAAAACATTAAGTATGTATTATATATGACTGTTATTGACTTGATCAGCGAAGACACAAAATTGGAAAAGTACGTAGATTGTGTTAACAGGGAGTAAAAAACTATAGATAATTTCTTCATTCTTTTGTCATTTAAAATTCACTCATCACACTCATTTAATTTCATTCCAAAAATCAATGGCTTTAAAAAAAAGTTGGTAATATATCATTAGGCAAGAGCCTGAAGTTTATAAGCAAGATATATCTGACATTAGCCATAAGTTATTGATACAAACAATTTATAGGTAATAAAAAGTGAACTGCAAAGTATAATATATTTCAAAACAAGACTAGAACAGGATATGTTGGTCTTTTTGCCAAGAACAATCGTTCTGAAAACAAAATAATTGATGTCGTTAGCTTTGTTCCATTGACAATGTCTGATATTATTGATATTAACAGGGTTATCCGTAATTTTAGACCATCATGACCAATGATAGCGGTCTGTATAACGATATCTGTCTCTCTAGACGTATTTAGCGTGTTTGCAGATCTTTATTAGTTATTTCCTCCATTTAGTTCTCGTTGTGAGTAATTAACCGTATTGAGATAGTCACGGATTCCTTAACTATGTTCTTTATTGGTTGATACTGGCACAATGTGTTTTTAAGGTAGTTTTAGTATAACGATTCCTTATGAATATATCGTTGTTATCTTTTATATTCAATAAACTCACGATATTACAAATGGAGTTTGCTTTATTAGTTATTTTACTTTCTGAGATATTTCCCCGGGCAATAATGGTTTTCGGACTGACCGACCGCCAAATACAAAGCAAAATGCTTTCGAAAAAGGGGGGGGGGGGTAATAATGAATTATGAGAACTCTGGCTCGATTGTAGACAGGGTCTTATTTGCCTAAATATTTATGCTTGAACACGAATTATTCGTTTTTAAAACGATTCTAGTATCCATAGTACCCATAAAAAGTCCAATTCAAGCGATAATTCAATTGTTTTGGTCATTCTTAGAAACATTTCCGAGTAAATGGCTTTAATTGAAGGATAGCTCAGAGCTCTATTCCAAATCGTAATCCCATTCTGGGATACCAAAACGACACTTGGACTATGCACGCAAGGCTTCCCCAAATAATTACCTTAATAGAGATGTACTGAACAACTAGACCACTAAACCTATTATGACAATTATCTCTTGTCCCGTATTCAGAGAAGGCTTGTCCCGTATTCAGAGAAGGCAATACGAACGACTATTCTTCACTGAGAAAATGAACATGTATCTTTAACAGTTAAAAAACAATCGTGAAATCAACAAACGCCTCAGGCGATCAAGAACATTTTAAATCACCCACTCAGCGCTAAATTCTAACCTTTACAAAAACACATCAAGTTTGTTCGAAAACTCCGAAATTGTTAACTCTACAGCTTCTTTCAAGTCGCTCAAGTGATTTGCTGTGTGTATTCGCTGCCAAGGGTTTTGAAGCCTCCGGAGACAAAATCTATTTATAGAACTGTAAGTACAGTTAAGAACATCGTGAAACTAACAAGATGAGTGATTTTGGATTGATTTTGGAATTGAATTGAATTGAATGAGTGTGTGGATCGAGTTTTTAGTGAAATTAAAGGAAGGTTATCCAATAACGCTAATTTTTGTTTAGATGAACAAAATTAGCTATATTTGTTACCTCCCCTTTTTAGCTCATCTGAGCACGAAGTGCTCAAGGTGAGCTTTTGTGGTAAGGTGGATGTCCGTCGTCCGTATTACGTCGTCCGTCGTGTGTCGTCAACATTTACCTTGTATGCACTCTAGAGGTCACATTTTTTGGTCCTTTCAACCTGAAACTTGGTCAGAATGAAACTTGATAAAATCTCGGACTAGTTCGAAATTTGGTCAAGTGGGGGTCAAAAACTTTGTCACAGGCGCAAATCTTAAATAAAACCTTGTATGCACTCTATAGATCACATTTTTTTGCCCGATCAACTTAAAATTTTGTCAGAACGATTGTCTAGATAAAATCTTGAAAGAGTTTAAAATTGGGATGAGTGGAGTCAAAAACTAGTTCACAGGGTCAAATATGAGAAAAGCCTTTGATGCACTCTAGAGGTCAGATTTTTGCCGGATCAACCTGAAATTTGGTCCAATTGATTGTCTTGATAAAATCTCGGACAAGTTCGAAATAAGGTCAAGTGGGGTCAAAAACTAGATCATGGGGTCAAATCTTAGAAAAACCTTGTATGCACTCTAGAGGCCTACATTTTTTTGAGCGATTAACCTGAAATTTGGTCAGAATGATTGTTTGATTAAATCTTCGACGAGTTTGAAATTGGGTTGAGTGGAGTCAAAAACTAGGTCAATGGGTAAATTATTGGGTCACATTTTTGCCTGATCAACCTTAAATTTAGTCAGAATGATTATCTTGATAAAATCTCAGACAAGTTTGAAATTGGGTCAGGTTGGGTCAAATCTAGGAAACAGGTCAAATCTTAGAAAAACAATGGAAGCACTCTAAAGATCACATAAATTTGGTCAGAATGATTTTCTTGATGAAATCTCAAAAGAGGTCAAATTTGTGTCAAATGGGGTCAAAACTAGACCACAGGTTCAAATCTTAGAAAAAGGTCGTTTGCACTCATGAGGTCACGTTTTTTGCATGATCAACCTGAAAAATGGGTCAAGTTGGTTCAAAAACTAGGCCACAGGGTCAAATCTTAAAAATACCTTTCAGGTGCTCTGGAAGTCAGATTTTTTTGCCTGAAAACCGGAATATTAGCAAAAAACAAAAACTTTTCAAAACCTGTTTTTCATGAGTTTTGGCCTGTTCACTCAGGTGAGCAATTAAGGGCCACTATGACCCTCTTGTCTAAAATATTTTTAAAAAGTTTATAAATAGCTTTAATGTCTCCAAGGAACAATCAGACAATTACGATTTTAATTGTTTAAGTGAAACCGCGGTTTTTATCTTTTCATATTTATTTTGAATGTAACTGTTGAATGTATAGTTTTTAGTAATTTTCGAGCGGTTTGAGTGGGTGCTTGGAATGAATGAATGAAGAAAAATACCGTTTATTCCGGACAATAAGCGGCACCTATCAATAGGCCGCAGAGCTGTCTTTCTTAACCATACAGGAAATAAAGTATAACCACGAAGGCCGCACAGGCCTTTATTTAGGCAAGGTAATTTTATTTTTGATCGTGTGGCTTTTCAATTACAGAATTTTAATTTTTCAAACCTGCGGCTCCATTACAAGGAAAAAAAGACAGTTTTCCATGATCGAGAAGCGCTTTCAGACCTTTTTTTTTAAATGAATGCAAGTCACACTGGGGATATAAATCATGAATTAATGACCATTGTTTACACTTGCGATTAAAAGAAATCGGCGTTTAGGCTGCGCCGGTGTATAAGCCGCACCCACGAGAGTTTCAACTTTTTTTAACTGATAAACCGCGGCTCTTTGTCCGGAAATTGCGGTAAATAAATATTACAACATCTTGTCAAATTATCGCTAAATTACAATTTATCCTGGCAGTAGCCATAGATATTTTCCCATGAGATTGGATATGATAAACGTGTTGATACATTTAGTTACATCGTGAATTTGACATCCACCTCAATCAAATCCATTCTAAATCGCTCACTTAGCGCTCAATTCAATAATTCTAAACACTCACTCAAACCATTAAAAACGCTCTAAACACACTGAAAAAACATATAACAACAACTTCGTTCAAAATAAAAACAGCTGGGACAAAAATCAAGATTTTACTGAATTAATTGAAATTGTAAGCGTCTGATTAGATCTTGAATAGAAAGGAAGCTTTTTATAGGACATTGGCATAAAGGGAGGTAATCAATATCGTTAATTTTGTTCATCCTGAACAAAATTTGCGACATCGGATTACCTCCCATTAAATTCACTCAAAACGCACTCCACAAACTCATTCAAATTCATTCCAAAATCATTCCACAAAGCATTCACCTTGTCAATTTCACGATGTAACTAACTATATAAGGTGATTTTAATTATGTGAATTATTTTTGGACGATATGTGTTTGTAGAACTAAGAATAAGCGAAGAGCGAGTGATTTTGAATGGTTTTGATAGAGATGTCAATTCCATGGTGTTTTTACTGTACCTAAGTGTAAAATATATGCATATATTTCCCTCGATTTTTTCCGAGCACTTTTAGATACGGCATATAAGTTGATTATGTACATTATATCAAATATCAAATAATCGCCTGTGAAAATACTGGTATTTATCTGTAATTTTCTTATTAAATGCTATGTCATTCTATACCAAAATTGGTTATAAGTCCACCGATTATAACGGGAAAGACAAACACACCTGGTCACCTTTTCAGTTACAGTTAATAACACGTTAAAATTTACAAAATGAAAAATTTTGAAATAAGTTCGATTGCGTGTGATGATTGAGTTTTTGCCCAGTTGGACGAAATGGCCGATGATTTTACCCCCCTTCAATAATATCAAAAACTGCGTACTTTTCTAATTTTGTGTCTTCACGGACCAATCAGACAATTACAGTTAACAATATCGTGAAATTGACAAGTTAAATGATTTTGGAATGATTTAGGAATTAAATTGAATGAGAGTGTGGAGCGAGTTTTGAGTGAAATTAATGGGAGGTAATCCTATATCGCAAATTTTGTTAAGGATGAACAGAATAAGCGATATTGATTACTTCCCTTTAACAAAATATGCATACATGTTCTATACACAGCTTCTTCAAGAACCTATGAGAAGCTAACAATTTGAGTTATGTTAGAGAAATAGGGATTTTTTCTATCCAAATTTATTTTGAATGACGTTGTTGATTCTATATTTTTCAGTGAGTTTGAGCGTTTTTGAATGGTTTGAGTGAGTGTTTGGAATGAATGAATGGAGCGCTGAGTGAGCGAATGTATAATAATCCACACCTGTGCCTGAGGTTTTAAAAACTTTTCTCATTCTTAATTCAAAATTTTCTCAAAATTCAATTCGAGATTAAATTCGTAATTCTGTTTTAATATTCATTTAATGTACTTACGTAAAAGACAATATTAAAAAGTTGTTATAAACAACAATTTATTAATATTATCTTTTATTTTCATATATTTATTTAAATTTAAAATATAATAAAATTCTCAGTTTAGCTTTAGAACAGTTTTATATCCTCGGGCCCAGATAATAACAAAACTCTTTCGAAATGAATGAAATGTTGATCATTTTAAAAGATTTCGACTCCTTTTTTTGAAATTTTGGAGCTTCTTGGATGGTTTTAGTAAGTGTTTTGATTGAATGAGGGATGTGCTGATAGATCGATTTAGAATGATTTTGATATCGAGGTTGGTGAAAATTTCACGAGACTACTCACTGTTAATTGATTATGATGGTGCGCACGAGAAATATCAAAATAATTGGATACATGTATATATCGCGATAAATTAATATCATCTCGATCTCTTTTTTTCCTTGTACATTTCGTAGATATTCTTCATAGCTAATATGCTTAAGCACATAGATATTCTTCGTTGATAATATGCTAAAGCACTTGATCCCTGGCTCAGTGGCCGTCCTTTAGAAGGCGTAGTGTTTGAACCAGTTGCATTTAAGGACAAAATAAAATCTTGATCTGTAGATTGATTTTAAAAAGCCGTATGTTTATGTGATTGCAAATAGCTTTGTATTATGTGGTAAAATTATGCACGAAAAGCATTTTTAGTATAACGTTAAATGATACACTAATAACCGATGCGCCATTTATTCATAAGCTAAGTGACCTTTAATTGACAATATCGCGTCACGTCTTCCTATTTTACCTTTTCGCGTGATTTCCAAACGGTATTAGTCAGATATATACGTTTTCAGGAAACTTCTTTTTTTTGTGCAAGATTTCAAATATTCTTTTCACTGCTTTCTCTTAATGTTGTATCTTATGATGGAATCATTCAATCGTAATTTCATTCGTTGAAAAATTGTGAAAAAATCAGAATAATGTTACCTTATCGTCAAAATGTTACTTTATTAATTTCAAATTCGACCATAAAGAAAATACTATTAATAGCCAGTGAAATTAACAAGGGCTTGTAGGATACCTGTAATATCTAAGCGAAATACATTATCATACTGGTTGGATTGTTTCCGAAGTCATTCATTCTTCCTTTAGTACATGTACGCTGAATCGAAGAAAAATATATTTAATTTGCCCCAGATTATATGTTTTTGACAGTAAGATATTGATATTTAGGAACGGACCACTGCTATGTATTGGCAACCTATAATTATTTCTTTATTTCGTATGAAATTTGGATATCACATCACGTGAGTTAACAGACTTTGATATTCAGTGCCCCTTTTTATGTTTAACCCGTTGTTCATCAGCAAAGTTACACATGTAGTAGCTACAGGTAGTTACATCGTGAAATTGACATTCATCTCAATCAAATCAATTCTAAATCATTCACTAAGCGCCCAAATTATTCATTCCAAACAATCACTCACACCATTCAAAAACGTTCTAACATCCCCCAAAAGATAAGATTAACAACTTAATTTAAAATAGATAAAGCTAGGAAAATGGCGATTTAACTGAAATGATTGAAAAAATGAGTGTCTCGTTGGTGTTTAAAGGAATATGAAATCCTTTATGGAATTTGTATGCATATCATATGAAAGGGGGGGACATATCTAATTTGTTCATCTAGAACAAAATTAGCGATGTTGGATTACCTCCCTTTAATTTCACTCAAAAACTCACTCCACACACTCATTCAATTTCATTCCTAAATCATTCCAAAATTATTCACATTGTCAATTTCACGATGTTGTTAACTGTATACATTGAATGAAATCTGTTGTGGGTTGGATGCTGGAAAGTTAGAACATGTGGAAAATATAACTTGTATTGTAACATGTATTGTTTAGAAAAGGAAAGTAAGTTTTGGACAAGATTTTACAATACGAAGTCTGTCACAGAAGTAAGATAACCCCGTGCCATTACAAAAGCGGAATTACTATGACAATGATTACAGTTAACAACATCGTGAAATTGACAAGATGAATGATTTTCGAATGATTTAGGAATGAAATTGAATGAGTGTGTGGAGCGAGTTTTGAGTGAAACTAATTGGAGGTAATCCTATATCGCAAATTTTGTTCAGGATGAACAAAATTGGCGATATTGATTACCTCCCTTTAATAAAATATGCATTCAAGTTCCATACCTAGCTTCCTTTATCTTCAAAAACATATTAGACGCTTACAATTTGAACTATGTCAGTGAAATTGCAATTTTTCTCTTTCAAAATTTATTTTGAACGACGTTGTTGATTGTATATATTTCTATGGGTTTGAGCGTTTTTGAATGGTTTGAGTGAGTGTTTGGAATGAATGAATGGAGCGCTGAGTGAGCGGTTTAGAGCGGTTTTGATTGAGATGAATGTCAATTTCTCGATGTGACTAGCTGTACAAGAAGTAGTATTGAGTACTACTGCATGACCAAGGAGAGAGTCTCATACACGGAAAATAATTTATTATTGTCATAGCAGTGTCATGGTCAAGTTTGGGAAAATTTATTATGAGGAGGCTCTCCTACTGCCGATACTACGCAAAACGGATGCTTTGAGACACTTACATTTTATTCTATTTATCATGCAATCGCCATTTAGGGCTTAATGAATTAGGAGACCACTAAAACAAAATATAATTTCATGTTACCATGCAGCTGGTACAAGGTCAAAAGAGGTTTCGTTGCAATATAAACATTATTTTTACCTGTCATAAACGTTTTCATGGAATCCAAATTGTTAACAAAATCCACATTTCTTCGCGTGGATTGTCATTACCCTATACTTTTTTCTCAATATGAAGATTTGTTTTCTTTTCAAGCTGTTAAGTATGGTGTATGAATGTGAATAGAAGTATTTCAATCAGTTTCTTAAGATTTAAAATGATCTTTATCCGAAACGTTTTGGTTTAAATCTATATATTTAACATCGATGGGGAAACAAGTTCTTACTACTTAGATCAATCCCTTTTGATTCTGATTCCTCGAAAATTCTCCAGTACTCGCGCCGAATGTGTGGGCAATTAAAGAACCAAGATCGATAGCTGCTGCCGGTTATTGAACTTAGGACGTTTGAGTCAAAAAGCCGACGTTCTACCACCAGACCATGAAACCAAGGTCGAAGGGGTACATTTGTATTCCTTTGAAAACAGACCAATTTCGGATAATTATTTTACTGCCCAGTGGTTCCGTATGTCTTCATTATTGTTATCATTTTGAGAGCTTTGCGTGCATAGCCTCGTTTTCCAATAAATCTTGCTGAGTATGTAAAGCTTTATTGCCAAAAACTTTTTCCTCGTTTATGTCTTATGATGTTTTTGAATAATCTTATTTTTACCACGCTTTTTCTTAAAAAGGCTTTATCAAAAGAATATGAAAAATTGAATTCATTTTTTTCATCAAAATATTAACTTTTCGCGTTTTGATTATACTTTCAGAATAAAGCACATAGTATAAGGAAATACTAGCCATTAGCAAACAATCGTTCTTGTTTAAATGACTTCTGTTAATTGTGTGTGATTAGAAGTAGGTAATTACTTGTTTAGGGTAACCAAAATAGGGAAGCCCTTAACAATTATCTTTATGCACGCGAAGTATGCCCTCTAAGCTAGATAGAATTTCTTAGTACTAAGAATCAATAACAATAATTGTACATGAAAGTAGATATTGAGTCAGCAGTACTTTAGAAAACGAAGAAAAAAAACTAATGACCGAAAATTTCTCTAGTTCCCGACTGTTTCGTATTGATATGCATACATTCTAAGAATGGTGCGACGCCTTCAGAATTTGCCCAAGTCGACAATTTGATCTGGACAAAAATGCAAGTGTCAAAATCAATGTACTACCATCATCTACAAAAAAATGTCCGCTTTGGTGCCATATCATAATCAGAACGTGTAGGTTTACGAATTTAAAGTTTTGCTAAATTTGAAAGGTAAAATCCCACACCTTCCCCTACCCGAAACCCGAATATCAATCAGATAGTGCGTTCATGCAACTTCCTTTTGTTTTGCCAAATTCATCTTTCCTAAGCGAAAACCTGTCGAATGTAACTACAGTTAGTTACATCGTGAAATTGACAAGCTGAATGATTTTGGAATGGTTTAGAAATGAAATTGAATGAGTATGTGGAGCGAGTTTTGACTGAAATTAATGGGAGGTAATCCAATATCGCAAATTTTGTTCAGGATGAAAAAAATAGCGACATTGATTACCTCCCTTTAAAAAATTTGCATATATGTTCTCTAAATAGTTTCTTTTTCTTCAAGATCTAATCAGACGCTTACAGTTTCAATTAATTCAGTGCAATCCCGAATTTTTCCAAGGCATTTTCATTTTGAACGAAGTTGTTGTTATATGTTTTTCAGTGAGTTTGGAGCGTTTTTGAATGGTTCGAGTGAGTGTTTGGAATGATTGATTGGAGCGCTTAGTGAGTGATTTAGAATGGTTTTGATTGAGATGAATGTCAATTTTACGATGCAACTAACTGTAAATTAAGTCCATGTTTGACGGCTCTCTCTCTCGGGGACGTGATAACATCAGGATTGAGCGTTCGAGAGCGATTCTATAAGCTTAAGCTTTCGTCGCAATCGAACTAAAATAAATTAGTATAAATTATATATAAATTATATATTTTTGGAAGTTATCAAATCAAGCCGAGAGTTAAAAACAAAGTAAGTCCTAACCACTGGTCTTATCATTTTTAAAGCGTTACAGTTAAGAACATCGTATTATTCAATATCTATCCATTCTGAATCACTAAGTCAGCGCACCTTTCACTCATTCCAAAATATCACCCAAACTATTGAAAAACGCTCACAAATCACAAAAAGAACAACGAATGCATCAAAATAACTCGGAAATATTCGTGTTACCTCCGGTTTGCTTGAGTGTTGAAGCACTTGATTGGTTCATGAAGACACAGAATCTATTAATAGAAATTGTATGTATATTTCATTAGAAGAGGGAAATAATTAATTCAACTTTTTTATTACCTATCTTTAAATCCATTTAAAACTCGCTTATCAAATTCGTTACAAAACCAATCACCTTGTCACTGGTAAGATGGGCTTAGCTTTATTTTATAGAAAAGCGGATGTCTGACTGCTCAAAGTTTGTCCAAACAAATTAATTGTTAACTTGGTAATGAAGCCGACAGTGGCATCAGAGGTCGTTTTTAGCCAAGTTCACATGCAAAGTGGACAATGACATTTTCTTTATTCTTAAACGATTGCTTTTACTGACGTCAACACAAAGCTTGTTCATTAAGTCTTCTTGGTTGTCTGCTAATAGATATAGACTGATTAATTTGACCCGACTTTGATCTCTGTGGAAAAAATGCTCAAATAACAATTACCGACATATTTTATCATTTCACAAAATGTATAATACATTCAATATCGTTTGTTATTCATTCTTATGAAAGCACGTGCAAAGCCGAGTAGGAAAAATCAGATTTGTATTCATCTAAATAGCAGGGGTCAGATTCAAGTCAATAAAACCGCACTATAATTAAACAAAAATGTCCTACAAAGTATATGACACTGTTAATGGAAGGTTATTGTATGTTCCTGTAATTATCTCTGCGTGAAATATGTTATCTGTCAACTTAATAAATTGGATTTACAATAAAAAAAATGCACAGATTTACATGATTAGCGGTAAATGATAGGAATACTACATCATAGTCTATTTTTCCCTGTCTATTTCCCTATTCTGACAAGAGGCCCAAGATAACTATTGATCGCTCACCTGAGTTCTTATTAGTTACCGTAATTTAATCTTAGTGTGAAAATTATCAAATTGAAAACTCTGGACAAGTTCTGCAAAATGATGGGCCAGAATTGTGACCTCTATGAGAATTGGTGACATACTTTCTGGTCTGGCTTTATCCACACTTAGGACTGACATACATGAAGATACATTATACAATTAATAAGGTGAATATAATGAACAAGCTTTAAAATAATTTGGCAAAATGTAGACGTTTTCATGACTTGATGGTCTTCATTTTCTATCAGATTTAACTCACATTTGATGCAAACTATAATATAATCTAGAAAAAATCTTAGCAAGTCTTGTTCTGATTTCGTTTAAATTGTAATCTACAATTTTTGAACAAAACTTACCTTAAATTTGACCGTCTCAGATTAACGTTTGATCCATTTTCAAATTAGAGAATACAATTTTAAGTAATTGCAATGATCTGGAAATAATACTGGTATCAAGAGTGTAAATAAGATTTTTTCTTAAGAATTGACCAGTTTATCTATTTTTACACTACCCGAAACATCTTAACTTGGCCAAGATAAACAAAGGATCTATTTTATAAGCATCCCAAGCAAGATACGAAATGGATGGGACTATACCATGAAAACATTAACTTTATGATAAATGCAAGATGTGACACACGCGACAAAAACAAGAACCCGGAAATTCAGTGTTAACGTTGTTTCAAGAGTTTATAATCTTTTGCGTGGTTCAGCACTTCACAACATTTCAATACCGCTTACACATTCTGACTGATGCAGTGCCACGCCTGGAAATGATTGACATTTTACTTATTTCTTTTTTCTCGAAATTTAAATATTTTTGACAATGCTGCACACATAACCATATTCTTACACAAATTTATCACGTGTGATACTCCGATATTTTTGTGGGATCCTTGGCTATCAGGCAAATGAAAAGGGTATTTAAAAATTACTACGAGTCTATAATTTTTCACGTTTTCAAGAGAAACAATCTTAAATGTTTATAATCGTTTCATTCAAAACTATGAAATATTAAGTTTGAGAATCACTTTTGAACGATTTTCGTGAGAAAATGCTTTAATACTGAAGATCGCTGACATTATCTATTGGTTGAACACAAGATGGTTCATTTTTGCTATTAAATGATAGCACATTCTTACGAACAAGTACTGTTTCAGGAGGGAGCATCACCTTTGCACAGTTAAGAACACCGTGAAATTGACAATGTGAATAATTTTGGAATAATTTATGAATGAAATTGAATGAGTGTGTGGAACGAAATTTAAAGGGAGCTAATCAATGTCGCAAATTTTGTTCAGGATGAACAAAATTAGCGATATTAATTAACTCCATTTAAAAAATGCATAGATGTTCCTTAAATGGCTGCCTATTTCATCAAGATACAATCAGACGCTTACAATTTCTATTATCTTGGTGAAATGCCGTTTTTTGTTCCAGCTATTTTTATTTGAACGAAGTTATTGTAATATGTTTTTCAGTGAGTTTGGAGCGTTTTTGTATGGTTTGAGTGAGTGTTTGGAATGAATGAATGGAATGCTGAATAAGCGAATGAAAATGTCTTTGATTAAGATGAATGTCAATTTCACGAGGTATCTTACTATAGGCCAGTATCGATACCCTTTTGATGAACATGCGGGGGAAGTTTGAGTAGAATGCTTGTTAGATCACTGTGTTTTTCATAATAGTTGGTAAAATTAATCGTCTTTTTGGGGCGGTTTTTTTTTTTTTTTTCATTTTCTTTCTACGCATGGTACCTACGTTTACATTTATAAACAACGTAACATCGACAATGAGAATTCCTTTTGAATGAATGTGGATTGAAATTGAATGAGTTAGATGGAAGTAATATTGTAGTGAAATTTAAGAAGGTAATATAAAACCATTTATTTCGTTAAAATGAACAAAACAAGCGATATTAAATGCATTATATCCGTTTCATAATGCGACATTCTTTTCCATACATTTATTTGTTTGTATTCACGGACTCAGCAGACGTGACCAAATCCACGCAGCCAATGTAATCATTTGATGATTTTGTCAATTGAAGTTGATGAGCTTTTTGAACGTTTTTCGTGCGTTTTTTGTACAAGACGATAAGAGGTAGAGTGTCAGGGATTATGTGAATGAAGTGATAAGCGAGCGTTTTAGAACGGTTTTGAGTGTTTCGAGTGTCTATGTAACGATCCTATAAACTGTTATAATATTGAATATAGATACAGTTAACACCATCGTGAAATTGACAAGGTGAATGATTTTGGAATGATTTAGGAATGGAATTGAATGAGTGTGTGGAGACAGTTTTGAGTGAATTTCATGGGAGGTAATCCATTATCGCAAATTTCGTTCAGGATGAACGAAATTTGCGATATTGATTACCTCCCTCTAATAAAATACACATTCAAGTTCTATGAATAGCCTCCTATTTTTTCAAGAACCTATTTCACACTTACAATTTTAATTACATGTATATTTGTGAAATTGGGATTTCTCTCTATCAAAATTCTTTTTTAATGGCTTTGTTTATTCTATGTCTTTTTTTCTTCTTTTTTTAATTTGGCGTTTTTGAATGAGTTCAGTGAGTGCTTGGAATGAATGAATTGAGCACCGAGTGAGCGATTTAGAATGGTTTTGATCGGAATAAGTGTCAATTTCACGACGTCTTTAACTGTATGCTACATAAACGATACACTACTGGTTATTGTTCCATATTACAAAGTAGACATATACTTGGCAATTATCTTTTCATATGGTGCCAACTAATTCGGAGCTGTCACCTTCAGTATTGTGTTTTGACGGGGTAAGGGATCATTTCGCTGCTTGTGTTCAAACTTCAATTGACCCTTTGCTTATAACCTTTTGATGTGTAACGATTTGTATTTTATTTAATTTTTTCTGCTTTTCTTAATTTCTTTTTTTTATCAAACTTATTTATCGCATGTATGTGACGTTTTCAAAAACAGCACATGTATATAAGTTTCTTTTTGTTGCTGCCGTTGACCTGCTTTGCTTTGTTTTGTTTTGTATTGTATATATGCATCATTATGCTATAATTTCAAAAGACAATTGCATGCTCTATAACGAACGTTTTTAATAATTATGTTTTCCGGTTATATATTTACAACAATTGCGCAACTATTTTTTGCCTGAGCAAGTTCGTTACATTCAGGTTCTTTTCATATATAATATTGCGTTTTTGACATTTTTGTCGATCCATCCTTAGATATCGCAAATACAGTATAGTACATCGTGAAATTGGCTAGGTAATAATTTTGGAATGGAATTGAATGAGTGTGAGGAGTGAGTTTTGATTGGATTTAATGTGAGGTAATCCTATGTCGCAAATTTTGTTCAGGATGAACAAAATTAGCGATTTTGATTACCTTCCTTTTATAAAATATGCATACAATTTCTATAGATAGCTTCCTATTTCTTCAAGAACCTATGACACGCTAACAATTTGAATTATGTCAGTATAATCGTAATTTTTCTCTATCAAAATTTACTTTGAACGACGTTGTTGTTTCTATATTTTTCAATCGGTTTGGGCGTTTTTGCATGCATGGTTTTATAGTGAGTATTTGGAATGAATGAATGGGGCTCTGAGTGAGCGATTTTGAATGGTTTTATTGAGAAGAATATCAATTTCACGATGTAACTAACTGTACCTACCCAGTGCATATGTGATCCGTCAAAACAATACAGTTCTCTAATATTATCTGCATCAATGTACATTTTATCATTTAACATGAATAAAAAGAAATCACGATTTTTTTCTAGAAAATATGAGGACTCTAGAGATATTATCTAGTGTATCATTAACGGGTTCCCTAACATCCAGCTCCATTGATATTTGATCTGCACCGTGCCAAATGCTGGGATTATTTTGGCGCCCCCAGGCTTTCACTCATAGTCTTAATAATGAACGATACTGTATTTTATCCGAATTCGCATGTGTTACCCATACCGGAGAACCATTTAGAAGTGTAACAAGAGGCCCAAGAGGGCCTGTTTCGCTCCAAATATCAATGAGAAACTCAGTCAGATATGATTATATACAAGATAATTTGTGAAGAGGCCAAAAGAAATTGTAGACTTAACCTTATATGGAGATCCGTTTTTCAAAATATATATTAGTACTGATTCTAAATAGGAAACATTCGTTTTGATAAGATAGATATGTGTTGATGGGTATTTAACAGTGAAACAATACTAATATACATCATGGGAAAATAACAATCATTTTAGTGAACATATATATGCCCTGTCAGGCCACACCCATAAAAGGGCTGATCAAAATTCTGCAAGGAGATTTACTCAAACAACAATTTTCTGCCAAGTTTCATTGAAATCAGGCCTCTTTTAGGAGGAGAAGATTTTTACAGATTTGTTTGGTGATATAAGACCCGCACTGCCACGCCCATACTTGGGGGTCAATCCAAATTTCTTGAACAACTTTAGAAGAGGGTCACCCAAGGATCATTCGTCCCAAGTTTCATTGAAACCGGGCCAACGATTTGGGAGAAGAAGATTTTTAAAGATTTCACAGTGAAAATATGCCCCGCCCTGTCAAGCCCGTATTTAGGGGTCAGTCCATTCTGCCAAGTTTCATTAAAATCTACCTAACTGGTTCAGGAGAAGAAGATGTTTAAATAAAGTTTACGAACGCACGCACGGACGCATGGAAGCACGACGGACACACCGCCATAACAATAGCCATGACCAATGTCAAGTTGCGAGAAAGGCGTGGTTTGACCAGGGCCGAACTGCTTCGCTTTCTGCACATTTTCTTAACTTTGAATGAATATTCTATTCATTTATGAGTGGGAACACCATGACATTTGATGTTCATCCCAATGAAACTAATTCGAAAAATCTCAGTCATCGCTTCACAACACTCGTTATTCCAAACACCCAAGGCAATCAAATATGAGCCTGTGCGTGATATTTCCAACATTTTCACTTGTGCACAAAAGCAAAGATTCTGGTAAGCCTGTGTAGCCGCCCTATCTGGCAAGAGTCTTTACTGTGCAGTTTCTTGATAGGTAAGGTCTGAATTGCTCAAACTGCGGTTAGGATAGTGGGCCAACTTATTTATCGCCCGCTTTCGGGTCGGGTGTAGACTGGTCTCAATGTCGAATATCAGAATAGCCTATTCTAGGCTATTCTGATAGTCGATATGTGTTCCAGTTCAGAGCTGGTATCCCGCTTTCTGAGAGATACTCTGATGTTGCGGGCAACAGTACCCGCCCAGGGTCAGAAATAAGTTGGCCCATATTTTTATTGCATTGCGTCGTTGTCTACATTGCTCAAAGTTTCTACCTCGTGCACGTGTGAAATTGTTGGAAATATCAAGCACAGTCTCATACTTTATTTCTTTTATTCTTCAGATATCTAGGGGAAAGGGGGGGACAGCGATCTTAATGATTATATTTGCAGACTATGAGACGGATACCTTTTTATAGTTTTGCTTCATTCTGATTTGAAAGTACATTTCCCCAGCAATTTCTGCCTTTAAACGTAAATAAATCTCTAAAATAACAACGTTTTTTTCAGTTTTACGAAGTCATAATATGTGGTTGAGAATTCAATAAGGAATATTCGTGCTTAAGTCGAGTGCAATGAATTCCATTTATACTGTTCCAAGGGAAATCAGTTTATTTCAAACGGTTTTTCTTTTTCCTGAAATTTCTTTAAGAATCTTTTTTCATTCTCATTACACGATTTCCTTTGATACTACAAAATCCCATTGCGAATCATCTAATCTTTAGTTTCACCAACACAATTCAAGAATTTGCAACACAAAGCACAAAACTAAACAATGACAATATTTTGCCCGAATGTGATTTATACAAAAAAAAAATAGTTGATAAGAGTTTGAAAGAATATGGTTATAGCTATGAAAAGGCTCATATAGATCACCGTACCAAACCGAATTGATTTTTTGACTATAAAACAATACGAAATCTAAATTGACGCTTTTATAAAAGGAGGACGTAGAAAAACCGTAAAGCTGTATAGCTGTTAATCTTAACTTTAAGCCCTAGAGGGCCAGTATCGCTCCACTGGCACTAAGCTTATCATCAAATTTACAAAGAGGTTCCTTTTTCATGGAATAAAACTCTGGGCAGCTTTAATGTGATAACAAAATAGTTTGCATCCCCATGGCCCCATTTTCTATGATACAGCTTCTAATCACCCTCAATTAAAGAATGTTAATGGAGCATGTCCTTAGGATCATTCTTTTGCAGTTCGATTTAATTATGACATGTAGTTTCAGAGAAGAAGATTTTTTTTATTTTTTGTCATTGTTGGCCCCTATTTTTTTTTTTATTTATTTATTTTTTTTTTTTTTTTGAGGGGGGGGGGTTTCGACGGCCCGTAGCGCCCAAGTTATCAACCCGCTCAGGATTTCTTTGAGAAAATCTGAGAGAGAATGCCCTAACGATCATTTCTGTGGAATTTGGTGACAATCTGCTCTTCCAGGAGTGAGTTTAATTCCGGTAAACGGTAACTTTTAGTTTTAGAGTGTATTTTCCAAAATGAAAAATAAATATTTGTGACCCGTCAAACGATAAGGGACCACCTTCCAAAGTGATTTAAGTGGTTACATGGACTGTTATTAACATCGAGAAATTGGCATTAATCTCGATCAAAACCATTTCAAATCACTAGCTCAGGGCTACATTTATTCATTCATTCCAAACACTCACTCAAGCCATTCAAAAACGCTTCCAACTCACTGAAAAGATGAAATAAACAACTTTATTCAAAATAAATAAAGCTAGAAAAATCCCGATTTCACTGACATTATTGAAATTATAAGCGTCTGATAGTTTCCGGAAGAAATAGGAAGCAATTTATAAAATTTGTTGGCATATCTTATTTAAGGGAGGTTGTAAAAATCGCTAATTTTGTTCATCGGTATTTAATTAGCTCCTATTAGATTCACTCAAAAGTCGCTCCACACACTCATTCATTTTCATTCCAAAATTATTCCAAAAGCATAAACCTTATCAATTCCACCATGGTGTTAACTAAACATTATATAATCATTTTAACGATGTTTATTAGCTTAATATTCACAATACTTGTATCGAAAATGTGCAAAAAACGCGTATAAAAAGGGAAAGGGACAAAAAAATCCAAATTGCCATCTGGTAGTTACAAAACCTTTGAAACCGACGTCTGTTTTTCATGTATGAGCAGATATAGCGGCAGTTTTCACTGCGACAAAGTACAGCTTATCACATGGTGAAATGGACATTTACCTCGACCAATAGCATTCAAAACCACTCGCTCAGCGATCCAATCATCCAGTGCAAAAACTCACACAAACCACTCAACAACGCTCGGAAGTCGTTCTAACACGCTCCGAAACCATTCCAAACATTCAACATCTAATTCAAAACGATTAAATTATTCCACGATTTAATTAGTTTGTGTAAGTGTTTTAGCATCTGATTGAAACATTAAACACTAAAATTGGAAATAACGAGGATTTTTATTTAAAGGTGGGGTAATAAATAATCACTAATTCCGTCCGACTGGAAGAATCGTCCGACTAGACGAAATTATAGATGATGTTTTACTTCACTTGAAAATAATTCAAAGCTCGCACCACACACTTATTCAATTTCATTCCAAAATCATTCAAAAGTCACCCAACTTATCATTTTCACGATGATTCTAACTGTATCTAGATTTCGCGAAGGCGTCCCTCTCGCATTAACGGAGCTCTCTTGATATGATTCTAAGAAAACGCTCTTTTCTCCGAAGGTGTTTAAAGTTGTGGATTAACATCTGCCGAGAAAAGTAAGGAAAACGCTTTCAATCCCTGTGATATTTATTTAGTCATAAGTCACCGATAAGCCAATCAGGATGGGTGCCTCTTTGATCACGGCGGGTGTAAATCTCGTGAAATTTCAATTATTTCTATGAAAACAATTAATCGAAAAAACACATGAAAGCGAGAACCTGTAAAAAACAGATGTTAAAGTATAGGTTTACCGCGACTGTACTTCATTTATCATCATTTGGGACGCGGTATTCTAAAACTGGCTGGATATCTGTTCTATCTTCAAATAACTCCTATATGTCAAGAAAAATGGTCGATTTTCAGTCAGAACTTAGTAAGTATAGCTCTTTAGACATGTTGATCGTCGATGAAATTATGAATTGTTATAGATGTTTATAATATGACCTACGTCGTGGGAGTGAAATAACACCGTTGAATATTTTTTGATATTATACGGGTGTTAATACACTAGTGGAATAACTATGGAAATGAGCTCAGAGAGAATAGCAACGCTATTTTGAAACCGCAAAAATGACGTCATAATATATATATTGTGACGTCAGTTTCAAGCGGCGTTATAAATTTCGCGGAAAATTGATATATTAAATCAAGACACAGATTAAATACAGATTTTATTCGGCGAAGCCTCGTTTTTATCTGTTTATAGATGACTCGTTTAATAAATTCAGTAGTCCATGACCATTCATTCAATATCCTTTATGTGCATAAAACTTTTAACTCCTACATGTAGCCCTTAAATGGGACCCACCTTGGTGAGAATGTGTAAAAGATGATCCGTTATCCAAAAAAACCGCATAAATGACAATGACGACAAAAGACATAAACTCCAATTCTTAAATAAGTACAATATTTCTTATTCATAAAACAAGTAAAATTGTTATTCGAAAAACAATTACAGTTAACAACATCGTGATATTAGCAAGGTGAATGATTTTGGAATGAAATTGAATGAGTGTGTGGAGCGAGTTTTGGGTTAAGTAAATGGGAGGTAATCCTATATCGCACATTTTGTTCAGGAGGAACAAATTTAGCGATATTGATTACCCCCGCCCCTTTAATGAAATATACATACAAATTCTATATATAGCTTTATATATCTTCGAGTACCTTTGAGACGCTTACAATTTGTTATATGTCAGTGAAATCGCGATTTTTCTCTATCCAAATTCATTTTGAATTACGTTGTTTATTCTATATTTTTCAATGGGTTTGAGCGTTTTTGAATGGTTTGATTGAGTGTTTGGAATGAATGAATGAATTGATCGCTGGGTGAGCGATCTAGAATGGTTGTGATTGAGATGAAAGTCAGTTTCACGATGTAACTAATTGTACATGTACCGGTTTGTGTCACAATTTTCCCACGAATCGGATTGCACTGAAAGCAATAATAGGGAAAACATTGAGGGGACAAGGAGAAATTGCCCTTTTAAGCTATTTCTCTCTTTTCTTCAATATTTTCTATGGCATTTGGCAGTCTGTTCAATTTCAACGCAATTATCCGGGAAAGACAGCTAAAATTACAAAGCAACTTCATTTAGGTAGATTTCCTGGACAACTGGTCATATATATAATTCATTTTCCAATTAAGTTAACTCATAAATGCAAATGCATTTTATCCACAAATCTTACTTATACGCGACTTTATAGTGAGCAGGCAATACGTACATGTATATGCCACCAAATGTCGAAATATTTTTTCTCTTTTCCGGTTGATACAATGTATATGAGAAAAAAAACTCATATAAATTCGCAGCATTCAAGTCCCGTTTTGTGTTTCTCTCGTGAATGTGTCCCAGCGATTTTATTTCATTTCTTTGATAACGTTTTATGCATCTTTCTTTCTATACGAAAACTTAATTTTGTCTTACAAAGGCGTAATACTATGGGAATTCAACAAAACGAATTTCAAATCACCGGTATTTGATTCTCTCGGCGAGTTAAATATTCAGGGAAAATACGGCTTGCAATGCCGCGTAACTCATTTACTTAATACGATGATATACGAGTTTAGTAGGGATTTCGTTAATACTGTTGTTTTCATCTCGGAAAATGTTGTTAATTACTAATAATTACACAATCATTTGATCTATATTCGCATCGAAATTAATACGCTGTGCCCCTAGACATGAAAAAACTGTGCTTTATTGTGTCTCCTCTAGAAGATAAAGACAGAGAAATGTCGCTTACCCTTCGAGAAGAGAACAAAATAATCTTCACTTTTCTACTCATCATTTGAAATTGTTATCCCAGATGATGTTTGCTGTACAGCTAGTTATATATATAGTGAAATTGACACTCATTCATATCACAAGCTTTCTAAATCATTCACTCAGCTCTCCATTAATTTATTCTAAACACTCAATCAAATCGATCTAAAACGCTCCGAAATCATTAGAAATAACTTCGAAATCGTTCAAAATGATCGACATTTCCTTCAAATCGATTAATTCATTGATTTCATTGACTGGCTAGCATTTGTAAGTGTATAATTGGTTCATGAAGACATCCAAAACGAAAGCTTTGGGGGTTTATTATCATAGGGAGGTAAAAAAAAACATCGCTTATTTCGTCCAACTTGGGCGGAATTTGCGATTTTGTTTATTCTCTCTTTACTCAAAACTCACTCATCGCACTCATTCAATATTATTCTAAAATCATATTCGGATTTATATTGAATGGTTGTGTGGAGCGAGTTTTGAATGAAATTTGGAGGAGATAATCAAATATTGCTAATTTCGTCCAACTTGGACGAAATGAGCCATATTTATTACCTCCCTTTAATAAAGTCTACATACTTTCTAAATTTCTGCCATCACGGACAAATCAAATGCTTAAAAATCAACACCGGCCGATGATATCATACAATTATTTGATTGAAATGTTTTAAGAAAGTAGATTAATCATTCAGAAAATAAGTTAAGTAAGCAAACAACATGTAGTGTCGAGCCTAGTCAGTATATGCAAACAGCGCAGGTTTCCAAGGTCCGCCAATTTCGCATATTCCAGATGGTTCTTTTTCGCGTGACATTCGCATGTGTGCGTTTCTTGATAAGTTTCGTACAATCTAGCAAAATCAATAAATGCGTTTTCTTTATTCCCATCAATAATTCTTTCATCTTTATTTGGTGTTAGAAGCGAAAAGGTTTAGATTTGATTTGAATTGGGGTTTTACGTCGCTTTCAACAATCTCTCAGTTATATCGCGACGACTGGAGCACCTAACGATGGATTCCTGGTATTTCTCACACCAGTACTACCACCACACCCCTTTCCTAGCCTCCAGTTGCTATTCCACATAGGTTTACGATTATCTACCCATTGGTGGAAGACAAATGTCGGAAAGGATAAGTGCCGCGGCCGGGGATCGAACCCGTGCGAATATAGACCCCTGGATTGGAAGTCCGGCGCGCTACCAACTGCGCTATTGCCGCGGCGAGAAGGTTTAGAATATGTGCACGTATTTCTTTTTCGTGCTACGTATTACCACTTCTCTTTTTATACTGATGTTTAACAAACGTGTTTGCGAATTGCATTTTGAATCCGACCACTTTCTGTCTATTCTTTAACCTTGACACAGATTTTTATTATTATAATTTTTCTTTCCATAAAATCATTTTTAGTTCGTTTAAATCTTGATCGTGATTTTAAAATGAGCCAATAGTGGTAACCAATAATAAACTCAATGATTCGGAAATATTGGGCGATGACGTCCATTTACAACTGATTTCCCCGTTGAAAATTTTATTTGCTAATCGGGATAAGGGAACTAACTCTACAATTACTCTTCCGTTTGTATGAGATTTGTTATCTCTCTTTCTTATGAGCAAGAGGTCGCGTTCCGTGCATTGTTCTTATTGAGTGAATTTTGTGTTGGTTTCATACTGGGAATCATTTTGGAATAGAATTAAAATGTTAGTGAAACTTAGGATATTTGTCATATCCGAGAGCACATGTAAAGGTAGATACGCTCCAAGAGGGGTTTTGAGCTTCGTCGATAGCCGTCGATCGGGTGCAATTATCGTCGACACTCGTACAGTAAAAAGAAGAAAAAAACGACACCCAAAGCCGGTTTAGTTCGGAAAGACCTTCGCGTAGCATATACCTCGATTCCAAAGTCATTGTTCAGCGAAAACATTAGATAAAGCCAAGAATGTTGTTGTTTTCCGGCGAATATTGTAAAATTATTACATTTCGATTATTCAGCGCGAAACAGTTGTAAATACCTAAAAACATATAGGCAGTTACAACTGTTTCGAGCTTATGAAGAGATTTTTCTTTAATTTGGGGAGGAGCTATGAAGACTTGATTTAATCTTCCGCAGCGTGAAATGTAATAGTTCCCTGAAACCATAATACTTGGTTATTCTATCATTGTAAGCAGTGGGGAAATTTCTAACGGGATTTAAACCTTCCACCCGAAAAAAGCCTTAAAGGGATCATGCAAAACAAACCGAACAACTGAGACAGTATGGGAAAAAGAGAAAATATTTCTGTGATTTTGTTTTAGACTCCCTCCTTTTTACACGGACTCCTTGATTTCAAGAACTACGAGTCCTGAGGACTCTGTCTTCTGAGAAGTGTCGAAAGTGTCGAAACCTGTTATGGCGTTTAAAAAACTTTGAAACAACAATGTGCACAACGTTAAACTCTGATTAGCCTGTGCATTTGCATAGTTTAATCTTAGTCTTCACTGTGCCCTCAAAGACGGCGAAGGATTTAAAGTCTCTTTTCACAAACACAGACTATTTCAGACACAATGCGTGATTGTTTAAACTGTTCAATGTTTGTCTATCACGCACAAACGAAATTGATGAAAATGTCATACGCAGGCTCAAATATAAATTTCTACGTTAAATTAGGTGTTTTGATTAAGTTATTTTGATTTCATATTTGATTTTCTATCCAGAAAACTTATTTAGAGCCTATATACATGCCATCTACGCAAGTAAAGGCACTTCTAAACCATTCTTTTCTCAAACATATTAGATAGATAAAATTGTCGATTCTCTTGGATCTACAAGATTGGTACTTTTGAGCAGCATTTCAAGGCCAGGCGCACAATTTTCAAAGAATGTCAGGTACATGCACGTCAAATCCCTAGAAATACAATTAAAGAAGAAATGATAAACATCGTTATTCTCTGTATCCTTTTGCACTTGACCCAATTTTGCAATTTTTTTGAGACCCCGTTCTGTGCGTGACATTTCCAACAGTTTCATAAGTGCGCAAGCTAATATTCATGTATTTCACAAAACATGACTAGAATCTGCAATGTGCGTTCTGTTGATAGAGACAACTTGCGCGGTTAAGAACATAGTGAAAATGACAAGGTGAATGATTTTGAAATGGTTTTAGAATGAGATTGAATGAGTGGGATGAGCGAGTTTGAGTGAAATTCAAGGAAAGCAATACATCACTTATTTTGTCAAAATCTTAATTTATTATCTCCCTTTAATAGGATTTACGCAATGTTCTGTTAGTGTGCCTTCATGGACCAACCAGACGCTTTAAAATCCAAATGGAGCGCTGAGCGAGCGATTAAGAATGCTTTTGATCGGATTGCGTGTCAATTTCACCATGTTATAAACTGTTAAGACTTTACTCCTCTCTTTAGGTGTTTAGCGAATATACCTTAATCTTATTACATCGTCTGACTGTCAAGACACTTTTGCACGGGCAAACATGTTGGAAATGCCACGTACATGCCCAGTTGACTCATTTCGAAGAGTATGCTCAATAACATAGAAGGAATAATTAACAACATCGTAGATTTCTAATTGATAAGTCAAATATGTTGAAATAAATTCAGAATGAAATCGAATAAGTAGAATGAGCCCTAAAATGAAGTCCTACTGTTGTTCTATAGGTGTATGGATTAGTGGACCAAACGAACATATTTAAATCAAGAACATCTATTGAAATATAAAATGATTTTGTCGATTTAAAGTTGCGTTTAGCATCTTTTCGGGGTGTTTTTTTTATGGTTTTTGAGTGTTTACTCTAGTTGGAGCGAACGTTCTGAAAGGCTTTCAATGGAGAATTGAGCGAGAGCTTTTGATAGCTTTTGAGTGAAATCAATTTAACGATGTTCTTAGCAGTACATGTATGCAAAAAGGCATTTACAACAGTGCTTCGCTAAGCCCTAAACTTATCCAATAGATCGGGTTACTGCCCCTTGATCTATCGAAACTCAGACAACAGGCTACCACGATTTTACTGACATGATTGTAATTGTAAGAGTCTGATTAGTTCTCGCAGAAAAATGAAGCTTGTATGCATATTTAAAGGGGGTAGAATTATGAACATAGTGAAATTCGAAAATTGAATGATATCGGAATGCTTGCGGGATGAAATAGAAAAGGTGCGATGACTGAATTTTGAATGAATTTAAGGGGAAGTAATCCATTAATGCTATTTTTTATTACAAAATATGGACAAAATTGGCTTTATTTATCACCTCATTTTTTTTTAAATAAAAAGAGTTCTATAATTAGCTTTCTATGTCATCTTGAACCAATCAAATGCTTATAAAATTCAATAAAGTCAAAAAGTGATTTCTTTAACAGAATTCATTTTGAATGTATTTAATGATAATATCATTTAAAATAATTTTGAATTTTGAGCGTTTATGTATGGTTTGAGTGAGTTTTTGGAATTAATAAATGGAGCCCTGAGCGAGCGATTTAGAATGGCCTTGATCGAAATTAGAGTCAATTTAACGATGTTTTTAACTGTATTAAATAATGCATTATCATGAACAAAATTAGCGACATAAGAAAACTTCCCTTTCATTTCGCTCAAAACTGACTCATCGCGCTCATTCAATTTCATTTAAACACATTCCAAAATCAAATACCATTTCAATTTCACGATGTTATTAACTTTGCTACATCGTAATTGGGTGTCATATACAGAAATACAACGCGCATATGAATGTAGTGAAGTACATACTTCTTAATGCAAAGATGCCATCTTAATTCTTCTTTGTAATAACAGATAATCCGAGATGAAAATGCTTTCTTCGCAAACTAATCGGCTTACAAAGGAGTGAATTAGCAAGTTCATTATGACGGGGAAATTGATCTGGTGAAATACAAACCATGTGACACAGAATGACTGGGTAAAGAAACTGCTTGATCCGAAATATATAATATAAATCTTCTGAATGAAAAGAAACAAAAGAAAGATAACAAAAATAATTAGTATATGCGCTTTTTATTGGTTTGGTTTCAACCTATTGATTTTTCATCAAGTTCTTTCAACTTAGATAAATCCCTCTCGATTCTGCATCACGGAAATAAATCAGCCCTCGGTGTTGAATATGTCGGCTAAGGAAGTATCTAAGATCGATTGCTGCTCCTTGGAATCGAAGTCGGGACTTCAAATTTTAAAACCCGGCGATCGGCCTTGAAATGCAACGGGAAATATGTACAATCGAAAAAAAAATGTTTATCAGGGGTACGGTTTTAAAGGGATTATCAAGTTAAAGGTAGTTGACCCGTCATAGTTTTGCAATGTTTTGGAAATAATGAACTATAAAAGTGTTAACTGAGGTTTCCTAATGAAAATCATTAGGAAACCTCGATTAACATTGTGAAAGATCATGAGTTCCGAAATGTTGCGGAACTATTACGGTTTCACTACCTTAAAATCTTTATTTCCAAATGAAACCCTATGTTGAGTAGGAACTAAGGAAAAATTAATACATATGTATTTGAAATCGAAAATGCTCCCTCTATTTCTACAGTTACTTACATCGTGAGATAGCCATTCAGCTCAACCAGAACCATTCTAAAGCACTAACTCGGCGCTCAAATCATTCATTCCAATCACTCACTCAGACCATTCAAAAACTCTCCAAAATCACTTAAAAAGGTAAGAACAACAGCTTCATTGAAATTAGATACAGCAAGAAGAAAATTGCGATTTCCCTTACAAGATTGAAATTATATGCGTCTGATTGGTTCTTGAAGAAATAGAAAGCTACTTATTGAGTTTGTATGCATATTTTGTTAAAGGTAGGTAATAAATATTGCTAATTTTGTTCTTCCTGAACAAAATTTGCGAAATTTATTTACCTCCCTTTAAATTCATTCAAAACTCACACATCGCACTCATTCAATTTCATTCCAAAATCATTCCCAAATCAATCACCTTGTCAATTTCGTGATGTTTCAAACTGTAGCTATGGTTTATGAGCCTTGAAATAACTTCCTGCATTTTAAAGTAAACCGTCTTTTTTTATTTATAGAAATCTAACACCAGATTTAAAACAACATTCCCTTCATAACATAGACATTCATGGGCTAATTAAAGAATGCGTCGCACAACAAAACATAATTAAATGGATTATAAAGCGTTTTCCTATGTTATCGGCTGTATTGAATAAGAATGATAAGCATTTGTTCAGACTATTACAGTTAGAAGAACAAAGTTCCGATAATTTAGAGCTTTACCCAGCAAGTCACGTTATTTTTACAATTGCATGAGTAAACCATGCTATTCGAAAGTATATATGAGAAATTTGAAATTCAAACTAAAGCGTAAGTCTCTTCAACAAATTTATATTTCATTTCTCTAAGACCTATTTTGGAATACGCATCGATTGTTTGGGACAACTGCACGGTCCGCGAAAAGGAGACCCTAGAAAAAATCCAAAACGAGGCAGCAAGATTAGTTACGGGCATCACCAGATCTGCATCTTTAAATAATCTATACAGGGAAATTGGTTGGCTTAGTCTTCGCGAAAGGCGCGAATACCAAAAAATTATATGTATTTACAAAATTGTTAATGGTCTAGCACCTAATTTCCTAAGCGTCTTATTTCATCAGACAGTCAATGATAGAACCGCTTATAATTTAAGAAATTCACACGATGTCGACATAATCAATTGTCGAACCGAGCTTTTTGCAAGTTCTTTCTTTCCGTCGGCCGTTTCTCTGTGGAACGAATTACCTAAAGAAATCAAAACTATTCAGTCACTATCAGCTTTCAAATCTAGAATTCTAAATCGCTACTCAACTCCAATTGTACCGAAATATTATCTAGTAGGAACTAGAAAACTTTCGGTTTTACACACGAGACTTCGCAACAAATGTAGTAATTTAAATTTCGATTTATATTCCAACCATATTTCTTCTTCATCTACTTGCAATTGCGGATTCTTTGTCGAAGATGTCGAGCATTATCTTTTCCAATGCATTAACTACGCTGGACCACGAATCAAAATGTTTCGAGATTTACGTCGTTATCATCCGCTTTCTTTAAATCTTCTCTTATTCGGATCAGAAAACCTCAGTTATGAAGACAGCGTATTCATATTTAAATCCGCTGAAAGTTTCATAAAGGAAACAAAACGCTTCGATCAATAAAGTTTGTTGAACCAAAAGTAAATATTCGTGTTGCTCTGCTCATTTACCGGTTGACACCATATAAGTTTTGTACAGTTAAATGCCTTTTTTTTTCTTAAAATTTCCTTACATTCAACAGATTTAGAAATCCTTTTCATGTGCTGATTGATTCGCCAAAATTACAATTATTTTTTTTCTTCTATCAAATTGCTATTGTATGAATCTCTTTTCTATAACTGGAACAAAGGTGTCTTCTATATTATTCCATCAATTGATATACTAGTATTAAACCTTATTAGCATGAAGACTAAAGAGTACGTAGGTAGAATGAAGGGAATGGCCGAATCTAAGTTGGAAGAACTTGTGGCCAGACCCTTTTGCTCAAAATTTATATTTGTAAAACAGTGTATCATGTAAATGAATGTAGTTATGATAGCAATAAATATTTTTAAATTAAATTCGAATGTATATAAACAGACTTTCGACGAGTTTATTATAGATAAATTGGGACCAACGAAAATGTTGCTGTCACGGTCTCTAACTTTACTGAAAGATCAAAGAAACGCAAAACTACTGGCATTTTTACCATCCTTTGAATTATGTCTGTAGACGTTATGTGTCATGGCGTAAAAAGTATCATGCTTTTGAAACCGACCTCATCAAGAAAAACACAAAAATTGAAACGACAAAAAGCATTGAATATCGAAAGGGAGAAAAGAGTGCGTTTCCTGTTGAGTTTCTTTTCTTTTTCAGTATATAGGTGATTTCATTTGTAATTTAGAACCGTTATCTCATGCTTATTAAATTTCAGTTCAGTACACCCCTACTCCTGGCTTTATCACATTTTCCCGCGTTTTCGAATACCACGGTTGGACTATAGACGCTTAAAATGAATATACCTAGTACAGTGTAGTAAAACAATGTCCGGTGTAGAAGCATGCAAGGATGAATCTTGCGATCACCGCTCAGATTTCGGTTTTTGTCAAGTACCATTGAATCCAAGTTCTGTAGAAGGCATCACGAGAAGAGAAACTAGTGGGAAAATAGGAAAATCAGACATTTTATGTTGGTGACATTGTCTATTGTTAAACACCACCAGTGAAATAAACCTGTATTATTTCGATTGAAAATGTTGTTATACTTTATTGCTGTTTTTGTGCCTTCATGGACCAATCAGGCGCTTCAAAAATTTCACACCTGTTAATTAAAGCTTAGAATAATTTAATAGATTTGAATAAAATGCTGATCGTTTGAACGATTACGAATTGTTTTCGAATTGATTTCGGAGCGTTTTTGATCGATTTGAGTGAGTGTATGGATTGAATTGAGGGCGATGAGCGTGCGATTCAGAATGCTTTTGATCGGAATAAGTGTCAATTTTACGATGTTATTATTCGTTAAGACTTAACTTGTTTTCAGGTGGTCAACGAATGCACTATATTCTTACTGCATCGTCTGACTGTCAAGAGACTTTACACGAAAAAACATGTTGGAATGCTAGGTACTCAGTTGACTCATTTCGATGAGTAAGCGTAGCAACATCGAAGCAATTAATAACAACGTGAATTGACAGAATGAAAGTTTGAATACCCCCTAAAATTAAGTCCGACTGCTGTTCTAGAGTTTTATTAGACTGGCTTCCTTCCCACTGATCTGAAGTATTAAGAAATGAGAAATTCAACTAGACAAATTATAATTTCGTATCAGCTAATATTTTCCTGATTGGCCGATCAGTGTCAGTTTTTGCGAAAATGGGAGGTAATTTGAAATAGTAAACCATGAGTGCTGTACCTTATTTAACACGAACTGACAGCCTGGGAGCCAGGCTACCGTTTTATGTATAGATTTCTGTTGCTTTATGGACATTTTCAAGTCGACTTCATCCATTGATTTATTTTTTCATTTCTATTTAATTTATTTATTTAAAGATGCGTATACATGAAGCATCTTTTCGGAGTGTTTTTAATGGTTTTTGAGTGTTTTCACTGGTTGGAGCGAACGTTCTGAAGGCTTTTATTGAAGAACTGAGCGAGTGCTTTAGATGGTTTTTGATTGAAATCAGAGTCAATTCAACATACATGCGTTTACACCAGTGCTCCGCTAAGCCCTGAACCTATCCAATAGACTGGGTTACTGTCCCAGATCCATCGAAACTTAGACAACAGGCTACCACGATTTTACTGACATTGCTGAAATTGTACGTGTCTGATTGGTTCTTACAGAAAAAGGAAGCAATTTATAGAACTTGTATGCATATTTCATTAAAGAGGTACAGTTAAGAACATAGAGAATTTTGAGTATTGAATGATATAGGACTGGTTTCGGAATGGAATTGAATGAGTGCTTTGAGTTGGTTTGGAATGAAATTAAAGGGAGGTAATCCAATATTGCTATTTTTGTTCAAGATGAACAAAATAAGCGATATTTTTCACATCCATTTTTTATAAACATACACGCTCTATAATTAGTTTTCTATGTCTTCACAAACCAATCAAAGGCTTATAGAGTTCAATAAAGTCTGTGAATTATTATTCATTTTTTTGACAGATTTTATTTTGATGTATTTAATATATATATAGTAATAAATAGTGATAATATCGCTTTAAGTAATTTTTAATTTTGGTCGTTTTTTAGTGATTTGAGTTAGTGTTTTGGGTGATTAAATGTTTCAAGCGAGCGAGTTAGAATATTTTGATAGAAATGAAAGTCAATTTCACGATGTTTTTAACTGTTTTTAAATATTGCTAATTTTGTTCATCATGAATGATTATGGAGTGATATTGAATGAGTGTGGGGGGCGAACTTTGAGTGAAATTAAGGGAAAGTAATCCTATATCGCCAATTTTGTTCAGGGTGAACAAAATTAGCGATATTTATTACCTCCCTTTAAGAACATATGCATACAAGTTCTATCAACAGCTTCCTATTTCTTCAAGAACCAATCAGAAGCTTAAAATTTCAATTATGTCAGTGAAATCGAGTTTTTTTTTTTTTCTTTTTATATCTATTTTGAATGTAATTATTGATTCTATCTTTTCCGATGAGTTTGGGACGCTTTTGAATGGTTTGAGTAAGTGTTTGGAATGAATGGAAGGAGCGTTGAGCGAGTGATTTGGAATGATTTAGTTCCAGATTTCAAGATATTGTTAACTGTACACAATTTTTATTGCAAAGATGTCTTCTTCTGCTTAATTCTTCTTTGTAATTATAGTTATTCCGAGATGAAAATGCTTTCTTCGCATAATAATCGGCTTACCAAGGAGTGAATTAGCAAATTCATTATGACGGGGAAATTGATCTGGTGAAATACAAACCATGTGACACAATATGGTTCGGGAAAGAAACTGCTTGTTCCGAAATAAAATATATTAATGTTTTGAATGAAAAGAAACAAATGAAAGAAACCAAAAATAATTATAAGCCTATGCGCTTTTAATTGGTTTTATTTAAACGTGTTTTTTTTCATCAATCCCTCTCGATTCTGCTTCACGGAAATAAATCAACCCTCAGTGCTGAATATATCGGCCAAGGAAAGAGTGAAGACCGATTGCTGCTCCCGGGAATCAAAGTCGCGACCTCCAGATTAAAAACCCGGCGATCGGCCTCGAATTTTTTTTTTCATCAGGGGTACGGTTTTAAAGGGATTATTAAGTTAAAATTATTAAGTTGACCCGCCATAGTTCTACAATTAGGTAGCTACTAATTGGGTACTCATTGGAATCGTCTCAATGAATACCAATGAATGCCCACAAAATATGACTTGAGTAAGAACTAAGGAAATATTAACATTTGAAACCCAAAAACTTCCCTCTTCGGTTAGTTACATCGTAAAATTGACATTCATCTCAATCAAATCAATTATAAATCATTCACTGAGCGCCCAAATCAGTCATTCCAAGCACTCACTCAAACCATTCAAAAACTCTGCGAAATCCCAAAATAGATAAGATCAATAACTTCATTTAAAAAAGATATAGCTGGGGAAAAATGGCGATTTATTAAATTAATTAATTATTGAAATTATGAGCGAGACGTCTCGTTGATTCTTGAAGAAATATGAAGCTATTTATACAAATTGTATGCAGTTCATCTAGAACAAAATTAGCGATGTTGGATTATCTACCTTTAATTTCACTCAAAACTCACTCCTCGCACTCATTCAAATTCTTTTTAAAGTCATTCCAAATTCATTCACCTTGTCAATTTCACGGTGATGTAAACTGTATCTGTAGGTCTGATTTATGAGCCTTGAAATAAATTCCTGCATTTTAAAGTAAACTTTCTTTTTCAGCAAATCTAACAACAGATTATAACGTTATTCCCTTCATAACACAGGCATTCATGAGCTAATTAAAGAATGCGTCGAACAACAAAACATAATTAAATCGATTATAAAGCGTTTTCCTATGTTATCGGCAGTATTAAATAAAAATGATAAGTATTTGTTCAGACTGTTACAGTTAGAAGAACAAAGTTCCGTTAATTTAGAGCTTAACTGAGCAAGTCACGTCATTTTTACATTTGTAGAAGCAACAAAAGAATGAAAAAAATATACTGACAAAGAATTTTAGGAGAGATTTAAATGAAGTTATGCGATTTGATTGGTTTCAGAGCATTCGAACGGCATGACTGTGTGTTTTGAATAAAATAAACGAGGGTCGAGCCAGCGATTTAGAAAGGCTTTGAGTGAAATGAAGGGTTAGTCGGACGAAAAGATCGAATATAAATGTAGATTAACGGCATGTCCCCGAAAACCTAGCGAGCGTTTGCTCGACCCCCCCCCCCCCCGAATTATTGATAACAAAAATGCGATGAAGCTTTTTACTGATCTCAAAATACATGTATTTAAAATATGGACTGTTACTAATTTAGTATTACAACCGTTCAGCGATTCCATTGCAATTCCACAGCGATCACTAAAGTTTTTAAAATCTCATTTGCATGTCATTTGAAAGCGTGACCGAAGATGATATAATTTGAGATTTTTTTACATATATGACCCGTCAAGCGAAAAGGGACCATCCGGGAATTCTGTAAAATGAATTATTGAAAAAAGAGATTTGATTTAGTGTAGGTCAACCAGAAGTCGTATTTCAAAAATTCTTTCACTGGGAGGTAGATTGATCATTCTAGATTCAGAAAATAAGCACGGTGCGAAAACTTTCGACCCTAGTCAGTCTGCGCAGTCCGCGCAGTCTGACTAGGGTCGACACTTTACGCACTTCCCAGATGGCCCCTTTTCGCGTGACCGATCACATATATATATTTTAATATTTCTCTTCCGAATGAGGACTCAGACAGTCAGCCAGCTTCTCGTGTGTACTGTTATGTACTATGTATCGTAGATGAAACTGTTAGATTAATTATTTACCATTTGTACTCTTATTAAAATGGAAGTATCTAATTTTATACGCCGCGTAGGATAACAAGTTTAACTTGACAACAATAATTTCAACAACATTAATCTAATGAAAAGTTAGGAACTCTGATCGAAAAACGTAATTAAGACGAAGAAAATCTGATTTTCGGAAAATCTTTCTCAATTGCACTAACTGATATAAATGGGCCAGATTCAATTTTAAGACGTGAACCCGCCTATGAAGAATTAAATCCCCGGAGAAAATATAGGATTTTCAGTTATCAGACTGTTGCGTTGCAAGAATATTTTGCTCTCATAACTTCATAACTTGATCTAAAATGCTATTTTCTGAAAAGCATGAGTCAACCCCGTGCATATGATTCTTTTTTTTTTTTTCAAAAATTTGGCACAGTGTGAAAAGGAAGACATTTTGCTTTTTATAAGTTTATTGTCAAAGAATTTGATTTTGACCTTGGTATTGTTGTTGGCGTTGGCGTTGGCGTGATAACATAAACCTTGTTAATATTTTGATGTTTTGAAAAAAACCACTCTAACTTCAGAATTCCTATGAGGCATTCTACCAAGATGGATATCTTTCTGTAGTAAGTATCCTTAAAAGAGCTTACATATTAGTGTTACATTTCAATTTCATTCCTTAATCATGCCAAACTCATTCACCTTGTCAATTTCACGATGTTGTGAACTGTATGTCTGTTGGCAAAATATTTTTTGTGTTAAAACTTTAACATAAACAATCATATTTCTTATATACCATCAGTGCTGCGAAATGGAACAATTCCAATACACATGTCAAAAATGAAAAACAAATGTGACCCGTCACGCGAAAGGGACCGTCTGAGTAGTTCGTAAAGTGTCGACCCTACTCAGATTGCGTGGTTTGCATAGACTGCCTAGGATCGAAACTTTTCGTAATGTGCTTATTTTCTGAATCTAGAATGTTCAATCTACCTTCCAGTGAAAGAACTTTTGAACTGCCACCTCTGGTTGGCCTGTTCTAGAACCAATCTCTTTTTCAAATATTTATTTTACGAAGTTCCCAGATGGTCTCTTTTCGCGTGACGGGTCACAAATACAAGAATACATTTTGATGCGAGACATAGGATCAAAGGACATACAGCATGCCATACATATAATATACATACATGTTTTTTAAGTTTTCAACAAATCGAGTGAAAGGAAGGATAAATCATTTGGACATCTGTCCATAAAGTTTTCGAATGACTTAGGCAAGCGGAATTTACAATTCTGTATGTAAAATGACAGCATAAAGTGCCAAAAAGGGTTTTCAAAACAAATGACCTAAGAACACAGTTTATGACAGCAGACGACATGATTTTCAATTCTACCGATATCATATCCAGAAGAACATGGTCGCTTATTTTTAAGTTATCGGATGAACACTTAATACAGGGTTTCTCATAAGACTAAAGTTCGCACCCTAATGTCCGCTTGCAGGCTACTGCTTGGCTCAAACGGTAAAAACAAGTTGAATCCTAGTTCAGATAAGCCGGACTTGAACCCGTGATGAACTCGACTTCATGACGATTTGCCATAACGGTTTTGATCCCGGGCTCAGACAAGCCTAGGTTTGAGCTACAGCTTGCATTGTTGTGAATTCTTCTCTCGTTAATGGCTCGTGTCAATGCGAAAATTGTCCGCCAAAACGAACCATTTCGCACGTGTATTGAAAACCAAGTCAATTTTCCAGTAAGAAATACATGGAGTTTTCTACGAAGGGAACAAGGACTTTTACTCTTACATGTAGTTTAAATATGTTATTTACCAATTCAACGACAATTTGTATTTGTTTCTAATCTTTTCGTCGAACAATACGAGTGATTGAAAATCAGGCTTTTATCATTTGAATTATTACCTAATTTGACAAGAAATTATTATTATGAATTATTATTTTCCCGCACGAAAAAAAATCTTACCAAGCATTATCATAACTCTAAATTGGTAACCAAGTTGTAAGACTTTTTTCATCGTGTCAGTATTATGCAGTTTAAGCAATCTCGTCAGAGTATATTCTTATAATTTTTTATATTCTATATAAATATAAAAGTCGGGCTCAACCAAACCACCTAAGGAGAAGGTTTGGCTGAGTTTATCAGTGTGATAGCCAACTGAGGCTCCGTTGAGAAAAAGACTGGTCTTGTCAAACCTGGAGCTCAGCAAGTGAGTGGTCCCGTTATCCGTTATAAACCCGGGCTTAAACGTAGCCTGCAAGCGGGTATTAGTGTCCCAATTTTATCTTACAAATTTAGTTTTGACCTTGTAGACTTAATAACATCGTGAAATTGACTCTCATTCCGATCAAAAACCATTTAAAATCACTCGCTCAGCGCTCCAATCATTCATTCTGCACACTCACTCAAATAACTCAAATATGCTCCGAAATCGCACAATAACGTTTAAAGAATGGTTAAATTATTAAAAGTTCATTTAAATCGATCGAATAAATGCACAACTCTTTAGATGGTGTTGATATTTAAGCGACTGCTTAGACCGTGAAGTCACAAAATCAGTAAAATTACGTTGATTTGATTAAAGGGAGATAACAAGAATACCGCTCATTTCGTTATTGAAAGAAATATTCGATTATGTTTTACCTCCCTTTGAAATCATTCAAAACTAGCTCCACATACTCATTCTAATGTCATTCAACTTGTTAATTTCACGATGTTTCTAACAGAATCCAATTTAAAGTTATGAATGACAGAAGTGAGAGAATAAACCAATTATATTCTTCAAAAGATTTAGTAATATTATAGGTTATTGAATTTATATGGGAATATATTGTGTCGGACGAGTTCTTTTGGCAGAGTGCCCGAGCTTCCTCCCGTTCAAATACATAGAGACAATATCAAGGTATATAATAATGGAATAAATCTGATTCCTTTTAACTATAATCGAATTACGAAAGACCAACGTCTCTAATAAAGGATTCATAGTAAATAGGCCTAAAAACCGAAGGTACAGTATTAAGGAGCCAGTATATATTGGATTTCTTTTTTTTTTAAATGCAATTCACTGATAGATATATTAAATTTACATACTTCAAATTACACGTATAAACTCACTGAAAATTTTTTTCTGTTTCAGATCTGAATATGAATTTGTCCGATTAATAAATCATTCAAAGACAACGTGTTAACTTATAGAAGAGACCACACGCGGTATTTCTCTCGCCACATCATTGACAATTTAGCAATACCTCTTGACAAAATCCAGATATTATCTGTTGAAGTCTAAATACATTAAAGGCTGTTTTATAAAGCAACTGATCAATTATTGTCAATCTTGAAGACTTAAAACTATAATTGAAATTTCGACATTTTTCTTGTAAAACTTTCAATGTGACAATATCAGGGATCATTTATAATATTTCTGCTTTTAATTTAGCAATTTTGTTAAAAAGATGTAAAAAATGCAATTTTGAAGGAGAAATATTCATTACCGACATAGAGTGATAAGACCATTATCCAAGTCAGAAAGTCACCCGTTTTAATTGCTGTTCGAAGCTAAAATAAGACAATTGGTCATGTAAATGAAACCTGCCATGAAACCTGCCAAGTTTGAACAAATATAAAAGATTTTTTTCTTTAAATTTTTGATCATGTTAGTTAAAAAACTAACATTAAAACAAACCATTTTTAAAATGCAATATTAGGTTATTAACTATATTAGTAATTAGTTTAATGTGATAATATTAGTAATTTATTAATAAATGCTTTATTGCAAAGATGCTTATGAATGCTAATGTATGTCTTTGGTCTCCCATTAGCTTCCTAAATTTAGATCACAATTTTAACGAAACAATGTCTGGTAGATTTCTTACAAAAATTCTCTCAATAATACCGACAAAAAAGAACTCTTGAAGAAAGGTCGCTCGTCTTTTTTCTACTATTAAACTTCTCTTTAAACCTGATTTTTAGAAAGATCTAAATAATTGAATCGATTTTTCAAAAGAAAAAATGGCGTTATCCTTCTTATTTTTTTCTCGGAGGCATATGAAAATAGGTACCAAAATCATTTCGTGCGTTTTAGTTCTTGCCTTGGAATTTCTTTGAAAATTACATCCTTGGTTTGAAGTTATTATTTTTGGACAAATAAATTTTCTGGAAGCAACCAAATTTTGGTCTTTAGTAGAAGTATTTTTCCTTTAATATTGAGGACTACCAATACATGCTTCACAGTAAAATAGTTATGGTTCTACTATTAAACTTTTTCTTATACTCTAATTATAAATTTGTGACATTATGAAGAATATTTTGACATGAAAAAAGTTGGGGTCACAGTCATACTTTTTTTAGATATTTTGACTAATTTGTTAAAACAAAGGGAGGTTATTCACCAAAAATAATTAAATTTCATAACACATTTTTTTTAATATTGAAAAAACCAAATATGTTAGTATTTGGTTCAGGGATATGAGGTAAGGGTTTTTTTTTACCATATTCATAAGTTTTATTTGCTTTCTATCCGAAAAAAGGGCATGGGGGAAAATTGAATACTTGCTTGTCCTTTTCTGAGAATACTCTAAGATTGGGAAAAAATGCACCCGAAAATTGGGGGAAAAATAAATTTTTGAATTTATACAAATTTTTACATGTTGTGACATCCTTACATACAGCTCTATCAAAAAACGTAGTTTGAATTTCGATTTATAGTTTTATAACGATTACAGAAACACAAATGTTTTTTTAATGTCGGAAAATCCAAATCCGGATGTGTGGACGTCCTTAATTAGGTGGTCAAAGGTGTCCATGTAAACTACAGTTAACAACATCGTGAAATTGACAGGATGAATGATTTGGGAATGATTTAGGAATGAAATTGAATGAGTGTGTGGCGCGAATTTTGGGTGAATTTAATGGGAGGTAATCCTATATCGTAAATTTTGTTCGGGATGAACAAAATTTGCGATAATGATTACCTCCCTTTAATAAAAAATGCATAAATATTCTAAAAATAGCTTCCTATTTCTTCAAGATCTAATCAGACGCTTACAATTTCAATTAATTCAATGAAATCAAGATTTTTTTCCTAGCTTTTTTTTTATTTTGAACGAAGTTTTGTTAAATGTATTTCAGTGAGTTTGGAGCGTTTTTGAATGGTTTGAGTGATTGTTTTGAATGAGTGAATGGAGCGCCGAATGAGCGATTAAGAATGATTCTGATTGAGATCAATGTCAATTTCACGATGTAATTAACTGTATACAGAGAACTTAGTAACGAAAATGGTACAATATATCGTTAAGTGTTTCTGTGTCCCTATTTTCCAAAATTACACAGAACCATCAGAAAAAAGGCTGTGCACCTGCAACATAATGATTTGTGTGGGGTTTCTGTTACTGAGACACAATTGGAAATTGCATTTCCCTGAAAACACTGTTTGTCTTACAGGTAATAACATATTATAAGGCTAAATCCATACAATAGTGTTTCTTTATACAGTTAGTTACATCGTAAAATTGACATTCATCTCAATAAAAAAAACAACATTCTAAATCGCTCACTAAGCGCTCCATTCATTAATTCGAATCACTCACTCAAACCTTTCAGAAACGCCCAAACACATTGAAAAATATAGAATCAACAACGTCATTCAAAATAAATTTTGATAGAGAAAAATCGCGATTTCACTGACACAATTCAAATTATCAACGTTTTATAGGTTCTTGAAGAAACAGGAAGCTATTAATATATAACTTTAATTGCGTTTTTTTTTAAGGGAGGTAATCAATATCGCTAATTTTGTTCATCCTGAACAAAATTTGCGAAATAGGATCACCTCCCATTAAATTCACTCAAAACTCGCTCCACACACTCATTCAATTTCATTCCTTAATCATTCCAAAATATTTCACCTTGTCAATTTCACGATATTGTTAACTGTCATTGCTCTGAAACTAGTAAGAGGTTTCAAAGTATAACCATTTGTTTTACAAAGGAAAAGCCTTTTCCCGAGGTGGCTTTTAATCTCTTGTCTACACGCTACTTCTTGTCTCATCAGTCGTACAGTTAGGAACATCGTGAAATTGACAAGGTTTTGGAATGATATTTGAATGTAATTGAAATTCCCGATATTTTTTTACCTTCCTTTAATAAAATCTACGTTTCTGGTTTTTGTGCCTTCGCGGAGAATCAGACGCTTAAAAACCATCACCAGCCAATAAAATTATGCAATTGTTTGATCGATTTAATGGAAATGCAAGTCATTTGGATAGATTTTGACGCATTTTTGGACAATTTCGGGGCTTTTTGTGGTTATTTTAGTGAGTGTAGAATGAATAATTTGAGTGCTGAGTGAGTGGTTTTTGAACGGTTTTAGTCGACATTTGTGTCAATTTCACGATGTGATCAACTGTAATATCTCCGGACTTTTAAGCCATTTCAATCCCGTCCATTATTTAAATTCCTGAAGGAAAGAGCTCCGGGATCATTTAAGAAATTGAAAAAAAAAATTCTTAACCCAATTCTTCTTAACACAAGCCATTTCCACATCATATAAAACATTTTCTTGTCAAAAAGACAAGGATTTTTAAGTGTCATCGGCACAATATTGTCATGTGAAACTGACTTTAAATTGGCCCAGTCTAAAATATTGTCGTTTAGTAATTGATAAAAGCTGGATGAAGAATTGGTAGTAAATCAAAAATAAATATTGAAATTATTGTATAGGTATCATTGACGTTTATTCGGCTGCTTTGAGCTTTTTTACCAATAGTATTTCAAACAAGAAAACATGTATCAGTTTGCGCTTTTTCATCAGAAGTACTTCAAGTAAGAAAACACTATCAGTTAAACTGTTTGTCATGTTATAATAGTTGAAACAAATCAATACCTTTTTTGAATACAGTAACAAATTTCAAATTTTTATCAAAAACAAAACTACAGTTAGCAACATCGTGAAATTGACAAGGTGAATGATTTTTGAATGAAATTGATTGAGTGTGTGGAGCGAGTTCTGAGTGAGATTAATGGGAGGTAATCCAATATCGCAAATTTTGTTCATGATGAACAAAATTAGCGATATTGATTACCCCCATTTAATAAAATATACATACAAGTTCTATAGATAGCTTCCCATTTGTTCAAGAACGTATTAGATGCTTACAATTTGTATTACTTCAGTGAAATCGCGATTTTTCTCTATCCAAATTTATTTTGAAAGACGTTGATGCTTCTATACTTTTCAATTGGTTTGAGCGTTATGAATGGTTTGAGTGAGTGTTAGGAATGAATGTATGAAGTGCTTAGTGAGCGATTTAGAATGGTGTTGATTGAGGTGAATATCAATTTCACGCTGTACGTCGGTAAAAACGAATTAGATGCGTTTGTGGAATACTAATGCTCACAAAATATATTTTGATGAGAGTGATCATCATGCCACGTATGAGAAACTCAAATAATTCAATCTAGAGAAAAGAGTTAAGGTTGGTCGCACTAACTGACAGATGGACGGACGGACAGACAGACGGGCACATGTTAAACAATTTGCCCCAATCTAGCGATGTGGGGCATAAAAGTAACTACAGTTAACAACATCGTGAAATTGACAAGATGAATGATTTTCGAATGATTTAGGAATGAAATTGAATGAGTGTGTGGAGCGAGTTTTGAGTGAAACTAATTGGAGGTAATCCTATATCGCAAATTTTGTTCAGGATGAACAAAATTGGCGATATTGATTACCTCCCTTTAATAAAATATGCATTCAAGTTCCATACCTAGCTTCCTTTATCTTCAAAAACATATTAGACGCTTACAATTTGAACTATGTCAGTGAAATTGCAATTTTTCTCTTTCAAAATTTATTTTGAACGACGTTGTTGATTGTATATATTTCTATGGGTTTGAGCGTTTTTGAATGGTTTGAGTGAGTGTTTGGAATGAATGAATGGAGCGCTGAGTGAGCGGTTTAGAGCGGTTTTGATTGAGATGAATGTCAATTTCTCGATGTGACTAGCTGTATTACTAAAAATGTAAATCGCGATGTCGTTTAAACACATTGTTTCTGACAGGCTTTGGTATGCAGGTTTTTAATATTCTTTTAATTGAATGGGACTTTCGAGTAATTCAAATCAATAAAAAGAAAGTAACTATTACTATTGATTGTCCTAATAAGTTACATTTATTCAAGGGCGAAATCGACATAAATATGTCTTTAGCCATTTACATACAAAAAAAGAAATATGGCTAAGACTTGGTTTTAACATGAACATCGTTGAATTAATAACATTCTAAGTATCATAGTGATTTTGATATTCGTCCTTATAAGAGCTGTTATAATTCTTTAAATCATCGCCCTATTCCTAACATTTCTAACACTCACTCAAAACATTCAAAACCGAAACGACCAAAAGTCATTTTAAGCGCCGCTGCAACTTCACTCAAACGCTCTAGCTTGCCCATGATTTCATCTACCGGCGTGCATTTGGACGCGTCTGATGAATCCGCGAAGACTCCAAAATTGATTACATCTTTCAAATTTTGCTTTATATCATTCATTTAATCTCATTCCGTAATTATTGAAAAGTCGATTAAAACTAGGTTTGTGTATACAAGTTAGTAATAAGTTCTCTCTTTTTCAGTTCATTGTCTTTTTATGACAAATGTGTAAAATAAATGATACACGTACTATCACGCACGAGGTTATAAAACTTTTATCATTCTTAATTCAAAATTTTCTTAAATTTTAATTTGAGATTTCAGCCATAATTCTGTTTAATGTCTCTATTTGATGCATTAACATAAAAGATAATATCTATAAGTTGTTATAGATAACAACTTATTGATATTATCTTTATGCTCATACATTTATTTAAATTCATAATTTGAGAAAAATCTTGGTTGAGTTTGAGAAAATTTTTATAACCTCTGAACCAGATTGATCTGGATTTGAGTGAATGAGGGACACCTCAAACACTAAACAAGAGAGCAAATTCATTTTTGACCTTGTATCCTCCATATCAAGTTATGACTGACAGAAGAGAGCAGGCAAATGAATTATATTTGTCAAAAGATGGGGTGATATTGGAAAAACTCTGCTTCCTTTTAGCCGTGATCGAATTTCAATAGACCAACGTCTTTCTGTATTATTGGAAATGTCCGATCGCGTGCCGAGTAGTATTGTTTGGCATAAGCCTGTATTCTAGCGTGGATCACAAATCCTCGGAGAGGAATTAAGGATTTCTAGTAATTAGGCTTTTTAATACATGTAGCAATGGATACAAATGAAACCGGAGGCCGGAAAAGAATTTATGGAAAAATGACGGCCTGAACATGGCTAAGAAAATATTTGTAAAATTACGGTTAAGAAGATCGAGAAATTAACACTCACTCCGGTAGGAAAAAAACATTTCAAAAAACTCGCTCAGTGCACCGTTCAGTCATACCTAACACTTACTCAAACAATTAAAACACTTCAAATATAACAGTAAAGAACATCATTAAAAATGACGCCAATTTCGATCAAAATCATTTTATATCACTCACTCAGCGCTCCATCCATTCGTTCCAATCTCTCACTCAAACCATTCAATAACGCGCCAAATCACTACAAAGGATAAGATCAACATCTACATTCATAATAAAAATAGCTAGAATAAATCTCAATTTCGCTTACCTAATTGAAATTGAAAGCGTCTGATTTGTTTTGAAGAAAAAGGAAACTATTTATAGAACTTGTATGCATAAAGAAAGTTAAAGAAATCGCCTTTTTTCATCCTGAATAAAATTAACGAAATCAGAATACCTCTTTCTAATTTCACCCCTAAATCCACTCATTCGGTTTCATTCAAAGATCGTTCATCTTGTCAGTTTCACGATGTCGTTAGCCATAAATGATTTCCTAGGCTAGGTTGAAATTGCAAGGGTCTCATTGCTAAATGTCGTTCATCTTGAACGAAAAAGCAGTATTACTCGCTCAAATTTCCCTATCGGACTCGCTCATCCCACCCATTTATTTTCATCCTATACCATTAAAATTACTGGCCCTGTCAATTTCACGATATACTTACTTTAATCTTATTTTTTTTAAATAACGGTATAATTCACTGAAATAGCTCTGCCTTTTTCCATTCACATTCTTTGTTTTGTTTTGTTATTTGTTTGTGGTTTTTTTTTCAGTTTGGTAATCGTTTTTTTTTTTTTTTTTTTTTTTTTTTTCTTCTTTTCTTTTTCTTTCGGGGGTAGGGGATTTAATTGTTTCCATTTTTTATTATTCAATTGTTGTGTTAGATAAATGATCCTATTTTGATAAAGGATAAATGTCCACTTATAATGTACAAATATATAGGACAATTTGTTTCCTACCAATGATTTATTTTAACGGAATCATCCGATATGCAGGTACCAACGGTTTAATGTTCATATTTCCATAATTATAAAAGAGAACCCAATTTAAGATATTTTGCAGAAAACTAAGAGAACTTTATTTTCATAAGAATTCAATAACAAGCAAGTTTTACTTTGTGACAAAAAACAGATAATCTTTATCTGTTCATATCTAATTTCCAAAATAGCGACTGAAATCTGTATAGTAACACACACCTCTTCCAACTTGACTGATTTACATTTATCCCCAAAAATGATTTTAAGTAGAGCGTAATGCACATGTTCATTGTTTGATGGACCGTCGGACTTCATACCACGCCCGATCCCCGAAGGCGGCACACATTATTTTTTTACATTTGTCTTCCACCAAAGGGTGGATTATCCTAATATTATGCGGGATGAGCTCAGGGCTCGGATTGACAAGGTTAATGATTTTGGAATTAAAATAAATGAGTGTGTGGTGCTAGTTTTGAGTGAATTTTAATTGGAGGTAATCCAAATTCGCAAATTTTGTTCAGGATGAACAAAATAAGCCATATTTATTACCCCATTTAAATAAAATATGCATAAAAGTTCTATGCATTGCTTGCTATTTCTTCATGAACCTGAAGGACACTTTCGTGTTAAATTTAGTCAGTGAAATCTCGATTTTACTCTAGCTTTATTTATTTTGAATGACGTTATTAATTCTATCTTTTTCAGTGAGTTTGGAGCGTTTTTGAATGGTTGATAGAGTGTTTGGAATGAGTGATTTGAGCACTAAGCGAATGAATTTGAATGGTTTTGATCGGAATGATTGTCAATTTTATGGTGTAATTAACGGTGTTGGTGAGAGAATTTCCGGGAATTTATGATTAGGTGCTCCAGTCTAAGCGATATGACATACAAAAAAAAATAAAAGGGGCGTCAAAACAACAAACAAATATTTATTGTTGACTAAACATATACAAATAAGATGTGATATTTACCGAATGTAACTACAGTAAAGTATAATTTCACTTAGTTTTTATGATGATTTGTCGCAGTTTTCAAATTTCTTACTGTTAATTGTATGTAACGGCACAGTAGACCTTCATATAAGCTTCCTTGGTTAGGTATATCACTGTGGCATTAAACCTTGTCGGACTGAATAAAAACTTTTGCAAAAATGATTTAAAATTAAAGTGCTGTAAGAACTGAATGTGGTAATTGTGAGTCAGTATTTTATTTATTTTATTCATTTATTTTTATTTATTTATTTATCTATTTTTTTTTGGAAAAAAATATATTTCTAAACTTTCCTGTTTGAAATAGGAAACAAGATGGCTTAGACTAAGATCAGACTGGATATACATGTATGTGCAGTCTGACCTTTGTCTTTACCTCCTGCCAAAGCGACAATCTTTTTATGACATTTGCGTGGTGATATGTTCTTTCAGACAATTAAATGTGAGTACTATAAAATATATGAACGCACATGTAACTGAAAATAAAATCACCCACATTTTATCCAAAATTTCAGTAAACCCTAATTTATTTCAATCTTCCGACAACTTATCAGACATTCAAACCTCAAAAGACATCGATAATACCCTTGCTAGACAGTATATTTAGTTTTAATTGCTTCCCCGAGGGTTTTAGACCTTGGTAATATTTGGTAATATTCAGTATTTCCTCTTGCTCGTGCTTATTTACTTACCTAAAAGTGATCAAATGAAAGTCGTATCGGTTGATGGTGACTTAATTATAAGAAATTATGCCTTAATTAAATTGCAGTGACTATGGTTATATAGGTCGCATACACGCGAAATATGTCAGCATTAATAATCAGTTTAATATTTTAATACTTTTTCTCTCAGGAAAAAGTATATGTTAAACGATACCAAACAAATGGCTAAATTGAAGAGTTTACAACTCGAGGAAAATCATCTACATTATACAAATGAAAAAGAAAAGAAAAAAGATATGTATATTGTGAACAGTAACATAATGTAAAAAATTTCCTGAAGATCTGTCCATAGTTGAAAGAGGATTTGTGATTGAACATTCGGTCGGAGAGACAAACGGACGGAAAGACGGACATGGTGATAGCAACATACGTACAACCTCTCTCGGCGGCGTATAAAAACATGACATTCGGCTTGAAAATTATTTTCAAAGGTAATGTCTTGTTAACTAAAGAATGGATTAAGAAATTTTAGCATTGGCAAACTAGATAATAGAACACAGTGAAGATTTATATGTACTTTAATTTCAAAGATCTCGTGCTAGAAAGTATTATCATCGATTTTCTTGTAAAACCTCGTAACTACAGCTTAAAACAAGCTGTAGTTACGAGATTTTAGCAGAAAATCGACGATATCATTTCAGGTCTCAAATATCTGAAAGTTTCATGATTAAGATCAGCGTATCGGTACCGAGACAACTGTGTCATATTTGATTTCTGTCAGAAGTTAAATCAACTGCTGGGGTCCAGGGGTTAGGAGAAATTAATGCATCACTGACAAATATCTATGGATCGGATTACAACCCTTGAATCCGAGAACTGTAGATTTCTTTATATTTTTAGAGATTTTTCATTAAAATATGAATTTAAATTCTTAGCCTTTTGCAACTGATAGAACTCCGAATATCATGAAAGTCGTCCTACATATTCTTATATAGCCGCGGCAATAGCGCAGTTGGTAGCGCGCCGGACTTCTAATCCAGGGGTCTATATTCGCACGGGTTCGATCCCCGGCCGCGGCACTTATCCTTTCCGACTATTTGTCTTCCACCCATGGGTAGATAATCGTAAACCTATGTGGAATAGCAACTGGAGGCTAGGAAAGGGATGTGGTGGTAGTACTGGTGTGAGAAAGACCAGGAATCTATCGTTAGCTGCTCCAGTCGTCGCGATATAACTGAGAGATTGATGAAAGCGACGTAAAACCCCAATTCAAATCAAATCAAATACATATTCTTATAACCATTGTCATGTTGAATACAGTTAACCACATCGTGAAATTGACAAGGAGAGTGATTTTTGGAATGATTTGGGAATGAAATTGAATGAGTGCGATGAGTGAGTTTTGAGTGAAATTTTAGGGGTGTAATCTAATATCATAATTTTATTCAGGATGAACAATATTAATGATATTTATTACTCCCTTTAATAAGATAAGCATAATTATCCTATAAATAGTTTTCTTTTTTCCTCAAGAACCAATCAGACGCTAATTATTTCAATTTTGTGAATTCGCATATTTTCCCTATCTTTATTTATTTTTAATGATTTTTTTGTTACTTTCATTTTCAGTGAGTTTGGAGCGTTTTTGAATGGTTTGAGTGAGTGTTTAGAAAAAAATAGAGCGCTGATCGAGTGATTTAGAATGGTTTTGATCGAGATGAATGTCAATTTCACGATGTAACTGTAACAGCCGTTTGAAATTATGCCATGTTGTAAAGAATAAGACCAGACTGCACATATGTGCAGGCTGGTCTTTGTCTTTATATTCTGTTATTGCAGGAATATTCCAGGTTGATCATCACAAGGGATGATGTATGCCATTTTCATGTTCGCGCGATGAGATCAAGTTAGATCAGCCGGTAATGTTTTAGACTTTCAATCTTGAGGTCTAATTTGAAATTGGGATCGGCCGATTTCGACAATTTCAAGAAGTTATAATTGCACATATCATTTATCTCAGAACGATGGACGAATCTGAAATAATATACACAAAAATGAAATAATCAGCTGGTACCTTGGAATTAATACGTGGTTGTTCAGGTATAGCGCGGTTTTATTGACCCGAATCTAACCCCTGCTATTTAGATGAATAAAAAATTGATTGTTTCTATTTGGTTTGGCACGTGCTTTCATCGGAATGAATAACAAACGGTATTGTGTGTAATGTACAATGTATATTTTGAAAATTGATAGAATATGTTGGTAATTGTTATTTAAGCACTTTTTTCAAAGAGGTCAAATTCGGGTCGAATAAATCAAGGTAAACAGTAAGCTACATCGGGAAATTGACATTCATCTCAATTAGAAACAATCTAAATCGATCACTCAGAGCCCAATTTAATCGTTAATCCCAAACATTGACTTAAACCATTCAAAAAACGCTCCACAATCACCAAAAATGAAAGTACAAATATTTTCATTCAAAATAAAAAATCGGTAGAAAAAATCGCGATTTCACTGACATGATTGAGATTATGAGTGCCTGGTTGAATTTCAATTAAAAGGAAGCAATTTAGAGAAAGTGTGTGCTTATTTTATTAAAGGGAGGTAATAAATATCGACATTTTTTTCCATCTTGGAAAAAATAGCGATATTGAATTACCTCGCTTTAACTTCATTTAAAGCTGGTTCATCGCACTCGTTCCATTTCATTAAAAATAATTAAAAAATCATTAACCTTGTCAATTTTACTATGTTGTTAACTGAAGGAGAAACTACAAAAAGCCATCGGTACAATCGACAACCGCTGCTATAAAAAAAAAAGCCACATTAACGATGTCAAAAAATTCAGATCACACAAAGACAAGCAAACTTCTTAAACTAAATTCATTCTTGAATAACTATATTTATAATATGACCTACGTCACCGGAGTGAAATAATCCAGTTGAATATGTTTGATATTACACGAGGGTTTTTTACACTAGTGGAATAAATATGCAAATGAGCAAAGAACGAAGAAAAACGTTATAATGGATCTGCAGGCGTCATTTCGCAAATGTTTCGCGGAATAACATGAATCGGTAAATATCGTAATTTTCTCGTTTTATCACCGAAATTTGGGTCATATTATAAATAGAATACAAAATTTATGCTCATGAAATACAGAATTTATTAAATTCGTCATCTATAAACAGATAAAAACTCGGCGCAGCCTCATTTTTATCTGTTTATAGATGACTCGTTTAATAAATTCGATATTCTATGACCTCTCATTCAATATCCTCTATGTAAAACCTTGATACGAAGATCTACTTTAAAAGTAAAATATATTGGTATATTTTCGAATGCATTTTAAAAATACTGATATAAATAGGAGGTGTGTTAAAAATGTCTCTTAAAAAGTAACATTTAAAGAGCGATCTTATTGTCGTTATTATTATCAATGTTTACCCCCCGTCATACTGAATTCATATTCGTGCTTTAGTATGATGCATAGACAAAGAACTGACTGCTAATATACTTATGTGCTGTCCTATCTACGTCTTTTTCACCAGGTTTTCTTTTCAAACCTTAAAAGTTAAAAAAAAATGATACTGACTCACAATGAGTGCAACTAGTGCACTTTTATTTTCACAACTAGTGCACTTTTATTTTCACATCGTTTTGCCAAGGGTTTATTTTTTTCTTCAACGTGAAAAGAATTAAGACATGGGTTAAATTATATTGGCTAGAGCAGTGTATCTGGTATATATTACTGGTCCAAACACGACACTAATTTATTGGAAAAAGACAAATAGTTATACAGAAAAAACAGACTGGCGGTTCCTCCATGTTTTTCAAGGTTTTCTACTAAAACACGGTTCGTTAAATTGATAATAAGAATTATTTAGAATAATTTTGGAATGAAATTTATCGGGTGAGATGAGCGACTTTTAAATGAAATCAAAAATATAGAATATGAAATTTCGTTCAAACGGACAAGAACAAACGATATAATTCGATCCCACTTAATAAAGGCTATGTACTTATCTTTAAATGGATTTATATATCTTCAAAACAATTAAGTACTACTAATAAAAAAACAGCCATTATAATCGTAGAATGTTCAAATATTCGACTTGGTAAAAAAAGTGTTCATTGTGTTTTTGAATGATTTCGGTGCGTTTTTGAATGGTGGGGGTTAGTATTTTGAATAAATGGATGAGTTATACAAGGCAAGACTACCGTTGGTATTCATTGAGGTTCAGTGCAAAGCTGTTTCAAGGATCTATTCAATCACATGTACTAGTTTTTGCATCGAAATTTGTTTTTGTCTGCTATTCACACACTCCGTTTTCTTTGATACGCACCGGGTTCGATCCCCGACGGCGGCACTCATCCTTTAAGTTGTCTCTCACCAATGGGTTGATAATCGAAGACTTATGTGGGTTAGCAGCTGGCGGCTAGGAAAGGCTGTGATGGTAGAACTGATGTGAAAAATACCACGAATCCATTGTTAGGTGCTCTAGCCGCTGCGATATGACTGGAATAATGTTGAAAGTGGTGTAAAAAACATTCAAACAAACAAACAAATTTTGATACGCAGAGTAGTATGCTGACCCAGTGCTACGTGTGTGCAGTGTGTCATTTCCATAATTATGATGAATAGTGTCTTGTTATTTCTGTCACATTTTCTTCTGTAGGAATAATATTTTCCCCACCACTTTTCTATTCAATGTCCATTTTCCTTGTCAAATATGATGCATACCTCTCCAATATAACGACAATATCACTTGGTCACAGAATAACGACGAATCCTTTATAATTACGATCTAGGGATCTTGTAAACCTGTTATCAAAAGAATACCAAGAGAGAGAGAGAGAGAGAGAGAGAGAGAGAGAGAGAGAGAGAGAGAGAGAGAGAGAGAGAGAGAGAGAGAGAGAGAGAGAGAGAGAGAGAGGGAGAGAGAGAGAGAGAGAGAGATGAGAGAGAGAGAGAGAGAGAGAGAGAGAGAGAGAGCGAAGAGAGAGAGAGAGAGAGTGAGAGAGAGAGAGAGAGAGAGAGAGAGAGAGAGAGAGAGAGAGAGAGAGGAGAGAGAACTATCCTCTTTTTTTCGTGACATTGGGAAACACAGAAAAACAAACACACATTTGTCCAATATGATTATTTCTTATGTAGTATAGGATTAAAACATATTTCATTTATAAAGAAATATTTGTAGCCTAATCACAAAAAAAGAGTTTTTTAACTTGTTGATGAAAATTAGAGTATTGAAGTATTTCTTTCACCAGTACAACCGCCACATCCTTTTCTAGCCTCCAGCTGCTATCTCACATAGGTCTACGATTATAAAACCCATTGGTGAGAGACAAAAAGTCGGAAAGAATGAGTGCCGCCGCCGGGGACGATTGACTTTTCTACGCAATGGCGGTATAAACATAAGTGACGATGCAGTGTGTGACGCAATTTTGTCGGCATTTTTGTAGAATTGTGGCTTTTCTTTGAAGCATTTCTATGAATTATTTCGCACTCTCCGCTCAATTAATAGTCAAGTCTTTCTTTTTATGCAATAATAGCACCAATTCACGTCTTTTTCGGGCGTTAACATTTGCAGACCGTCAAAATGCTTTAACGCAGAGACCCTCAAAATGCTTCGCAATCGGGCGTTAACCGTCTTTCGGGTCTCTGCAAATGTTATCGCCCTAAAAAACGTGAATAAACCTTATAGTAATAGGCATGGTACAAATAAAAAAGCGATGGGGCGCGAAATTAAGGTAGTTGACCTGTAATAGTTCCCCCAGCGCTTCGGAAGTCATTAACTTTAGCAGTGTTCCTAATTATTTCATTGTGAAAGATCATGAGTGCCGAAATATTGCGGAACTATAACGGGTCCACTACCTTAACGTCGTAACTTTAGTTTAAGTTGTAGACCTTACCGACCTATACCATGTATACCTCGCTTATCCACGAAAATAGTTGAAACAAAATGGTGCAAAACGTCGGAGCTCTAGATTCATCTTAATATAAACAAGTGATGTTTTTAAAACCTTAATGCCCCAAATAAAAGATATTCTTTGTCACTAAAAAGGCATTAACTCAAAATATATATGATGAATAGAGTAACGGCTCTTGTGTACTGCACTTCTCCTAATCCATCTGTGAAATTCCATGGTTCTAGCCTGCATACATTTTAAGACATGCCCCGGATGAAAATAAACTTTTAAATTTCATAAAGGCAATAACTCAAAAAATATAATGATTAGAATTATGGTTCTTGTGTACTGTACTTTTCCTCGATTAGATCTTTCCACCTGTGAAGGTTCATGATTCTAGCTTTCATATTTTCGAACATATGCCCCAGACAAGAAAAGATCTATCGACGAACCGACTAACCGATCGACATAACGACCGACCGATACGTAAGTGCAAAGCTCTATTCCCCATCTTCTTCGAAGTGGTGCATAATGATTTTGATTGATCAATTGTTTTTTTATTGACAGCAGCAATGTGTTATTGGTGTCATCACCGTATTGTACCTTCCACTGTGTGTGAGAAATACATGCGCTCTGTTGAGCTTCTTCGTCATAAAGAGTTTTCCAAAATTCCAGAAAAAATGCAAGGGTAAAAAGTACCATCGAATCAAAAGTACGAAATTGAATGGTACGATAATGATATGGCGCTACATGTAACTAGCTCAACGAAATTTTCGCGAAAGAAGAACAACGAGAACAGCATGAGTATGATTAAGACATCACAAAAGTAAGATGCAAACTTCGCGAGAGAATCATGACAAAATTGAAAACATATCTTTTCCCAACCATCCATTGATATAAACAATCTTAATTTCGATGGTCATAATGAGCATAATAATGCGTTAAGCTATAACAAAACTAGAAACATACATTATCTATCCATCGACTCGTAGATTCAGTATCGAAGAGCATTGTAGATGGAACAGGTTAACGTGTCTAACGCAACCGGGCAAAATTCATTGATGATGACCTCGATTGACGATAGCTTGTAAGCTCGCGAAAACCTTGGAGCATCAGAATTTATATAAGCTTCTCTATCTATTTTTTCTAATTATCGCATTTGCATCAGATATAGTATAAAACGTGGATACCATTAATTTATGCAAAGTTGTGAAAATCCCTAAGCATTTTAATTAAAACTGGCATACTAAAATCTTGTATTTTTCCCACATTGTCCGACAGCCTTAAAATGTCTTTTTTTTTCATTTGCCATACCGAATTTCAGGTAGATAATTTCGCCCGTAAACTACCGAGTATATATCGAATCAAATCCATTAACAGGCAATAGCCTCCGTGACTTAACTATTACGTCTGGGCCATAAATTATTCTGGACAAGCAAACTATAACCTTAACGTAGACTATTACTTTAATTGACGACAGACTGAGAATTACCAATACCAACTTTGTTGATGTATGGCTATTTTCCCTAACTGTTAACAAACAATGTCTCCAATATTGTTCGCTTTTCTATATACTATTTAAGTCAAAATTAGATTTTAAAATGTTAAAGCAATAAAACATGTACCTTATAGACTGTATCTGAAGATTAACATTTGTGTTTTTTACCCTTTCAAAATGATATTAGTCTTGATTTACATGTACATGTATATGGTCTTTTTAAACCAATTCCAATTGATTTATACATTTTCTTAATTATCCATAATGTAAAAACATTGTCTGAATTATTCAGCATGTAGAGAAACTTTAAAAATCCTGTTGAGGGAGAATCTATGATTTCAATTTTTACAACGTATACAAAGAGAACTCATAGTTAAAGTTTGATGCAAGCATACATGTACCACAGTTTTATTGAGAATTGTAGTAACAAATATACTCATTCATTAAAAAATTTGGAATTAAAATTATAGTCTGGCTAAACAGACATGCCAAATGGAAAAGCGGGTTTTGAAGCAGTTTTGTTCATGCCATTCTTTTGTTCTCTAATAAAGATCGGAAAAAACTAAATATTCTTCGATCAAATATCAACAGCAATTCTTCTTCGACGGTGAAGCCTAAACTGTAATTGTAAATCGATCAGTGGATAAAAAGCACAGAGAATAGTACTTATCTAGTCTATTAAACGAATAATGAGAGGTTAACTTTTTGTTGTCTGTTCAATGAAGTTGACACGTGGTCTTTAGACGAAGATATAACTCAGACAAAATAAATGTGATGCGTCGTTCGGAAAGGGACCTTGAACAGCCCTGCGTTCAGGATTAAAGCTTAGCAAAGCGCTTTCGAGGTGATCCCTCGCTTTGCACGTATGTGCACGTGCAAAGCGGAGCATCATCTCAAAGCGCTCGCGAAACGCTTTTACAACCTGAACACAGGGCAGATACGAACATCGTGAAATAGATTCTCATCCCACGCAAAACAATACCAAATCGCTTACTCTATAATACAGTCAGTTATATCGTGAAATTAACATTGATCTCGATCAAAATCTTTCTAAATCGCTCATTCATCGCGCCATTCATTTTTTTCTGCAGATTCACTCAAATCATTCAAAAGCGCTCTAAATGACTAAAAAATAAAAAAAACCAAAAAACATTCAATTTCACAGGCTCTATTGAAATTGTAAGCGTCTGATTGGTCCTTGAAGAAATATGTAGCTATTTATAGAACTTGAGTGCATATTTTAAGGGAGGTAGTTAAAATCGTTAATTTTGTTCACCCTGAACAAAATTAATGATATCGGCTTGCCTGTCTTTAATTTCACCTAAAACTCACTCACTCAATTTCGTTGCAATATCACTATTAAATCAATCATCATGTCAATTTCACGATGTTGTTAACTGTAGCCTACAGCCCCATGCCAAAAGTGAGTCAAGTTTTTTATGGCGGCGTATTGTTGAAAAAATTTAAACAAACTTTAACAAATGAACTTATCCTCTGATGATTCGGAATTGACTTTTAAATGTTGTTGCTCATTAGTTTTAAGCATCTACTACCAAACAATGATGAGTTTATTTGTGTTGGAGCTCTGATTAAATAATAATGAGACATCAGTCAAGGCATGGTGGAATTTGTCTTTGATGTCTTTGAAACCATGTATCAGGAAAATATAATTATCACGGAATACTCCCAACAATTTCAACGAATTTCATTTTCAGATAAATCGGGGTCCTTTGCTGGTCAACTGAGTCAAATTTTACATCCCCATGTTTCCATTCCTCTTAGATCTTGGGTGATAAAAATGGGCATAGTCGTATTTGAAGACTCTGAGATAGATGTTATTATTCTAAGCCCCCCCAATGACAAATCTGTTCATCTTCTGCTTTAATTTACACCAATTTTTAATTCTTTGTCATGCGGTGCATTCCAACACGATATTTCAAAACACATCAACCAAAAACGTTCACTTTCTTTGCTCTAAAAATCAGCTTCCAAGCTTAAAAATTTCTTCAATTGTATCTCTATTCCCTTGTAATTTTAAATTACACAAAACCAAACATTCAAGTTTATTTAAAGATGTGGATACTTCCCTGGCTTATTATCCACTCACCAACAATTAAAAATATCCCATTTTATCAAGCTAGGTCGATCATTTTTAGAGGTCAAATAAGATTCACACATGTTAAACTTAAAGCGCTGAAAAACTTCAATACACAATAAAATATTACAAGAAATAGTACACACCAATCTAAAAATAGACCAAACATACTAATTTTATCATGCAAACTTTGGTTTAACCCAGATAAAATTCTGTTAAAGTTTACCCATGATATGTATTGATAAGATATTTAAAGCGCGGCCATTAAAAAACTTGACTCACTTATGGCATGGTGCTGTACTTCACGATGAACGAGATAAGGATTAAAATTTATTTTTTAACAGTTTACATGCTGAAGCAGGTTTTGGCTACTTATGTACAAATACTGGGGTTGGTAAATAAAATTTCAATTTTTCGGACTCATCAATGCTTAAAAACAAACTATTTCTTCAACATTGTGAAAATAAAATAGACACTCATTCCGATAAGAAAAAAAACATTCAAAATCGCTCACTCACCGCTCCATTTATTCATTCCAAACACTCACTCAAACCGGTCAAATAGCTCTGAAACCTTTATAAAACATTTCGAAATCCGGTAGGACGATCAATATTTAATTCAAATCGATTAAATTATGCTACGATTTTATTGGCTAGTGTGGATTTTAAAGTATCTGATTTGTCAATAAAGACACACAAACAGAAAAGTACAAGTATTTTATTAAAGGGGGTAATGAATATCGCTGATTTATTTCATCTTGAACAAAATTAGCGATATTGAATTACCTCCATTGAATTTCACTCAAAACTCGCTCCATATGCTCATTCAATCTCATTGATTGGTCAATGAACCCACAAACAAAAAAGTATATATATTTTATTAAAGGGAGGTAATAATTATTGCTAATTTTGTACGTTGCGGATAAAATTTGCGATATTGGATTACCTCCCTTGAATTCCACGCAAAACTCGCTCCACACACTCATTCATTTTCATTCCAAAATCATTCACCATGGCAATTTCACGATGTTTTCAACTATAAGTTGGGTGAGCAGCCACTTACTCGGATTGAATGTTGTGGTCGTAAATGTGTGAAAAACAACATGGGTAGGTACAGCATCCGCCGCGATATAAATGCAATAATAATGGAAGTGGCGCAAACCATATACAGACAACACAGTATTTTATTAACAAAATATTTTGTCCTTGAATTTTCCTCGTGAAAGTATGGCGATCATGCTGGCTGCTTTTGAGTAAATAAAGAAATATTAACATGCGCATGATTAACGACCATCCAGATTGTAGCTGACCTTTATTTTCTACAAGCAAGTACAGAGACTCTTAGAAATCACGACACAATATATCACTTCTCAAAACAAATGTGTTTCTAATCTTACGAGGGTCGATCAAAAATACCTAGAATTTTAACATTACTTTGAAACTTCCTGACGGAAATGAATAAGAGTTTTGTACCCTTTTCATACTATTTATTGATGACATACATATAAAAACATTGTGAAATTGGTGCTAATTCCGATCAAAGTTATTCTAAATCATTCACCCAGCGTTCAATATATTCATTAAAAACACTGGCCAATATTGATCATAAACGCTCCGAAATTATTTGAAAAATTTTCAAAATTGCTCAAGACGATCAAAATTTAAATAAATCCGATCAAATTCTATTAAGATTTTATTGGCTTGTGTGGATTTTAAAGTGTCTGATTGGTCCATGAAGACACGCAACAGAACAAAACGATATTCTATTAAAAGGATGTGATAAATATCGCTAATTTTGTTCAAGATGACATTGGATATCATCCATTTAATTTCACTTAAAACTCGCTCCATCAATTCATTCAATTTCATTCCAAAACCATTCCAAGATCTTTAAACGTGTCAATTTTACGATGTAACTACATGTTACTGTAACACGGAATTTACAAGTCTTACATTCCTGTATAGACGCCCCCTGTGCAGTCCATTTTGTAACGTTTCTTCTTATTGGTACCAACCCGTAACTGTCTCTTCATTTGACACCATACCATTCCAAACTTAGTCTATTTCTATTTACGTATTTACGTAGACGCTAGGGATAATTAGAATTTAAGCATAATCAGTTTGATATTTTCAAATTGAATGTCGGGGAGGTAAGGACATGTCGATTGTATCTTAGTGTATCATTTTACAAAAATTAAATGAACTATTTCCACAATACTCTTTCGAGATTTTGGGTGGTTTACCTAGGTTGGAGCTTTCGATATGTCGTGGGACATTGGTCATTTTTCTCAAAATGAATCTAAAATTCTGGAATGAATCTTGGGGCTACGGCTTCGATTTCCATTTTTGCCAATAACGCTATTTAATCGGTTGAATCCAAGTTGTCCTGTAAGCATCACGAGAAAACAACATGACTTTACTAGGTATACGACAGTGGTTATACTTATTCTTTATGTCTATGCATTATACTTAGCTTTAGTTTAAACAATGCTTGTGATTGCGCGTGTTCAATCAGGCGCTTATATTAATGGAACAAACCTCCGGTTACATGTAATGAACAATTTCTGGAAGAAGCAGTTTATAAATATATTTCTCAATTGATTTGATATTTCTTATTTCTAGTTATGTTACAAGTAACAAGATCGTTCCTTACAAGGGAAAGCCACACAAACGTACAAATCTTATAAACGAACACTTGATTCTTTTGTTCGATTTCAAATACTAAGTGCAACCCGATTGTTTATTATGTGCCTTTGAACGAAAGTTGAAACAATTCGATGTACATCGAATAAAATGCATTACTATCAATTAAAAGAATTTTGTGAAGAAAAGAAATAGCCTTCTTTCTAATAGTCACAAAATCGCCATAGATGTTTTTCCCCTTATTTTTTCGATAAAATTAAACACCAAAAATTGTTGTTTGAATCACTTTTAATTGAAAGTCAATGCATATGCAATGTGTAGTCCAAATGCCGAAAGAGGAAACCTAGGTTATGTTTCTCACTTACAACAAAAGAGTGGAAATACCCGTCCGACAATGCTAATTTCTAATTCAGTATGTAGCTGTTTAGATGCCCGGTAACTTTATTCGAACGTAAATTTCAACCCAATTATTACTCAGTCTGCATCTTGAATGGCTGTTTCATATTTTCAATGAAGAAAAGTTAGAATAAGAACACAGATATTTCTCTGTATGAAAAAACAAAATGCTCGACTGCGGCACTCATTCTTTCCGGCTATTTCCCTCTAATGGGTTTATAATCGTAGACCTATGTGAGATATCAGCTGGAGGCTAGGAAAAGATGTGTTGGTTGTACTGGCGAGAGAAATACCAGGAAACCATTGTTAGGTGCTCCAGCCGCCGCGATATAACTGAAAAAATGTTGAAAGCGGTGTTAAACTCCATTCAATTAATCAATCAATCGTTTACAAGTTTTGTCGAATGATTGTTTTAAGCACATAAAATGTAAAATTAGTAATACATTAACAATAAATAAGCGATAATGTTTGATAAAAGAATGCATTTATATTTAGTATAAAGTTAACTTTTTAATAGACAATTCAACAGTTGAAAAGAAACTGTTTGTTGAGTTTTACATCAATGACGAAGAGCGGAGAAACAATAATTATTATTTGAGCTCACTCGTTACATTTCCAACAATTGCACATGTGCGCAATCCAAAGCCTTTCGTCAGTCTGTGCATCCACACAGTCTGACTAGAGTACTCACTATGGATTCTGAAAACAGAGAAGGTCTTTCCCCTCTTCTGGCAGTCAGCGATTACTTTATTTCATGGTGTGGTTCATAAGCGTGAATAGGATTTTGATATAAATTCGCACTCAGAAGGCGACCAACACAGTATAAATAGAATACAGGCGATATGTGGACTGTGACAAAAGATGAATGTCTTACGTCTGCTCTCATTTTTCTATGATCAAAACATCATAACTACAGCTTGAATAAGCTGTATTCTCCATTAAATGATCATTCATTAACGACATTTTTCGAAAAAAGATTTATTTTTATTACGCACATGCTAACGACTTGGTAGTTACGCCCTTGTGGTTGTCAGTGTGTGTGCCTCTTCCACATGTGAAATTATTGGAGATTTCACATAAATCCCGTTTTCTTAAGAGAATATAAATTACAAATTTTATTCCTAAAAATGTTCAAGAGCTAAAAGTGTTTTAAAAGTCAAAAATGATTTAAAATGAATGATGAACCAATGAGTGAAAGCGTTAGATCAGCAATTTGCCTTCCATTTCAAATTAATTACAACTGAAATTTGAAATATGGAAAAGCTTTTAAACGATCTTTTACATTACTCTATTCTAAACAGGTGAAACTCTACCAGGTTTGCACAATTGAATAAACGCATTAGCCGAGAGAATGGTTCAGATATGATTTATTTTATCCCCGTAAGTACGACGCCAGAAAGTTCACTGAAAATGCTCTTCGATTATTTCCCGAATTGTTTGCATTGATTGTGATGCAAATCGTTAAGTACATGTATAAATTGACTAAGGTTTTTAGAGATTTCACGAGTGATTTTTCATTAAAAGAGTTAGGTAATTGTGTGTTTCATGTATTAAATATGGTAATCTTTCATTCCTTAAGCTACCTAAGCTATGTACGCTTGTGTTACCGAGAAAAGAGAAGTTCATACACTCTTTTGTCTACCGCTTTTGTTGTTTACATATGAATGATACAAATATGTAAAAGATAAATAATCTTAATAATTGAATAATAAACGTTGACATCTTGAAACAAATTTGCTCTATATTGACGATAATAATGTAATGGCGACCCTGAAATGCGAGTCAAAACATTTGCATTATAGGAAAAAGTATAGTTAATATCGAATCGAATCAACCATCCCTTGATTTGGTTGGCTGACTGTTATTTGGAAGCGTCTGATTTGTTGGTGAAAATAGCTTAGTAATCTATAGTATAGAAGGCAAAATCAGTTAAAGGAAGGTAAAAAAAAATAATACCAATGTCATTCAATTTGAACGAAATTGGCAGTATTCTACTGTCAGAAACATCGTGAAATTTACAAGTTGAATGAATTGAAATAAATTTAGAATGATATTGATTGAGTGAGTGTAGCAAGTTTTGAGTAGATTTTAAGGGAGGTAATCCAATATTGCTAATTTTTCCCAAGTTGGGCACCATCTTTCACCCCCTTTACATAAAGCTTACCTAATTTTCTAATTTTGTGTTAGTATGGAAAATTAAGATGTTTAAAATATCAACACCATCCAATAAAATCTTACAATTTTTTGATCTATTTGAATGATCGTTTATGGACGATTTCGAATCGTTTATGAACTATTCTGGAGTGTTTTTTGAGTGATTGCATTGAGTGTTTGATGATTGGAGGGCTGAGCAATTAGTTTTGAATGGCATTGATCAAGATTAATGTTAATTTCATGACGTGGTTAACTGTAACTCCATTTGCGTCCTTACAATCTCTCCTATACATGGAACACTTAAGCAGTTTAATGCAAAAAGAATTCCAAGATCGTTTATCCTATCGGATTTAACGATATTATGAACTGTTCTAGGTTGAAGTTGTTTACAAGTATATTCCTACTCATATCAGATATTGTTTAAGTGAAATGTACAGACTCCCCCTGATGTCTTATTTCTTAATTTGGAACCAACCGAGTAAAAGACCTTTGACATACAATCTTGCAGTAACTGGTAAATGATCTAATCGTCTGTAATTCTTATAAATCACTCCCATTCAATCAGTGCACAGCGGAAATAACGGAAATTGTTTTCCCCTGTTTTTATACGACTCCAATTTTATACCGGAAAACCATGCAAACTGCGATCATTTCTAGGAGTTTTTGCATACTTATTTTCTCTAGTAAACCGGTGTTTATCAACGGAATAGCTTCCATTTATGCAATGTCGATTCGTTTCAATTATTTGTTAAGTTTTTCCCCGTATTATTTGAATCAGTGCAGTCAAGCAAGTTTTCTTTTAAAAAGATACAGGTTCTTCAATTAAAATTGTAATGGAATATTTTATAATCATCTGTCACAATCGATATGTTGCTGCATTGTATCTTATTTCAGTCATATTTCAATGGTGCCAGATTGTTTATAATACCCCTTTTAAGAAAGTATACCTAAAGTTACTTTCTATATTCAGTCTAGAGTAAGTTATATCATGAAATTGACATTCGCCTAAATCAAAACCTTCTATATTTTCCAACGGGTTTGAGCGTTTTAGAATGGTTTGAGTGAGTGTTTGGAATGAATATATGGAGGGCTGAGTGGGCGATTTAGAATGGTTTTGATTGAGGTGAATGTCAATTTCACGATGTAACTAACTGTATTCGTAAACAGAATTCAACTTATTAAAAAACATGACCACAAATAAAATGCCTTTATAGCTTTTACTTTTTATGAATTTCTTAGCACCTTGAATTGGCGCGTATAATGAGTATTATTAAAAACATCGTGAAATGAATATAACCCCATTCAAAACCCGCTCGTCACAAAATTAATATATAATTATGTAGCATTTCTGTGATACCATAAGAAGACATAAAACATTAAATAGGTCATTTAATGTTAGATGATAATACGCGTTGCTTGTACCAGTGTATGTATTTACACGTAACGTTTTCAAGTTTATTACCAAATCTAGCTCAATCCAATAAGTCAATTTTTCCCCAAAGTCATTCCAACACCCGACAGCTTTTCTATTAAACACAATTTGTAGGATTTACAAGTTACAAGATTCTATGAGGTACAACGCCACATTTAGCATTACCAATTTCAGTTTGTTTTAGATTTTTTTATACGATTTGAAACTTAGACTTACAGCTAACAACATCGTGAAATCGACATTCATCTCGATCAGAATATTCCAAACCACTAGCCTAGCGCTCCATTCATTCATTCCAAACACTCACTCAAACCATTCAATAACGCCCAAACTCACTGAAAAATATACACCCAACAACGCCATTAAAATAAATGAAACTAGGAAAAAAACGCGATTTCATAGAAATAATTGAAATTGCACGCGTCTTATATATTCTTGAAGGAATGGGACGCTATTTATAGAACCTGTTTGCATATCTTATTAAAGGGAGGTAATAAACATCGCCAATTGTGTTCATCATAAACAAAATTTGCGATATTAGATTACCTTCCAATAAATTCTCTAAAAACTCGCTCCACAAACTCAATTTATTTCATTCCAAAATGATTTCAAAATCATTCACCTTGTCAATTCATATACATTACATTTTTATAAATTATTTTGCGAGAGACTAATGACATTAAAGCCACTATTACTTTTGTCATAATGTTGGAAGAAAGTTTGGTTTACGAAGAAGATCGCACTCATTACCCAAAACTTGGAATACGACTACTTGTAGTTACATGTGCCGTTACCTAGATCTTGGAAGGCATTAAGAAGATAGGTGTTCTCATTATTTTAAGGTTTTTGGAGTCAGATATTCTTAATTTACGCCGCTACAAATATCACTACAACAGATACAATCCAGAACCATCAAATACAAAGTGGTTATGGTGTCACAAGGGATTCCTTGTCAATATTTGTAAATGGGTGTATTAACAAATGTCAATTATCATATACGATCTTCCACTTTGTGTTTATGGTTAGATTACATTAAGAACAGATTAGTGCCCGTTTAATTATCTGTGGGCATCCACGGTATAAATATATGAACGTCTGAATAGAAGATATTCAATGAGTCGTCATGAATTTCTTCGGTTAATAAACGAGTCACAAAGAAAAAGGATAGACACAAGGCTTTGTCTTTCATTTTAGACTTTTTTTTTAAAAAAATCCGGGTTTCTTTACTGACGATTTTGAAGTTCTTCGTGCGATGCAGTGTGTAATATTTAAATTATTCCAAGACTTTCGCTGGCATTCAGGCAGGGCCTAGGGTAGTTCTTTTTGCTCGACATGTCATTCTTTGACAAAGTATTAAGAACCTAATCTAGTGCTTGTAATACAATGGCTGGTTGCCAGAAAGCAAATGTACATTAAAGTGAAAATGTCCGTGATACTCTTGAAGGAACTGTTCAAAATGGCCTCAAAACCTTAACAAAGATTCATTACGTCTTAGCTATTATTTTCAGTGTTTACCGAAAGGGGTTAACTGAGGTCAAGATGGGGAGGGAGGGTTAATATCAGTCTAAAATTTCCATTTTCCCATTATGTTGTTGATGCTCAATGGAATTGTCTCGACGAGACATTTCAAAGGAGCACCAACAATAAAGTATTTGCAGAAGTATTATTAAAATAATGTAATTAGAAATAAAAATACGCTTTCTAATGGCAGCTATGGCGGTGAAATAATAGGTAAAAGTTGAAGGATTTTGTCCATACTGTTGCATGTTTTCCAAAATAGCTCTCTAACAGTTTCACCACCGAAGAGTAATAATTGTGTATCAGTTTTTATATTGACTGAGATAGTGTGATAGGACTTTAGGGAAATCATTGTCATTTCTCTGACATTTTTATGGCATATTGTATTTCCAGTTGCAAACGGTCAGCGTCATATCATGCAACTGGAATAAAGGAGTACTTGTAAATATGTTCGTGAAGTTGGCAGAGTGGCAGAGTAGCAGAGTAAAGTTGGTAGAGTGGCAGAGTAGCAGAGAAGCAGAGTGAAGTTGGCAGAGTGGCAGAGTAGCAGAGTGAAGTTGGCAGATTGGCAGAGTAAATAAATAGTAGTAAGTAAATAAACGCTCAGAGTATTATAAAAAATATGTTTTCTTTATTCTAAGCAGCAGCATCCGTAAAGTCGCTTTAAATATGATTCCTTAGAAAATTGAGCTGGATTTTTAGGTGTTTCTATCGGTCCATGAATTTTTTGTAACGTAGCATACTTAAAATGAGATAATGCGTTCCACCGTTGAAATTAATACTTCAGCATAAGCAAGGGTTTTAAAGCAACAAAACAAAAATGGCACTCTGCCAACTTTACTCTGCCACTCTGCCAAATTCACTCTGCTACTCTACTACTCTGTCACTCTGCTAAATTCACGAACATCTTGTAGATGTAAACCGAATTTCACAAGTCTGGCTCTCAATGATCTATGAAAAGTTTGAATTGAACTGCATTCCTAAATGGTTATTTTTACAGTTCCACATGGCCTTTCGGTGGTTATGCATTTTATCTTTAATACTTTATCAGGTAATTACTTTATCAGGGAATGTCACAGTTTTTTAATTGCCAGAGCCATGGACGCTTTGTGAATTTCTAGGGGCAAACTACTGTTATAAGGATAAAATAATATAATTGGTTAATTACATAGAGGATAATCGTTTGCTTCGGTGTATGGTCGATTTATATTCATTGCGTGAACAACAAAAACTATATTTTCATGAGTGGTGGAACCACGAGTGATTATATAGCTTTTGTTGTTCACGAAATGAAATATAAATCGATCTTTCGATTATTCTATTTCTTTTTTTTGCAAAATGAGACAAAATGTGATATTTCTAAGAGATATTTTCGTAAAAACGCGTCATTTTGCACGCGATTGCTATGCAACGGGTAATGTGGCGTCACCTATTTTTAGCCCCGCATAGATGACGTCGGATAGGATGAAATGCACAAAAGCAGGGTATAAGTTTTTGATAATTTCACTGCTTTTGCGTTGAGATTATCAAGTGATAATCTACCGTTATTTCTCGATAAACCACCGAAAATCACTAAAGAAAATGAATTAGTTCTTTTTATTAATTATGGCATGGCCTGCTTTAGTTTTCTTCTTCATATCCTTATTAGAGATCATATGGAATATTAACTTAATAAAAAGATATGATGGAGAAAATTGGTTCTAGTTGTTTTATACATCTTTAAATTGTAGAAGCGTTTGGTTGTTGAGATAAAGGGTCAAATGGCCCATATCAAACAATGTCGATACCCTGATTTAATGGTCAAACGCTCCATTCAATCATTCCAAACACTCACTCAAACCATTCAAAAACGCTCCAAACTCAATCAAAAAAATATACTACAACAACTTCGTTCAAGATAGAGATAGCTGGGGAAAAAACGAGATTTCACTTAATTAATTGGAATTGCAAGCGTCTGATTAGATCTTGAAGAAATAGGATGCTATGTAAAGAGCATATATGCACATTTTTTTTAAAGAGAGGTAATTAATATCGTTAATTTTGTTCATCCTGAACAAATGCGATGTTTGATTATATCCCATTAAATTCACTCAAAACTCGCTCCACAAACTCATTTAATTTCATTCCAAATTATTCAAAAAATTCATGTTCTGAACTGTATTATTTTTTATTACAAATGGTAGGCGGTGGTCTCTAACGAATGATATGATTATATTTGATTATGCTAACGGTAGGTACACAGGTGCCCCATCACCCAAATATGCCATACTAGCCTCATTAAAAATTTCTATTGGTCAGAAAATAAGAATTTTTCGTAATTAGAAATTTTAGAAATATTGCAGAAACCGGTAATATCTATTTAAAGGAAATTCAAATTGATAGTCTAAGATTTGAAAGGTTCATCGCACTTGCTGATCAAAATAGAAAAATCACAGCATACAGTTAGTTACATCGTGAAATTGACATTCACCTCAATCAAAACCATTCTAAATCGCTCACTCAGCGCTCCATTCATTCATTCCAAACACTCACTCAAACCATTCATAAACGCTCAAATCAATTTAAAAATATAGAATAACAAACGTCATTCAAAATAAATTTTGATTGAGAAAAATCGCAATTTCATTAACATTATTCAAATTATTAACGTATCATAGGTTCTTGAAGAAATAGGAAGCCATGTATTAAACTTGGATGTATTTTTTATTAAAGGGAGGTAATCATTATAGCAAATTTTGTTCATCCTGAACAAAATTTTCAATATAGGATTACCTCCCATTAAATTCACTCAAAACTCGCTCCACACACTCAATCAATTTCATTCCTTAATCATTTCAAAATCAATCACCTTGTCAATTTCACGATGTTTTTAACTGTAACAAATGATTGATTGAATGGAGTTTTACGCCGCTTTCAACATTATTTCAGTTATATCGCGGCAGCTGGAGCACCTAACAATCCTGGTATTTCTCTCACCAGTACAACCATCACATCTTTTCCTAGCCTCCAGCTGCTATATCACATAGTTCTACGATTATCAAACTATTGGTGAGAGACAAATAGTCGGAAATAATGAGTGCCGCCGTCGGGGATCGAACCCTGGACCTCTAGATAGACAGTCCGAAGCGCTACCAACTGCGCTATGACGGCGACCCATAGCATAACAATCCCTACAAGCAAAGGGTGCGTTTACAGTTAAAGCGTCGTGAAATTGGCAAGATGAATGATTTTGGAATGATTTTGGAATCAAATTGAGTTAGAGGAACGAGTTTTGAGTGAAATATAAGGGAGTAATCCAATATCGCTAATTTTGTTCAGGATGAACAAAATTAGCGATATTCATTACCCCCCTTTAATAAAATACATGCACTTTTCTTTTTGTGTATCTTCGTTGACCAATCAGACACTTTAAAATCCACGCCAGCCAAGAAAATCGGAGAACAAATAGATCGATTTGAATGAAATGTTGGTCGTCTAGAGCGGTTGCGAAAAGTTTGCTAGTGATTTCGGAGTGTTTTGATAGATTAGAATGATTTTGATCGGAATGAGGGTCAATTTCACGATGTTCTACTGTAATTGTGTCGGTCCCTCAAACATTATTCCACTGGGAAATTCTCACGATCTGGACAAACATTGTTTTTTTCTGCGTTGCTGTTGATTTATTCTTTCCAATAGCTTTGGTGTTGCATCTTTGCATTTCTACACTAACCACCCCTTTATCTAGATAAACGGTATACAAATATACTTCGGAAAATATACAAGTAAAATTTACAGCATATTATATAACCCTTTGGGAGATTTCATCGCGACATCTGTTTCCTAGAATAGACCATAAATCAGTGGCTTTATTGTCTACCTCATTAACAAATAGATTGTATCACCAGAGGTAAAAGCACCAGTATTTGGTCTTGTATTTTCGGTGCAAATATTGTATAAGATATGCAATCATTAAGATTTTCGATCGTGCAAGTAAAAAGAAAATATAATGAAGTACAGTATTTCCTTAAAAAGGTCCTTTATCTTATTTGTTTGCATACAAAAGCCGGGTTCATTTTGAAGTGATAGATATTGGTTCAGCCAGCTCAATATATTCTTTCTTTCTACGGACACACTAGTGAATGGCGGAAATACTCGTCACAGGTCAGTCTGCGTTTCTGCGCAGACGGACCAGTGTCGAAACTTTTCCCGATTGTCTTAAAAAGGACGATGATGCGACTTGGCTGCATACTTACCTTTAGAATGCAATCTCAGCTTGACCGTCGGTAAATTTAAACTTTTAATTTCTAACATTGTTTCCTCAAAGTGCTGAGGTAGTCATATTTTGCGTCTTTCATTTATTTCTTTTAGACCCTAATCACCACATATCCAATCAATTGAAATAGAGTTCATCAGTAAATACTTTGCCTATTTCTCTCCAAGTATACTTTGAAGTTCTATGCACGTATTTGTAAGAACAATTACTCTTTCCAATAAAAAACACTTAATCTTGATTAATTTTTTAAAATGGTTTAAAAATATACTTCGGAAAATATACAAGTAAATTTACAGCATATTATATAACCCTTTGGGAGATTTCATCACGACATCTGTTTCCTAGAATAGACCATAAATCAGTGGCTTTATTGTCTACCTCATTAACAAATAGATTGTATCACCGGAGGTTAAAGCACCGATATTTGGTCTTGTTTTTTCGGTGCAAATATTGTGTAAGATATGCAATCATTAAGATTTTCGATCGTGCAGGTAAATAGAAAATATAGCATTTTCTTAAAAAAAGTCCTTTACCTTATTTGTTTGCATACAAAAGCCGGGTTCATTTTGAAATGATAGATATTGGTTCAGTCAGCTCAATTTATTCTTTCTTTCTACGGACACACTAGTAAATGGCGTACCTTTGTATAGGTTTGTGGGAATTTGGAAATTGAAAATTGGGGAAAGTTTCGACACAGGTCAGTCTGCGTTTCTTCGCAGACGGACCAGTGTCGAAACTTTTCCCACTTTTCTTAATAAGAATGACAATTCTACTTAGCTGCATACTAACCTTTAGAATGCAATCTCAGCTTGACCGTCGGTAAATTTAAACTTTTAATTTCTAACATTGTTTCCTCAAAGTGCTGAGGTAGTCATATTTTGCGTGTTTCAGTTATTTCTTTTAGACCCTATTCACCACATATCCAATCAATTGAAATAGAGTTCATCAGTAAATACTTTGCCTACTTCTCTCCAAGCATACTGTGAAGTTCTATGCACGTATTTGGCAGAACAATTACTCTTTCCAACAAAAATCACTTAATCTTGATTAATTTTTTAAAATGGTTTAAAAATATACTTCGGAAAATATACAAGTAAAATTTACAGCATATTATATAACCCTATGGGAGATTTGATCACGACATCTGTTACCTAGAATAGACCATAAATCAGTGGCTTTATTGTCTACCTCATTAACAAATAGATTGTATCACCAGAGGTAAAAGCACCAGTATTTGGTCTTGTATTTTCGGTGCAAATATTGTATAAGATATGCAATGATTAAGATTTTCGATCGTGCAAGTAAAAAGAAAATATAATGAAGTACAGTATTTCTTTAAAAAAGGTCCTTTATCTTATTTGTTTGCATACAAAAGCCGGGGACATTTTGAAGTGATAGATATTGGTTCAGTCAGCTCAATTTATTCTTTTTTTCTACGGAGACACTAGTGAAAGGCGTACCTTTGTATATTCCAAATAAAGGATGTTTGTGGGAATTCGGAAATACTCGACACAGGTCAGTCTGCGTTTCTGCGCAGACGGACCAGTGTCGAAACTTTTCCCACTTTTCTTAATAAGGACGATGGTGCGACTTAGCTGCATACTTACCTTTAGAATGCAATCTCGGCTTGACCGTCGGTAAATTTAAACTTTTAATTTCTAACATTGTTTCCTCAAAGTGCTGAGGTAGTCATATTTTGCGTGTTTCATTTTTTTCTTTTAGACCCTATTCACCACATATCCAATCCATTGAAATAGAGTTCATCAGTAAATACTTTGCCTATTTCTCTCCAATCATACTGTGAAGTTCTATGCACGTATTTCGCAGAACTATTACTCTTTCCAACAAAAATCACTTAATCTTGATTAATTTTTTAAAATGGTTTAAAAATATACTTCGGAAAATATACAAGTAAATTTACAGCATATTATATAACCCTTTGGGAGATTTGATCACGACATCTGTTACCTAGAATAGACCATAAATCAGTGGCTTTATTGTCTACCTCATTAACAAATAGATTGTATCACCGGAGGTTAAAGCACCGATATTTGGTCTTGTATTTTCGGTGCAAATATTGTATAAGATATGCAATCATTAAAATTTTCGATCGTGCAAGTAAAAAGAAAATATAATGAAGTATTTTCTTAAAAAAAAGTCATTTTCCTTATTTGTTTGCATACAAAAGCCGGGTTCATTTTGAAGTGATAGATATTGGTTCAGTCAGCTCAATATATTCTTTCTTTCTACGGACACACTAGTGAATGGCGTACCTTTGTATATATCAAATAAAGGATGTTTGTGGGAATTTGGAAATACTCGACACAGGTCAGTCTGCGTTTCTGCGCAGACGGACCAGTGTCGAAACTTTTCCCGATTTTCTTAATAAGGACGATGATGCGACTTAGCTGCATACTTACCTTTAGAATGCAATCTCAGCTTGACCGTCGGTAAATTTAAACTTTTAATTTCTAACATTGTTTCCTCAAAGTGCTGAGGTAGTCATACTTTGCGTGTTTTATTTTTTTTCTTTTAGACCCTATTCACCACATATCCAATCCATTGAAGTAGACTTCATCAGTAAATACTTTGCCTATTTCTCTCCAAGCATACTGTGAAGTTCTATGCACGTATTTGGAAGAACAATTACTCTTTCCAACAAAAATCACCTAATCTTGATTATTTTTTTAAAATGGTTTAAAATATACTTCGGAAAATATACAAGTATAATTTAAAGCATATTATATAACCCTTTGGGAGATTTCATCACGACATCCGTTCCCTAGAATAGACAATAAATCAGTGGCTTTATTGTCTACCTCATTAACAAATAGATTGTATCACCAGAGGTTAAAGCATCGGTATTTGGTCTAGTAATTTTTGTGCAAATTCGGTGTTAGGAGTCATAAGTAAAATAAATTAAATTATTGGTGCTAGTAAGCTGGCATTTTCGACAATTACAACGCCTTTTTGTTAAGCATTTTTAAAAAACGATGTCCTGTGGTGAAATATTAAACGCGTAGTCATATTAAGGTGATAAATAACGGTGCATTCAGCTAAAAAATACTACAACCTTTGTACGAACTAATAATCCAAAACCCTGAATTGATAGATTCAAAACCGTGCGAGAAAGTTCGTGGGAAATTGAAAAAAAACTCGATCCTCAGTCTGCGTTTCTGCACGGATAGAACAGGTTCAAAACTTTTCTCGATTATCAAATTTCGTAAGCTAATTCTACTCTCAGAATGCAAGCTGTGCTTGACATTTGGTAAATACAAACTGTTTATTTCAAATATTGCTTCCTAAAAGAGTTCTAACATGAAAATAATTTGGCGCGTTTCATTTACGATTTGGTTGGATCACACACTTTGATTAGTTTTCTCCAAATATACTTTGTTGTTCAACACACTGGCATGTGGAGGTAATTAATTCTGATCTTTAATTAATCACTTAAATAAATAGATAAACAACATACATATATACTTCGGAAATTATACACGTAATAATTGACATCATGTAACCCTTTGTGAAATTTCACCACAACATCTGTTTCTAAGAGTAGACAATAAATCAGTTGCTTTATTGTCTACCTCTTTAACAAATAGACTGTAACACCAGAGGTTTAAGTAACGGTATTTGGTCTTGAACTATAAGTACAAATACAAATGATCCGCTCGTCGGAAAAAATTCTGCCTAGTTGACAAAAGTGACATTAGACTTAAATTTCTACTCTAAAACCACAAAATTCACTATTCTTAAAAAAGAAAAACTATGTTATATCCAAAAAGATTAGATCCGTTATAACCGTTCATGTAACTATTTCTACACAAACCGGGAAATTGCTTGTTTTAAGGTTCATGTAAAAGTGTTTGAGACCAAATTTAAGGGCATTCATTTGCCAAGAAAAAGCAGTATGTCCAGGTATATTATATATCAAAATGAAGCTAATTATGAGCACAAGCAGTTGAAAAACATAAGACTGTTATAACTATATCGGTATAGCCCAAACATTATGGAAAAGGGTCATTTTGTACAGAACAAGCAACTGCATGACTGTTGGGTGAAATTGGCTCATATTTTAACAAAGTCTAGTCTAAAGTACCACCCAGGTAGTGCTACAACCATTGGTATAAAACTCAGCCCCCAAAACGTAGTTATGCAAGCAAATTATTTTGACTTATTTTATAAACACATATGTCATATATGTCATTCTAATTTTGTAAACGTGTAGATCTTTTTAGGGTATGGTGTGTTATCACAACATAAATAGACATTAATTGTTTATAATTGCAATCCAATAAAATAAAGAACTCTGATTGGTTTAAATCGCATCACGTGGGGAAATCTATTGCACTTTATTTCTGTATAAAATGCAATTGGTCTTTTGGGAAACCCCCGGAATTCGATCTGCAAGTCCTGTGTTGTAGGAACTCGAAATAACCTAGTTCCCGATCACCAACGCAACATTGCTATTCAAACTATCATAAATTAATGTATTTTCGATTACAAGCATGCAGTTCTGATTCTGAGCCGACCTAAACTTAGAAAACAGCGAGTCGACGAAGACCTTCAAGCAACCCTCTCAACTAAGACCGACCACGCTGTTTTCGTTTAAAAATACAGACTTACTTGGCAGAAACAAGTTTTTTGGTCAAAAGTACCTCTACGAATTTGAAAGTGTCTTTTATTTGTGTATCATTTGTTTTACTATATGACATTTCACTTCGATAGCGAGATAAACATCACACGATCTAAAAATAGATTGTGTAATATACACGCGGAAAGTAGACTCGAATCTTTACTGTTTGGCTCAGTATTTTGATAGTTTCTTCGATATAGATGATTGCAATTATAAGGGACGAGTGTCTTTTTCACTGCTTTTATTGTGGTATAAAGTGCAATTGCCTTAGCACATGGCTTAATCATAACGCCCTACGGGCGTTATTTGCCATGTGCTAAGGCAATTGCACTTTATACCCCAATAAACGCAGTGAAAAAGACACTCATCCCTATGATACACCTGTAAGGTTGATTAGCAATATATCAATTTCTATTTCACAGAATGATAAATATATAGTAATATTGTAGATCATTGAATAAAAAGAAACTATAATTTGAAATAAATCGCAGAAAATATTTCACAATATTATGGTGTGATGTTGCACCATACCTTACATCTATTTTGAAAACAGACCAAACCGGTTTGACATGTATGTTGACAAAATAAATGGAAATTGATTGTTTCAAAAGAGCCTTTTGAGACTGAGTTTTATATCTAAGGTTGTAGTACTACCTGGGTAGTACTTTAGACTGTACTTTGTTAAAATACGGGGCAATTTTATGCAACCGTCAAGGAGTTGCTTGTGCTGTACAAAATGACCCTTTTCTACGATGTTTTGGCTATACCGCTTCACCTATGGCGGTCTTATGTTGCCTAACTACTTGTGCTCACGAATAGCTTCATTTTGATATATGATATACCTGGACAAACTGCTTTTTCTTGGCTTATGAAGTGCCCTAAATATTGGCTCTCAAACGCTTTACATGAACCTTAAGCAATTTCTCCCTTTTTCTCATTTTGTTCTACAAAACTTTGCCGACTATTTCAATTTTACCTCATACTGATTTAACTTTTGTTCATTTTTTTTTTTTTTTTTTTATGAAATTTGATTCGTCTACAATCGATTATTTGTAGTATCTTGGTAAGACATCTGAAATTAAAAGCGGACGTCTTAAGGCAAGTTTTCTTGTAAAACGTATAAAATGTAATGTGTAAGGGCCAATACACGATCATTATTTTTGACACTTTTCATGTAAAAATTCTAGAAAGGCAAATATATCGAACTTGTATAGGCCTAATTTACATTTACGGAGCCCGTAAGGCGCCGGTTATCGCCGTTATCCCCAAATCGTGCGATGCCCGTGCGACGGCTTAAGGTGTTATAATTACGCGGTTAACGGATACCTTAGATCCTTATGCTTTTGTGTAAGAAAAAGTTATACAAGTTTGGAACTATCGGAAGACCGCACGGAGACCGTAGCAAGATACACGTCGTAGAGGCAGCTGCAGATCGACGCACGGAAATCGCTCGACTCGTGCGATTTTTCCCTATAAATCCCCACCACATAATCCTACGATCTTTGTGCATGTACCGTACAGTGAATGTACTGTGTGTGTACGGTTTACTGTGTATCTAATTGACTAATCTCAAAGTCATCATGCGGGGATCGTGTGATAACCTCGCATCCAAATTTCCAGGTTAGTACGAAAAAAAGATCACCTCTGTCAAAAAATGCTTAAATAACAATTACCGACATGTTTCATCAATTACCATAATATATTTCGTTCAATACCATTTGTAAATCATCCCTATGACAGCACGTGCAAAGTCAAGTTGGAATAATCAGATTTTAATTCATCTAAATCGCACGGGTCAGATTCGGGTCAATAAAACCGCGCTATATGTACTGTTCTATCAATACATTCGGTCGTACTATGATACGCTTCCTTATTCATTCAAGCCTATGAAAGCATGGCATACTTGAGCATTTTGAACAAAGTTTTAGAGTCTTATGGTCGAATTTGGAATGTTCTGCGAGGTTTGGATGAGTCTTCATCAAAGAACAACATGCAGGGAACGATTAGGGAGCGATGTAAAAATTTCATCATTGTGATGAGCGTTAATTTCATGAATGTTATAGCCTGCAAACTAACTCCTATCAAAGTTCGGTCGCTACAATCAGTATGGAATCACATTTGCGTCTCAATTAGCCAATATTGTCACGATAATACCATTGCTACTTTACACTACCCCAGGGGACTCTTGAGGTCAACAGCTGTTGCCTCGAGACGACAACAAGTCGACGGGCCTTCTTCTCTACCTTATAACTGAAGCTTGGATATCAGCTTGATAGCATTCAAATAGTCGAGAGACGAAACAAGTATGTAAACAAGTCTTTGAAGATTTTAGAATTCATGTCCTTATTTTTAACTTCTGACACTATTTCAATAATTTTGTGTTTTTTTATAATTGTATTTTCCTTTTCTATTATACGTTATGTACAATAAGTGTTGTCAAAATTCACTTACTAAATATGTTCGGTACCGTATTTGTGTCTCTATTAGCCCATAATGTCGCGAAAATACCATTGCCACATTACATTACCCCAGGGGACTCTTAACGTCGACAGCTATTTCCCCAAGACGACAAAAAATCAACGACCATCTCCTGTCTTTGTACTAAAGGTAAGATATCAGCTTGATAGCTTTCTACTAAGTAGTGGCTAGACAAAACAAATCAGTTAACAAATATTTGAAGATCTTGAATATCCACCTTTTATTTCTAAAACATTTCAATAATTCTTGGGCATTCAAATGTTTATTGCTTTTCTATTATCCGTAACATACCAGAAGTGCTGCCAAGGTTCAGTTGCTACAAAAACATGTAATTTGGTACCATATTTGCGTCTCAATTAGCCCATTATATCGCGATAATACCATTGTTACAAAATAATACCCAAGAGGACTCTTAACGTCGACAGATATTTTCCCAAAGACGGCAAAAATCAGCGACTATCTCCCCTTTCTTTGTACTAAAGGTAAGATATCAGTTTGATAGCATTCTACCAAATAGTCAACAGACAAAACAAATCAGTTAACAAATATTTGATCATCCTAGAATAGAATGCCCACCTTTTTACTTCTAAAACATTTAAAAAATTCTGGGGCATTCAAAAGTGTATTGCATTTCTATTATCCGTTACTTTCAAGAAGTGCTGTCAAGGTTCAGTTGCTTGAATAACATGTAGTTTGGTACCATATTTGTGTCTCTATTAGCCCACAATGTCACGATAATATCATTGCCACATTATATTACCCCAGGGGACTCTTGAGGACGACAGCTGTTTCCTCAAGACGACAACAAATCAACGGCATTCTCCTCTGTCTTTAACCAAAAGTTGGATACAGTAAATAACATCGTGAAATTGACAAGATGACTGATTGTTGAATGGTTTTTGAATGAAATTGAAAGAGTTTGTGGAACGAGTTTTGAGTGAAATTAATGGGAGGAAATCCGATATCGCAAATTTTGTTCAGGATGAACAAAATTGGGGATATTGATTACCTCCTTTTAATAAAATATACATACATGTTCTAAAAATAGCTTCTTGTTTCTTCAAGAACCTAGAGAAGCTTGCAATTTGAATTATGTCAGGGAAATCGCGGTTTTAAAGTTCTAAAGATAGCTACCTATGTCTTCAAGAACCAATCAGACGCTTAAGATTTCAATTATATCAGTAGAATCGTGATTTGGTTCATGCTTTATTGATTTTGAAGGTTGTTGTTGCTCTTACATTTTTTAGTCATTTGGAACGTTTTTGAGCGGTTTGAGTCAATGTTTAGCATGAATGGATGGAGCACTTAGTGGACGATTTGAAATCGTTTTGATTTTGATTAATGTTAATTTCACGATGTAACTAACTGTATCAGATTGATAGCATTCATAATACCGAGAGACGAAACAAGTATGCAAACAAATATTTAAAAATCTTAGATTCATGTCCCTAATTTTATCTCCCGACTCAATTTCAATAACTCTATAGTTTTCATAAGTGTATTTTCCTTTTCTATTATACGTTACAAACACTATGTGTTGTCAAAGTTCAGCTACTAAATATGATCGGTACCGTATTTGTGTCTCTATTAACCCATAATGTCTCGAAAATATCATTGCCACATAACACTACCCCAGGGGACTCTTAACGTCGACAGCTATTTCCCAAAGACGACAAAAATCAACGACCATCTTCTCTGTCTTTGGACTAAAGGTAGGATATCAGCTTGATAGCGTTTTACCAAATAGTCAATAGACAGAACAAATCAGTAAACAAATATTTGAAGATCTTAGAAATGAATGTCCACCTTTTTACTTCTAAAACATTTCAACAATTCTGGGGCATTCTATGGTTTATTTCTTTTCTATAATCCGTAACATACAAGAAGTGCTGTCAAGGTTCAGTTGCTAAAAAAACATGTACAGCTAATTATAAAATGAAATTAACAATCATTCCGATCAAAATCCTAATTGATCACTCAGCGCTCCATTCATTCATTCCCAACACTCACTCATATTGATCAAAAACGTTACAAAATCCGTAGAAAACATTTCGTACTCGACCAAGACGATATAAATTAATTTTAAATCGTTCTAATTATTTTAAGATTTTATTGATGTGGATATCAAAGTATCTCATTGGTCCACGAAGACACACAAACAGAACATTATGTCTATTTTATTTAAAGAGGTAATAAATATAGCTTATTTTGTTCATCTTGAACAAAATTAGCCATATTAGTTTACCTCCCTTTAATTTCACTTAAAACTCGCTCCACATACTCATTCAATTGCATTCCAAAATCATATCAATATCATTCAGCATCTCAATTTCACGTTGTTGTTAACTGTAATTTGGTCCCATATTTGCGCCTCAATTAGCCAATAATGTCGCGATAATACTATTGCCACATTATCTTACCCCAGGGGACTCTTGACGTCGACAGCTATTTCCTCAAGACGACAACAAATCAGCAGCATTTTTCCCTGTCTTATTACTAAAGGTTAGATATCAGCTTGATAGCTTTATACAAAATCGTCGAGAGCCGATCAAGTCTTTAACCAATATCTGAGGGTCTTAGAATTCGTGTCAACCATTAAAACTTCTAACACAAGTAAGTTAATTCTGGGGTTGTAAATAGTTTATTCACTATTCTGTAAATCGGAAATTTGTGTCTCTATTAGCCCATAATATTTCGAAAATATCATTGCCACATTACATTACCCCAGGGTACCCTTAACTCCGACAGCTATTTCCAAGAGACGACCAAAAAATCAACGACCATCTCCTCTGTCTTTGTACTTAAGGTTAGATATCAGTTTGATAGCATTCTACCATAAGGTCGATAGACAAAACAAATCAGTTAACAAACATTTGTTGAATGTCCACCTTTTTAATTAAAAAACATTTCAAAAATTCTGGGGCATTCAAAGGTTTATTGCTTTTCTATTATCCGTAACATACAAGAAGTGCTGTCAAGGTTCAATTGCTACATGTAATTTGGTACCATATTTGCGTCTCAGTTAGCCAATAATGTCCCGATGATACCATTGCCACACCATATTACCCCAGGGGACTCTTGAGGTCGACAGCTATTTCCTCAAGACGACAACAAATCAATGGTCTTCTTCTCTGTCATATTACTTAAGGTTAGATACCAACTGCCAGAGACTGATCTAGAATGTGTCTTTAAGGTAGTGGACCCATAATCGTTCCGCAACAATTCGACACTTATGTTTTTTTTCACATTGTTGACAGAGGTTTTCTAATGAAATCAGTTAACACTTTAAGATATCAATCTTTCCGTTTCTTTGCGGGGATATTAGACAGTTAACAACATCGTGAAATTGACAAGGTGAATGGTTTTGGAGTGATTAAGGAATGAAATTGAATGAGTGTTTGGAGCGAGTTTTGAGTGAATTTAATGGGAGGTAATCCTACATCGCAAATTTTGTTCAGGATGATTACTTCCCTTTAATAAAGAATACATTCAAGTTTTATACATGGCTTCCTATTTCTTCAAGAACCTATGAGACGTGAGTGAAATCGTAATTTTTCTAAATAAAAAGTTACAGTTAACAACAACGTGAAATTGACAAGGTGAATGATTATGGAATGATTTAGGAATGAAATTGAATGAGTGTGTGGAGCGAGTTTTGAGTGAAATTAAAGGGAGGTAATCCTTTATCGCAAATTTTGTTCAGGATGAACAAAATTGGCGATAAAGATTACCTCCCTTTAATAAAATATACATACATGTTCTAAAAATAGCTTCTTGTTTCTTCAAGAACCTAGAGAAGCTTGCAATTTGAATTATGTCAGGGAAATCGCGGTTTTTCTCTTTCAATATTTATTTTGAACGACGTCGTAGATTATATATTTTTAAATGATTTTGAGCGTTTTTGAATGGTTTGAGTGAGTGTTTCGAATGAATGCATTGAGCGCTGAGTGAGTGATTTAGAATGGTTTTGATTGAGATGAATGTCAATTTCACGATGTTTTTAACTGTATTTGAATGACGTTGGTTATTCTATATTTTTCAATGGTTTTGGGCGTTTTTGAATGATTTGAGTGAGTATTTAAAATGAATGGATGGAGCGCTGAGTGAGCGATTTAGAATGGTCTTGATTGAGATGAATGTCAGTTTCTACATGTAGAAACTACATGTAACTGTAGGTCAACTACCTTGACCCATATTTTATTGAATGTCTTTCGTAGTATTTTATTGGCAATAAAAAAAACTTTAATTTGCAGCTATCATGAACAATGCATTACTGAGTGGCTGAAAAAGAAAGGTTTCATACCGTTAGGAGCAATTTAAAAAAATAAATGTAGTACGTGTCCATAAATGTGTAAAATCTTCTTTTTTCAGGAGAAAAACAACCAAAATATAAATTAAAACATTCCTCAAACCTGCTGTTTAGATGAATAAAAGAATGATTATTCCTACTCGGCTTTGCACGTGCTTTCATAAGAAAGAATAACAAACGATATTGAATGTAATATACACCTTGTTAATTGATAAAATATATCGGTATTTGTTATTTTAGCATTTTTTCCACAGAGGTCAAAGTCGGGTCAAATTAACCAGGCTATACCACTCTTGTAAATATCTGTAAAAAATGATAATAATTATAACGTTAACAAAGTACAAGTAACATTGCTTTCTAAACTGACGTGATGAGCGGGGGTTGCGTTCCCAACTTTGTACGATTGCCACTGGTGGAAACCTGACCCCTTCTGCTCACCAAACATCAATGGCCGAGTAGAGGGTCGTATCTACGACTGAAATAGAGCCGTGTCTACGACTGTCTGATCGCCCACTAACGATGTTTTATCTTAGAATGTAGATTTATCCTGTGGAAATATTCCCGAATCAAAAGATCGATAATGATAAATTCAAGTTATCCTGAATTACCAGTTAAATATCTATCATGCCTCTACTAAAGCATCTGCAATATTTATAATCGACTTACTTGATCCAATCATTATCAAAATAATTCTATGTCATTCTGTTTGTGAATTACCATACTGTATGTTGTTTCATGCGATGGTTTAATAAAGAATATGTTATGTTTATGATTATTAATTTATTCTTGCAATCTCTTTTACAGTTAACAACCTTGTGAAATTGACAAGGTGAATGATTCTGGAATGGTTAAGGAATGAAATTGAATGAGTGTGTGGAGCGAGGTTTTAGTGAATTTAATGGGAGGTAATCCAGTATCGCTAATTTTGTTCAAGATGAACAAAAAAGCTATATTGATTATATCCCTTTAATGAAATAAACATACAGGTTCATTTAGCTTTCTGTGTCTTCACGAACCAACCTTCCGCCTACAAATTCAATAATGTTACCTTACGCCTACAAAATTCAATAATGTTACCTTACGCCTACAAAATTCAATAATGTTACCTTACGCCTACAAAATTCAATAATGTTACCTTACGCCTACAAAATTCAATAATGTTACCTTACGCCTACAAAATTAAATAATGTTACCTTACGCCTACAAAATTCAATAATGTTACCTTACGCCTACAAAATTCAATAATGTTACCTTACGCCTACAAAATTCAATTATGTCAGTGAAATCGTGGAATTAAACAACCGATTTTCATTTTTAATGTTGTCGCTAATTTCACCATTTTTGAGCGGTTGTGATTGGTTTGAGTGAGTGTTTGGAATGAAAGAAGGAAGCGGTGAGTGAGCGATTAAGAATGGTTTTGGTTGAGATGAATGTCGGTTTCACGATGTTAATAACTGTATATTCTAACATGTAAACGCTAATACGTCTGACATTCACAACAGTATTTTCTCGTTTATTTACACAATGCAACTTTTTTTCGATAAGAAGTGGGTTAGTATCGTAAAATTCAAAAATTTGTTGCTTATCATTTAGGTACTTGTTTAAGTGAATTATCCCATCGAGCAGTTCACAAAGAAGCCTGAATTACAGTTAATTACATCGTGAAATTGACATTCACCTCAACCAAAACCATTCTAAATCGCTCACTAAGCGCTCCAATCATTCATTCCAGACACTCACTCAAACCATTCAAGAACGCTCAAACCCATTGAAAAATATAGAATCATCGATGTTATTCAAAATAATCTTTGACAGAGAAAAATCGCGCTTTCATTGACATAATTTAAATTTTAAACATGGTTCCTAAAAAAATAGGAAGTTATTTATAGAATTTATTTGCAAATTTTATTAAAGGGAGGTAATTATTATCGCTAATTTTGTTCATTCTGAACAAAATTTGCAATATAGGATTACCTCCCATTAATTTCACTCAAAACTCGCTCCACACACTCATTCAATTTCATTCCTAAATCATTCCAAAATCGTTCACCTTGTCAATTTCACGATGTTGTTAACTGTATGTATTCGTATTTGCTTGCGATCTTATTTTTAGACTTAAATAATATTTTGATGTCTTACTGATTCCACTTTTCTTTACAAATTAACTATTAGTATCGCAAGAATGGTTAAAGATGTACACAAACTTTCCTCTATTTTTATTTGATATATGAAAGCTAGAGAAAATTGCCGATTTATTATGTAATCTGGATCATAATAGATACAATTAGTACACCGTCTAAACATATGCGAATGTCGTTTTATAATAAAAACACTATTAAGAACATTAATTGGGAATTGTTCTTTGCCAAGTATACCGGAGCAAACACTTATTCGCCCCTTTAGTCACCATTTTTTCCTCCGTGCTATCATTCTCATTTATACAGTTTATGAACATTGTGAAATTGACAATTTAAAAGATTTTGGAATTTTCAAAGGGGGTAAAATGCACACAACAATTTCCCTAGCACGATAAGTATTTATTAATGGAGATTGGAGAAGAATTCTTTAAGCCCAAGCTTTTGTTCTGATCCATTTTGTCATATGTATATTCAATTATACTCTTGTATTGTACAGATGCGTGTTATTTTGTACATATATGATAAAAAAAAATGTTTAAACTGTAATAGACATTCTTTTCTGATTTTGTGTATTCTGGAAAAAATAAGACGTTTTAAAAAATACTTCAGACAATAAAACCATGCAATCATTCGATGGATTCGATTGAAATGTTCATCATCTTGATCGGTTTAGAAGCATTTTTGAACAATGTCGGAGCGATTTTGAGAGTTATAATTGGTTGATTTTATAAATGAATGGAGCTCGGAGTGAGCGATCAATAATGGTTTTGATCGAGATGAATGTCAATTAAACGATTTTAATAACAGTATTCACCTACAGATGCAAAAAGTGCAGGTAGATTAAAGACAACGACAAGGTGCGCAAACGATGAATCGCTGGCATCGCTCATTCGCTTTCTTCGCGACACAAACCTTGAATATTTAACTGCAAAATATATAGAGAGTTCAGTAATATCGTAAAATTATCATTCATCTCGATCAAAACGATCTAAATCGCTCATTCATCGCTCATTTCATTCACTCCAAATACCCTGTCGAACCATTCCAAAGCGTTCTAAAATTACTTAACAATACAAGATCAACACCTAAATTCCATATAAGAATTGCTAGAAAAAATCCATTATTTCATTGACGTTGTTGGTTTTGGAAACGTCTGATCGGTTCTGGAAGACGTAAAAAGCTTTTTATAATATGACCTACGTCGCCGGAGTGAAATAACCCCGTTGAATATTTTTGATATTACACGGGTGTTTATTACACTAGTGGAATAACTATGCAAATGAGCTATAAACGAATAGTAACGCTATATTGTAACCACGAAAATGACGTCATAATCTATGTTTTGTGACGTCATTTTGAAACGGCGTTATAAGTTTCGCGGAAAATTTAAACGTTGAATTTCAAGAATTTTGACGATTTTCCGCTAAAATTCGGGAAATGATGGTTTCAAAGGCTTAGAAGTCCAACTCAGTCTAGGCTACTTCTTATTTTTCCGTTAACTGAGCAGGGTTAGTACTTTCAAGGCGTTCTTGAAACGTGAAATGAATGTGTAGTGTAACGCCTTTCTGCATATTTTTCGAATAGATCCTGTGGATCTACTAGTTACCTAACGTGTTGATAACGAGCGAACAATAATAAGAAATGTCATAAACGCAAGGTTCCAACTGTGCCAGTTTAACATGTTTCCAATTCTATATGATCCAGTGCGTGGAATTTCCCAACAATTTCATAAGTGCATATAGAAAATCTCTGGGCAGCCTGTGCATCCACACAGGCTGACCAGAGACTTTACTGTGTGCTCTGGAGAAAGCCAAGATCTTAATCCCTATTCAAGCGATCTGAGAATATTCTTATTGCATTGTGTGACTGCCCAGACCCCTCAATGTCTGTCTTTTATACAGATTTGAAATTGTTGGAAATGTCACGCACTGGCTCAAATATCCTTTTTTTCTTATTCTCGAGGACGAAATAAACGATTAACTTTGAAAAAACTACTGACAACAGAAAAGCACGGTTATGGCATATCTTCAGTGAATGATGCCCTGGATCATATTTTTTTATGGAGAGACAGATAGAATTATAATTTCATGCTTGGAGGATATCGATTCAACATTAAAATGAATGAAGAACAACGGCTTTATCTTGAAAATGTACCAATAGCTTTTTATGAAATACAACATTTGTCCATCTCATGCGTAAAACAAAGAGTATACGTTTTGTTTGAAAACAAACGATTTCTTTTTTAAAAAAAAATCGTTTAAAAGAAGCTTTGAGCGAGTCATCACGTGCATGTAAGTTAATATTATGGCAAATTATTTATTTAGGTTTTGCACATTAAGTTTCGTGCATTCTGATTGGTTGAGAAGTTTGTTTTTTTTCCTCAACGAAAACAGTTTTCAGTACGCAGCTATTGTGTAAGTTTCAATAACAGGATTCCAAATATGTTTCTTAATTAATAAATCTGAACAGTTTTGCTTCAATAAATTAGATTATAAGATATGAAGAAAGTATATATTGATTTCAAAGAGTAATGAATCTTAAAAACCTAATCACACTCATGTATGAATCCGCTTCGTGTATCTATACAGCGTGATTAGGGTTTTAGTTTCATACCTCAAAGAAGTCAACAAATTCTCTCTTCATCTCCTATATGATTGTGTCTTTACGTATATCCATTGGTCCAAAATGAAGTAATTCTCAAAACCTGTAATTAATCAGCTAGTTTATCATTTTAAAAATACCACCGGTTGACGGTGAAAGCACTAAACGAGTGTCCAAGGGAATCAATCCTCCAATTCTTGCACAATGTCCCATTAGGAAGGAATTGACGACAACAAAGAAATTGCTTAGAAATATAATCGACAATGTTTACGCAACTTATAGCTGCGTTTGCAACTTCTTTGAACTTTAATCAGTAGACCTTTTAGCTGCCCAAAAATGGGTCCAGTCTACACTTTGATTGTCAGAACATGGTACCCGTCTACTGTTTAATCGCATGAATATGACCAGTCTACACTTAAATCGCTAGAAAATGGGACAAGCCTACACTTTAATCACCATATAATGGGAATGATCTACACTTTGGCCATCAGAAAATGGGGCGATTCTATCCATTCATCGTCAGAAAAGGCTTATAAATGGTACAGTTAACAACATCGTAAAATTGACAAGATGAATGATTTTGGAATGATTTGGATTGAGTGTGAGGAACGAGTTTTGAGTGATTTTAAAGGGAGGTAATCCTATATCGAAAATTTTGTTCAGGATGAACAAAATTAGCGATATTGATTACCTTCCTTTAATAAAATATTCATACAAGCTCTATAGATAGCTTCCTATAACTTCAAGAACTTATGAGACGCTAACAATTTGAATAATGTCAGTGAAATCGCGATTTTCTCTATCCAAATTTATTCAAAATGACGTAGTTGATTCTATATTTTTAAATGGGTTTGAATGGTTTGAGTGAGTGTTTGGAATGAATGAATGAATGAATGAATGAATGGAGCGCCGAGTGAGCGATTTAGAATGGTTTTGTTTGAGGGGAATGTCAATTTCACGATGTAACTAACTGTATGATCGGTATAAACATTGATCGCCAGGAAATTTGACCGGTCTATACTTTGACCGTCAGAAAATGTGACCAGTCTTCACATTTGTCGTCAGAACATAGAACATAGAACATAGAACATTTTAATGCATAATAAGGCCACCGGCCCATACACATATAAGTACAAAACATATCATAGACAGAAAAAGGGTCATAAGTGGTAATCTCTTACCTGTAGGAACATAGACGTTGAGCCTCATACATTCTTCATACTGTGACATGGTGAACGAGGACAACCTCTTTAACCTCTCAACTTCTCCTACCGGCTTCTCCTTTAACAGCTCCTCTTCTTTGATTAACTTCTGCGGACACACTGATCTGTGTCTAAACACGACACGGATTGACCCCACCCATCGTTCCGCCGGACTCTGAGGGGGCATGAACCTGACTGGTTGGTTCCCCATGGCTGTCCCATATTCAAGACTTAGGAAAGCGCTGACGGGTTTAAGATTTGTTCCGGGGAATTCAACAAGAGCACCTCGCATTTGGCCGTATCTAGTTTGTACCGTTTTAGATAGTTTCTTAGTAACCACAGAACACTCAAAAATGTAGCAAATACATGAAAATAGCACGAGTAAACACAATAACTCCTTGATAATCATAGTTGTCAGATGAAGCACTCTAAGTTAAAAGAAATAATTGCAATATTTGACACTCGCAAGGTTTCGAGAAAAGCTCCTTGCAACGATTATTTTTTATGTTTTTGAGTTGTTTTAGTAATTACGAAATCGATGTTTACTTTCCTAGTGGTCTTTTATCAGTTCAAATCGAGGCTCTGACGCTGTCCTGGAAGAGAAAGGAAAGTCCTTACAAAGCACCTAAAGTTGAACCAAACTATCAAAGAATTTCCAAAAGTTCTTGAAAGTACAGTTAAAAACATAGTGAAATTGACATTCATCTAAATAAAACCCATCCTAAATCGCTCACTCAGCGTTCCATTCATTCATTCCCAAATTCACTCAAATGGATCAAAAACGCTCCAATTTTTTTTTAGAAAACCATACGAAAAAGGCCAAGACGACCGAATCGACCGAATTATTCTTCGGTTCTATTGAATGATGTAGACTTTAAAGTATCTGGTTGGTACATGAAAATTCAAAACAGAAAAGAACGATATTTCATTGAAGGGAGGTTATAAATATAGTTAATTTTGTTTCATTTACTTCCCTTGAATTTCACTCAAAACTCGCTGCATTCACTCATTCAATTTTATTCCAAAATCATTAAGTTTGTCAATTTCACGATGATGTTAACTGTAACAAAACAATAATTACAATACTTTGACCTGAAATATCATTTATATGCATTTATAATATGACCTACGTCGCCGGAGTGAAATAACCCCGTTGAATATTTTTGATATTACACGGGTGTTATTACACTAGTGGAATAACTATGCAAATGAGCTGAGAGCGAATAGCAACGCTATTTTGTAACCGCGAAAATGACGTCATAATCTATGTTTTGTGACGTCATTTTTAAACGGCGTTATAAGTTTCGCGGAAAATTGAAACGTTGAATTTCAAGAATTTTGACGATTTTTCGCTAAAATTCGGGTCATATTATAAGCAGAATATAAAATTTGTGCTCATAAAATACCGAATTTATTAAACTCGTCATCTAAAACAGATAAAAACTCGGCGTAGCCTCGTTTTTATCTGTTTAAAGATGACTCGTTTAATAAATTCAGTATTCCATGACCACTCATTCAATATCCTCTATTTATTGTCAATTACAACGTTCTTAATGTCCCATATTCTTGTGGCGTTTTTCCTACCCTGGTTCGCCAAGACTAATTGTCCCAATGAATTCCGTACCTGTTTAAAAGTTTAAGCTAATTTAATTTGGTACATGTGTATTTAAAAAAAAAATATATATATATATATATATCCGACTAATTATTGAAAGTCATTTGTAAATATATGACTTTGTATTATAATATGATGTTAAAGCCGATAGTATTTAAGTTTTGTTAATTCTTAATTCTATTTATATATATATATTGAAGCTTATTGAATAAAGATAGTGTATGTTCAAAAAATGTATATAGCATCTGTCTTTTTGTAATACCCCAATTAAACACAATGACGACATACAATGGGCGTGGACATCTTCTGAAATCTTAATATACTTGCCGAGGGAAGCACCTATACCCTCTTATATATTATATACATCAATCTTCAACATCATTTTATTACTCGTACATAGAATGTTTTCGTAAGGTAGGTTTTAGCTGTTGTTAATGAATTATTTAGAAGTTCCATCGAAAAGAATACAGTTAAAAACATCGTGAAATTGACATTCATCTCAATCAAAACCATTCTAAATCACTCACTCAGCGCTCAATGCATTCATTCGAAACACTCACTCAAACCATTCAAAAACGCTCAAAATCATTTAAAAATATATAATCTACGACGTCGTTCAAAATAAATATTGAAAGAGAAAAATCGCGATTTCCCTGACATAATTCAAATTGCAAGCTTCTCTAGGTTCTTGAAGAAACAGGAAGCTATTTTTAGAACTTGTATGTATATTTTATTAAAGGGAGGTAATCTTTATCGCCAATTTTGTTCATCCTGAACAAAATTTGCGATAAAGGATTACCTCCCTTTAATTTCTCTCAAAAGTCGCTCCACACATTCATTCAATTTCATTCCTAAATCATTCCATAATCATTCACCTTGTCAATTTCACGTTGTTGTTAACTGTATCCATTTCATCTCATTCGAGATACAGTTAAGAACATCGTGAAATTGACGAAATGGATGATACATATTGTATTGGAATGATTTTGGCGGGAAATTTAATGAGTGTGTGGAGCGAGTGAAATTAAAGGAAGGTAATCCAAAACATCTTGAACAAAATTAGCGATATTTATTACCTCCCTTAAATAAAATATACGTAATTTTCTATTTGTGTGTCTTCATTGACCAACCAGACACTTTCAAATTCAAACCAGCCGATTAAGCCGTAGAAAAAAGGACCGATTTTTAAATGTTGATCTCATTGAACGATTTCCAAATGTTTTCTTAGTATTTCGGAGCGTTTTTGATCGTTTTGAGTGAGTGGTTGGACTGAATGAATGGAGTGTTTAGTGAATGATTAAGAATGATTTTGATCGCAATTAGTGTCAATTTTACGATGTTGTTTGCTGTAAACAGTAACTGTAAGGTTTCTTCGAAATCTAAATTTCCAAACCTCCGTACACGCCTGCACATTTAAGTTTGACAAAAAGGAAATGTGACAGATAGGTTCTTGATTTCTCAATCGAATCAACAATTTAAATCTAAACACCAGACGTTTGTGATTATTCTTCATTACCGCTACCAATGCTTGAAACGAGGAGTCCTACAGTTAGCGACATTGTGAAATCGACATTCATCTTAATTAAAACCATTCTAAATGGCTCATTCAGGGTCCCACAGTATTATGGTTCAAAAACATTTGTCACTACACTTTTTCAGGTTGTCCAAAACAAGTAATCAGCTGTGATGTTTTTTTTACTTACATGTACAACCGTAGTAAAAGGAGCATTGAGCGATGCAGGCAGTGCTTTCATATAAGTCGGTATATATGAATACAGTTAAAAACATCGTGAAATTGAAACTGAATGATAGTGGAATAATTTTGCAATGAAATTGAAAGAATGCGATTAATTGGTTTTTGGATGTAATTAAAGGCAGGTAATATAACATCGCTAATTTTGGTCTAGATGAACAAAAAAGCAAAATTGATTTTACCCTTAAAATATAATACCCATACAATTTCTATGAATAGCGTTTCATGTCTTCACCCAAAAATCAAACAGTTACAAAATTCAATTAAGTCATCAAAATGTTGATTTTAATTCTAGCGATTTTTATTTTGAATGTTTTTGTTTATCTTATCTTTTCGTGATTTTGGAGCGTTTGTGAAGGGTTTGAATGTGTGCAGGAATTGAATGAAAGAAATGCTGATCGAGAAATTTAGAATGTTTTTGATGGACGTAAAAGTTTTTTTCGTGGTGTTATTAACTTTGGCCTTACCTCATGAGCATTTCGATGGCTCAGCGCGGAACAGTTGTAACTCCCTATATGTTTATAGGGAGTTACAACTGATTCGCGCTGAGCAATCGATTTGTTAATGTGGAAAAAATCAATGTCAAAATCTTACTTTTGGCATTTAATAACCGTAACTACCAAATGAATAAGTTCGTATTATATGTACTTTTTATGGTTCAAGGAGACAAATGACAAGATTTCTTGCATAACATGCCAATTCCGTCGAAAAGAAACAAGGGACAAGAGGCGCCGGAATGGCCCCGATCTTGGGTGAAATAACTGGTTTTTAGGTTTCATCACATTCCCCTATAATTAAGCTGCGTCGATTCGATTTAGATATTCTTTAAATGCAATAATATACGCTGAATTCTGTCTGTTTAGTGTAGACATTGGGTGAAACAAGCGAGATATTAGAATTTCTGGTCTAAACTCTAGTTACAGTTAACAACGTACATGTACAGCTAGTAACATCGTGAAAGTGACACCTATCACGATCGAAATCATTCAAAAATAGTCACTCCAATTTTTCATTCAAAAGACTCACCAAATCACTCAGAAATAGTTCAAAATCATTTGGAAATCGATTAAAATGATTAACATTTCAATTAAAACGATCAAATAATTGCACAATTTTATTGCCTGACGTTGATTTTTATGTTCCCTGTAGGTCCGATACTTAAGATACTTAATTAGAAAAGTTCTTTTTTGTTAAAGGGAGGTAAAGAAAATTATCGGCAAATCCGTCAAATTCCATTCTCTTTACTACGCCGCTCAAAACAAATTCGAAAAACTTAGATGAAGATGTAAAACTTCTGTGTGCTTGCGACATGTCATATCATATACATTGATCTCAAAATCATGAAAGAAGGAAAAAAGAACTGACGAGACATTTAATTTGATTTTAACTCTAGGAATCGAAGTGAATGTAATTTGAAGCTAGAAATGTCTTGTCTGAGACACGGGTACCCTCGCCCTAAATTTCAAATGTCATTCGTGTATTCATTCATTTTCATTTTTAGATTATATGTGTCCGATAGAACCGATGTCTGTGCTTTCATTTCTATCCATCTCATTTCAATTCCCCACTCTGCTAACTTTTATTAGATTTACACAAAGTTCAAAGTGACACGCCTCAATAGTGTACCGACAATGATCGAATAATAAATACGCTTAGGTAGGGTTAGCTGCTCTTAATTGAATATGATGCTGGTGTTCAAATAAATGCTTTAACATAAATAACTGATATATTTGTCTTTTTTTTAAATAAATTTCGATTTCAATACCGCTCCTAATTTTTTTTCTGTGAACACACGTGTAAAGTAGAAGAGGAATTATCCGGTTTTTGTGAACGTTTCGTTCACAAGGGTAAGTACGTAAGTAATGCCCATTGGGTTTGTAAAAGCTTCAAAAATAAAGAAGTACTCATTTAGATTCAAATAAGTATATCCCAAGACTTCTTTTCTTAAGTTTACTGTTTATTTCGTTAACTGCGTGATACTAGACTTCTTTATCATGTGAAGATAATGAAAATTCCCCTTTGAAGTACAAAAGGAAGTAGCAATTCTTAATCGGGCGTATGGATGATTCGCGTACGCAAAACGAGGGTTTAGGACAAAAATCAACGTACGTGTTTATACACTGTATAGACACATACAGTGTTTTTGATCGAAATCTTCGATATTGCAAGTGCGTATAAAATTTTTCAAAAACTAGTGTTTTAGGTATCGACCTACTCACCTTGCGATTCATGCTTATGCCGTATATACCTATACACCGTATACACGTAGTAGCATCGGAAACGGTAACCGGTCAAAAGACATCCGTGAACGACGGATACAATACTTTTTTTTACCGAAGATGATTCGCAAATAAAACTATTATGACACATGATGTCATGTCTTTAAACAGCATGCAATCGCTTCACGGTTAACATTCGGAACACCACTCGCCCAATCGGCCAATCTAACGATCAACCTCGGAGTTACCTAGACGGACTTTTTTTTAAAAAATTACGGGAAAGCCTTGGAAAAACTCGATGACGTCAGTTAAAATGGCGTTAGCCCTCGAAACTGTGAGTGAAAACATTCGACGTCGCCAACGCTACTCGTTTAAGTCAATGACGTGAAACCATCGTATCCTAATATAAATATCTTTAGATTCTTAAATAACGGCTGAAAAAATCTTAATTTTTGATAATGATTCGTCATTCTCAAAAATTAAGATATTTCAGTCGTTATTTACTGTAAACGATATAAATCTACAGTGCTAGTTTTTTTCTTAAACCGTTTCCGCCTAACAAAATGTACGATTTTGTTGAATTTTCATCCTCCTTACATACATCCAGGGTCTGTTGCAGTGTACGGAGATGGCCGAGTGATGTTCCGAATGCACGGTTAAATGAGCGTCAATCGTCGAAGGTTCGGATAATAAAATGTATATATTGAGTAATTGTTCGACAATCTCTATCATCTTACCATGCGAACAGGCTTTCAGCGCTTTCATTATTTATCTAAATGGCAGGGCCAAGTCAAAGTTAATAAAATAAACGGTATACTAGTTCGTGGATAACTTGGGTGTCACTGGTTGTTACACAAGTCGTTGTATAACTAGAAAGATATTAAAACCTCTATTTTGTTATTGGAAGACCCCTCAACTGAGAGCAAATGTCTTTAATATCAGGCTCCTATCGTAGTAAAAGTATTAAACCACGGAGATCGTCAAAAATTGACTTTTATGTGTTCGTGATCAGAGTGTCGTAACTAGCTATAGCAATACAACTGATTTACGACCTTCTCGTCACAAACCCCAAAAAAGCGAGGGATCGTTCACCGAGGTGATCTAGACCCAAGAAGTTTTGCATTGGTGCTCTCTTAGAGCGATCTTCCTAAAATCCGAGTATATAAATGCAGGCCGCCAGTTCAGCCTCCTAGTTTTTATCCCCTATTCACCACGGGAAAACCCAATAGGCAAATCACCGCATTGTCTATAAATAGCATTCTTACGCGAAACAAAAAAAAAAGCTTGGGCTAGGGATGGCAGCTGATTTCACATTTAAGAGGTGTCGTTGACTAATCTTCTAATTGTGTAAAATTCTTGAATAATGCCATTTTCAAAATGCACAGTCGTCGAGCGGAGGTAAGTCTTGTAAAAAAGAAAATTAAACCCAAGCCGGTACCACTTTTTTGAAAAGCTATTAAGTCGGTGTTCTGCTAAAACCTCGTAGCTACAGCTTTAGCCAAGCTGTAGTTACGAGATTTTAGCAGAACACCGACGATAAACAACTGGCAGGATTGTTCTCACATGGTACTAACACTGGGTGACGTAGAAACGTCCCCCAAAAACAGAATTATTTAAAAACCCAGTTAAACTAACAACCTATGAAATAATCTTTCACTAAACGCTTACGTTATCGGACATTTTATCACTTAATATTACACCGAAGGGTTTCAAATGGCCATTCTCTCAAGCTTCAATGTAGAAATATTGTCAAAACTCTTCTCCTTTATTTCATGATATATTCGATTTGTGACACAAAATATATCAGACAATATAGACAAAGATCAACCAACATGCGTATATTGGCTGATCTTAGCCTACACTGACTTCTTTCTACAAAACTTTTGTATGAAAAAAAAATATCAAGAGTGGTTTAACATGTCATGAAAGCTGGCAATTTATTTGAAACAAAATTTATGGAGTATAAGGTTAAATTGCGTTTTTAAGCATCTGAAGGAAGAATTACCTATGTGGTTGCTGTTATAATGGTCTGTTGAATGTCCTCTTTGCGTCGCTGAACACTCCAGATCAATGGTCTTTCAAACTGTGAAGAAAAACATAAATATTGAAATCTTAAGTGTTATTAACTGTTAAGTTTGCATATGTTTCTGTTATATTTCTCTTTGTGTGACCTTTCAAAGAATTGCACGTCTGTGTAAAATACAGTATTCTAAATATCTTAGAACCAACATATTGTATTTGGAAAACTCTCAAATCTTCTAAAAAATCTTTGAATAAACATTAATGTTATATTCTTTATTTCCTCCAAAAATGATAATTATAGTGTACCAAGGAACTGACATGTCATAAGAAAATATTATACAACAACAGTAGTATGTGCGAATATAATATAGATGGAATAATTAGAGGAAGAAAAATAATACATTAGTCTAATAAAAAAAGTAGGAATGTTTTATGATGGATCGTAAAACTTCGTAGCCAAAGATGAATTGTCACTGGTTTCGACCTTTTCAAGCACAATGAATTGCAAAAAGTATCCTAATTAATGCATATATACACATGTATGCACATCTGTTTTGTAGGAGCTGATCCACATCACGCAAATCCATGATATAACGCATTTCATGAAACGAAAATAAAAGACGTCCCAGGGATTGTACGGATAAAGGCTATAAAACTATTGTGAATAGCAGAAAACCAATTATCAATAGACTATGATAAATTATTTTTATATAAATTACGTTCTTTAGACATTTCTAATATAAAGGACAGCAGTCGATACTTATTTACACTTTGGCATGATAAGCAAAATAAAAGTTTTTTGTGACATTTTCATCTCTACAATTGATCAGCATATGGAATTTCGATAATACATTTAGATGCAATACAAAAACGGTGACAACACCAAATATGATGCAAATGATTGAGAGCTACATTTATTCTTCTCTTTAGAATGCTCAATCTACTACCAGGATTATGTTTCGTGACTACTGGGAACTTATAATTTAAGATATACGCACAAATCGATAGAGAAAGCATTCCGTTGCTTAAAACGGATTTATAAACCGGTCAGAACAGCATATTGTTAGTTCATTCTTATTACACCTTAGCTAAACGACCTCTTCCCAAAATATTCGTTTCAAAACAAGTTTAAGGATGGTCTTTTTCTGGATAGTAGTTGAAATTTGCCCGAACGTGTATGTTATCTACAATATTCTATCAAATCAAACAGATACGAGATACTAGAGTTAAAAGTCAGAAATCTTCAGAAAGCTGTATTGGCATTTCTGTCAATATAACGTTAAACCAGTCTACAAATGGAGAATTTCCTATATCCAAATATCTATTTTCTCTTACAAAAACGAATCTAGATCTCGCAATTCAATTTATTTTGAGCTAGATTTGAAATGATTACAGTAAAAAGCGCGTACTTGTATATAGTTGATTTAGTCTAGAAAAATCATCTGCAATCATTTAAATTTTTTACCTGAAACCATCTTTATTTCACTCCAAAACAATTAAGACCAATGACTTCGTTTATTAGGCATCACATGAGAGTGAAATATCTAAATCCACATTGTACATCCAGATCGAGACTGCTGTGCAATACGGATTTATTCCTAAACGAGGCAATCTATAGTGTACGATGAAAGTGAGGCTGCAGTCCCGAATACCGTTCATGTGTCACCAATTTTCGCGACTCTTACAATGTATCATACCCTCTGTTCGGAGGTATTAAAATAAAATTGATATTGAGAAGATTCTTGGTAGGCCTATCTACATTTGTTATATCCCGGCTTTGAAAGGAAAAGACGAAAGCAAGTTATATTGAGAGACGCATAATGTAGTTTCTTGATTTCAGATTATCGTTGTCATCATGAAAATGTTCATTTCAAGTGACAGCGCGTAGTCAATCTGTTTAAAGTTAATTACATATTATAATCATTCAGCGTGTTCAGCTTTCTTGTTTTTTCTTCTTTCGATTTAATCATGTTCATAGTGACTTGCATTCGTAACCTGCAGAACCAGTCTATATTTTGACTCGGCTGTCGCCTCGTCAAATAAAGACTTGATCTGCATCGTTCTAATCCAATAGAACTCAGTATTGTACTCGATTATGTTAATAACCTCTTAATATTTAGCTATCAATCAGACTAAGGGAATCAGTCGATGAGTTACTGACGTATCCAACTAAGGAGAAAACCACATTTATTAAAAATCTTATTGAACATTTTCAAAATAAAGTTTTATTAGTTACTTGCTCTATACAAAAATACGTTTTGAGATTCTATTTAGATGTTTGGAGGTATTTTTTGTTTGTTTGTTTGTTTTACTAAACACTGAAAACAAGAAGTAGCTTTGAAGATATTTCTACAGCCTGGTCTTCAATTTTCAAAGACGCAATTTCTCATTATGAAATTATAATTGATATCCTTATACCTATTGTATTCTTCATATTGTTTTCTAGGATTACAAGAAAAATACGGATTTTGTAGCGGGTATTGTTGTTGTTGCCTTGGGTTTGGTTTTTCCCCACCACATCACACAGTGTTTTAGATGGAAACTTAGATACATTGTAATTGAAAATAATTTGGACCATTACATTAAAGTCGACATTTTTTACATTCATCTCTTTGTAGAGACGTCTAAAATTATAGTTTCACTTTGATTTTCCGTACATAAACTTATATTATCTTATCCATTCTAGAGTGTTACAGCAGATAAGATATCGGTTGGTTTGCTTGTCATCTCCGTCTAACGATTCTACACGAGATGTCCTGGTGTCTTCGACCGTAAGTTGTACGCTTATTGACAAATATGCCAATATAACTTCCTTAAAGATTCCGATTGTTAACCTCGCCTTGTCAACCCCAATTAATTTGTAGCGCGATCTGTAATCCGATATTGAGAGGTCTGGATATACATCAGTCACTCAAAAAAGGACTATCCGAAAACTTTTGAAGAGACATGGTCTAAATAGCCCATGTACAAGCAATGTCCTGGGTACTTAAGATCGCCATTTCGCTATCTTGCATTATATACATGCATTTATAAAAAAGAGAACGTGCGCTAAATGCCTGATCGCGCTTAAGTATGTTATATATTTATGATGTTCTATCCTTAATTTGTGAAACAGAATTATGAAGCTAAGTGTAGTCTTGGTGTATTAAAAAATACACTAACGGTAGTGTTGATCCAACGACACAATGATCAATTTTGATAACGTTGGTAGATAGAAGAAAGTGACCCTTTCATATTGTGATGGCTGTTTTCTTTGAATAGACAAACAGTTGAATAAATCCAGAATGAAGTGTTATTCCGTTGGTAGTACATTGTAATTGCGCCTTGAGTTGATTGGTTTGCTACTAATCAGTCAATTTATCCATTCGATCATTCCGTCTAGCAAATGTAGTAATGCTGTTTTCGTAGGGGCGCAAGCTCGTCTGCTCTTTCTAACATAGCACTGATTTTGGTAGTGATAAGTAAGAAAATATCTGGTATACATGATGAAGACAAAATGAATAATTAAGCTTATATGCCAGAAAATTGACCTCGTGATTTTTTTTCGTCTATTCAATTCCCTTGCCTTCAGTACTATCAGCTCCTTGATTTTAGCACAGCGTAGTGATATGTGCAAGGACTGCGTTGAACACACAAAGCATTTCGTGTCACACAAAAGTTGATGACGTAAACTAGACCTATTTTGCTCGCTTGAGCACAAAAAAGCTACGAAGTACACACGTTGTTCTCGATTATCTTTTTCCTAGACAATTTCCAGGATACAGGATACAGGATTGTTTCTTATGGCCTGCTAAACCAGGCCAAGTATACTAAGTTTCATTTTAATTATAGGCCATGAAAGCAAGTTTCTACATGCAAGAAACTTAGAATTTGCTTTAACAAAAGACTGCCTTCCATAGCTTTTCACGAAATGAGGGAAACGTTGAACAATTCTCTGATAGTTAAAACGAAACCAATGAAGTCAAAATGATTCACATATTCAAATCCAGTACTGCATTAAAAGCTCCGATAAAGGATCAAAACAAATAAAAGTTTGTGATGAAATAGCGATTGGCCATGTGATTTATAGTTCTTTGTGTTCAACAGGAAGCAGAATGGCGACATTTGTCAGCAAAATGAATGGCAGATAGGAAGAATTTGAGATAACCAAACAAACGACCAGTTTGACATACATAATTAGCCTTGAATAGTAGACGTGTAACAAGTTACCTTAAAGAGGTAAACATTTATTGTTGTTGTTTTTGACACAAAGCTTTAATCGTCTCTTCTGCACTTTTATAAGGCTAGTAGCTTTTTCACAAGTGACAATAAATACGGGTAACAAAATCGTGAAATTGACAAGATGTATTATTTTGGAATGATTTTGGAAAGAAATTGAATGAGTGGGTGGAGCGAGTTTCGAGTGAAATTAAAGGGAGGTAATCCAGTATCGCTAATTTCGTTCAAGATGGGGTTGATGTAGACGACGGATATGAATTATTTGTAATTGCCGGTGTTGACAGTTCTATATCAAGATTCTCGCAGACAAATGTTCATTATTGGTGTCGTGTTTTTCAATTACAAAGCAAAACGACTTAGATAGACATACATAGTGACATTAAAGTCCTTTTTTTTCAAATGGTGTGTTAAATTGAAAAAAATATTTCAAGGAATTTAATGTAAGAAAAGGTCGATTTTGCGGATCCATTATGTAATAGTTATAGTTCATTTCTGATAATTTACGCGATATAACCTAAGCGGAGCGTTAGCGGAGCGCAAGGTTATATGCGTAAATTGTCAGAATATGAACTATAACTGTTTTACCGATCGACTTATTTTTTCATCAAATAACGCTAGTTCATTTGAGTTGCACGCCAATCAGTGATGTCATTCATATTTGTTGCGTCATACATTATTCAATCAAATGGAGTTAAACAAAAAGTGGGAGGAGCGAAAATTATCACCATCGGGTTTCCGTAATTGTTTGGTCATTTGGCGAGACAAATCAGTTGAGAACGTTTGGTGAACTAAACCTCTGCGAGTGGATTTTGTATTCCTTCTAGTTAGATTTAAAAATGCGGACATTATGCCTCCTTTAGGATTTTGTATTTTTAGAAAAACAGTTATCTATCACGGCATATTCAGCCGCGCAGTGTTAGTTCGTCGGACTATCATTCAAAAGGTCCCGGGTTCGATCCCCGACGGTGGCACTCATTCTCTCCGACTATTTGTCTTCCACCTATGGGTTGAAAACCGTAACTCTATGTTGGATATCAGCTGGAGACTAGAAAAGGAATGGCAGCACTTGTTTTAGAAATACCAGAAATTCATTTTTAGGTGCTCCAGCCGCCGCAATATGATGGAAGAATTGTTGAAGGGGGTGTTAAACCCCATACAAAGAAACAAAACCGCGGCATATTCATTATCAATTCTGTAAAGTTTGCAACAAGACGTTAGTAGAAAACATTGCCTTGAAAAGTTCTTGTTACCAAGTTTTGGTTCCAAACCGAGTCACACTGGCTTTCGATATTGGTAAGCTATCACAGGCTTAACATGCTTCGAATCACTTTCTTTTTGCAAATATCTGTATCCCTAGAATCCTTTGGGTAGGCATTTTTATTTTTTTCTCTACAATTAGTTTGCATACATAGGGCCTATACCTTTTATAGGAACATTTGATTGCATTTTGTGAAAATTGGGACCTTTGCGGAACTACTTAATTAAAATGGCGTTCAAAAAATCCAAAGTATTCATTTTTAAAAAAGAAGTGAGATTTTATATCGTTTCAACCATGTCGTCTTTTCCTTTTTTATGTAAATGTGAAAATGAGGAGTACAGTAAGACTTGGTATGAGCAAACTCGTCGATGTCATTATTACTGCTGTATACCATGTAGATTATTATTTTATTATCCGAATCATTGATTTATCCGCTGAATTTTATCTTGAATAACATGCGGACAAATTATGAAAGAATTTCCCCCTCGTTTTAATGAGTAATTGTGTAATTATAAGCATAAGTTCAAAAGAACATTCACATAACTTTTTTATTATAAATACTCGATTACAAGTTAAGGGTCTTTCGGGACATTTTATCAGACAAGATAATGACGTCACTGTCTAGTTTTGAATGTAGTCCCCGCCAGTATGACCTAAAGTCACGTAGCTCACTTATTCGAGCAGACCGTCAGGTTATGGAATATATTTTTTGAATTTCAAACAAAATAGCGGCCTTTCATTGGAGGAAAAAATAGGGCGATCGGTAAGGCAGGACATGGAACAGGGCCCCAAAAGCTTTTGACTCTGCAATTACAGATACTTTTTGACTTACATGTACACTACCTAAATGTTATTTGAAGTTGCACAAAGTAAGAGTAAATTATCCCAATTTCTAGATAGAATCAAATTCTCCCCATGTCTTTAAATTCATAAATTGCTTATTTGTAAATTTATACCCTCTTCTTGTATTCAAAATCAGTACAACATGATGAAAACTAATTTTGTTTTACACGTTCCAGATGCATTATTTCTTGAGAACACAAAACTTCAATTACTTTCTTTATCAAAATTCAGTTTAAAGTGTTTTTTTAGTAACTTCATAAATATCCTAATAGAACCATCTATGAACATGTTACTCTCGCGTGACATGTGATGCCTCATTGAGATTAAACCGAGGGATTTGGTTAGTTTGTTTGTTTCAACGAGGTTTTAAGGCGCTTTTAAAAATCTGTCACTTATATCGCGGAGTCTGGGGTACCTAACAATGTATTCCTGGTATTTCTCACACAAGTACTACCATTACATTTTATCCTAGCCTCCGGCTACTTTACTACGTTGGTCTACGATTATCAACCCTTTGTTGGAAGACAAATAGTCGGAAAGGATGAGTGCTGCCGCCAGGGATCGAATCCGTGACCTTTTGAATGATAGTCCGACGCGCTATTACTACACTATGACGGCGGCTCGGAACATTTGGTCTGAGTTCATGTAAAAAAGAAAACAGTTATAAACATCTTGAAAATTGACATGGTGAATGAATGGTTTTGAAATGGAGCGGAATAAGTGGGAAAGCGAGTTTTGGGGTGAAATCAAAGCGATGTAATACAATACCACCTATTTTGTCCCATTGAACATAATACGTGATATCATTTAACACGTACCTCCATTTTGAAAAGAAAATCTCCGTTTTTTGCTTTTAGTGTGTCTTCACGGACCAATCAGATGTTTCTAATTTCACACCAGCCAATGAAATCGTGGCGTTACATGAATTCCGTCATTTTGAATGAACTGATGATACTTTTGGCCGATTTCGGATTATTTGTGAATGGTGTTGAGTGTTTGGAATTAATAAATGGACCGCTGAGCGAATGATATGGAATGTTTTTGATTGATATGAATTTCAATTGCACGATTTAAACAACTGTATTATGTCATGGTGGTTCAATTTAGGAAACAATTTTAGAAAATATTGAATGAGTGGTCATTGAAAACCGAAAACATTCAACTAGTCATCTAAAAACGAGATCTTGTCGAGTTTTTATCTGTTTTACATGACGAGATTAATAAATTCGGTATATTTAATGAGCACAAATTTGATATATAGAGGATATTGAATGAGTGGTCATTTCATACCTATTTTTATTAAACGAGTCATATGTAAACAAATAAAAACGAGGATGCGCCGAGTTTTTATCTGTTTTAGATGACGAGTTTAATAATTTCGGTATTTATTATCACAAATTTGATATTCTATGTATAAAATGACCTGAATTTTTTGCGAAAAATTAAGGACATTCCAGAAATATATCGATTCAAGTCATTCCGCGAAGAATATAGCGCCGTTTCTGAAATGACGTCAGCAAATACATGATGACGTCATTTTCAAAAAAAAAAAAACACACACACACAAAACGTTGCAATACATTCTAAGCTCATTTGAAAAGTTATTCCACTAGTGAAAATCACTCGTGTGATATCAAAAATATTCAACCGTGTTATTGCACACCCGCGACGTAGAAATAATTTTGATATCGATGAGTTCCGAGTTCAAACTAGTTCTATCGTTCCTTACAATGTCGGTAGTTGTGGGGCGTGAGCGAATTATTAAACAAAAAATGCGACGCCTACAGTTAACAACATCGTGAAATTAACAAGGTGAGCGTTTTTGGAATGATTTAGGAATGAAATTGAATGAGTGTGTGGAGCGAGTTTTGAGTGAATTTATTGGGAGGTAATTCCATATTGCAAATTTTGTTCAGGAGAACAAAATTAGCGATATTGATTATCTCCCTTTAATAAAATATGCAAACAAATCCTATAGATAATTTCTTATCTCTGTAGGAACCTTTTAGACGCCGACAATTTGAATTATATCAGCGATATCGCGTGTTTTTTCTATTAAAGTGTATTATGCATGACATTGTTGATTCCAAATAGATTTGAACGTTTTTGAATGGTTTGAGTGAGTGTTTGGAATGAATGATTGGAGCGCTGAGTGAGCGATTTAGAATGGGTTTGATTGAGGTGAATGTCAATTTCACTATTTGTAATAGAATTTGTTTAGAATGAATTCAAAATAAAATTGATTGAGCGGAAGAAGCGAGTTTTGAATGAAATTAAAGGGAGATAATATATCGAAAGGAGCACTGAATGAGTGATTAAGAATTGTTTTGATCGGATCGATTGCATTTCACGATGTTGTTACAGTTAGTTACATAGTAAAATTGACATTCATCTCAATCAAAAACATTCTAAATCGCTCACTCAGGGCTCCATTCATTCATTCGAAACACTCACTCCAACCACTCAAAAACGCTCCAAACTCACTGAAAAACATATAACAACAACCTCGTTCAAAATGAAAATGGCTTTGAAAAAAATCGGGATTGCACTGAATTAATTGAAAGCGTTTGATTTGATCTTGAAGAAATAGGAAGCTTTTTATAGAACATATATGCAAAATTTTTAAAGGGAGGTAATTAATATCGCTAATTTTGTTCATCCTGAACAAGATTTGCGTTATTGGATAACCTCCCATTAATTTTACTCAAAATTCACTCCACACACTCATTCAATTTCATTCCTAAACAATTCCAACATCATTCAGCTTGTCAATTTCACGCTGTTATTAACTGTGGTTGTAACCTAGAATACCCTTTGCTTCGGCAGGAGTCTGGACGTGCAAATTATTTTGAAGAATATACTACCTGGGTATCTCTCTAAAGATTGATTGAATGGTATTAAACGCCGCTTTCAACAAAAGTTATATCGCGGCGGCTGGAGAATATAACAATGGTTTCCTGGTACCGTCACACCAGTACTACCATTACATCCTTTTCTAGCCTCTAGCTGCTATCCCACATAGGTCTCAGATCATCGACCCATTGGTGGGGGACAAATAGTCGGAAAGAATTAGTGCCGCCGTCAGGGATCGAACCCGGGACAATCCGGCGCACTACCAACTGTGCTATTACGGCGGCTTCTTTCTATAGAACTAAAAAGAATTTAAGAGATTATGGAATTTAATATGAATACTGACAAACAATTACTGCATTCAGTGCTACCAACGTTTTGATTTTAATGTATTTTCTCAAGAAAGAAGAAGAATTAGCATTTTTCACAGAAATTGAAACTTTGATAATCCGAGGTACTCATCTTCAATTAGAAACTATTTCTGCATTGATCTTGGAAGTGTAATTCATTACATCTAAGATAGATCGCTTTAATAATATCCTACGTATTTAAGAAAACCTCATTCAAAGACTTATAAAAATCGATGGACTGCAAAAGGAATTAATTCCGGGTTGCAGCAGGCTTAAATAGATATGTGTAGAAATTCTAGATAATTTGTTTCAGTGTGCAAGTTGATGATTTGTTTAATTTCGGAATTAAACGATGTGTCATTCGGAAATTACTTTCATTGTGACCCGACATCCGAAAGAGAGCTTTCTGTGTATTGCGTAAAATGTCGACCCTCGTCAGACTGCGTGGATTGCGCAGGCTGACAAGGGTAGAAACTTGTCGCACTTGTTTGATTTTCTAAATCAAGAACAATTATTCGACCTAGAGGTATAAAAAGAAAATGAAATCCGACTCCTGGCTGACGTTTACTGGAACCTATTTCTTTTTCAAACATTTTTTTTTCGAAATACTCATGCGGTCCTTTAAGTTTGACTAGCGAGATCACTCGGGAACCTTCGGCAATTCTACGGAAAAGACGTCGAGTCTGTGGTCTAGTGGTTAGGACGGTGGCTTCGGGATCGAGGGTCCTGGGATCGAGTCCCGGCCAGATCACGGGAATTTTTCTGAGCAAAAAATTAACTCTACGTTGCTCCTCTCCACCCAGGTGTTTAAATGGGTACCTGTGAGAATGTAAATCTATGTGCTGTGGCTGCCGATGAGCGCCGTATGTTAACAGCCGACTTGCAATTCGATGATCGGGGGTTAAAGTGTAAAGTCGGTTGAATATGCCTGGCATAGAAACTGACTATAAACCTAACTTTTAACTTTCTAACTTTTTAGCGCGCGGGCTTTTATGGCGTCACAAACATTGCTGAAGATGATGATGCAAAAAACACAATGAACGAAAGGTTACAATTCGGCGTTTTATAAATTGACAATAAAACGCGTTTTGTTTTTCAAATTATAACATGCCAAAAAGGTCTCCACAGACGATCGGAAAGCATGAAAGGATTTTTTTCAAGATAATTGACCAAAGTATCACCAGAAGCCGAATAATCTAAAAATGAGTTACAATAACTCAACTTACGTCCGAGGTACTTTCCAGTTTACCGAAAAGTCCGAGCGATGTTCCGAATGTAGCAAGATTTGTTATAGGATGTAGTTCAGCAGATCTTTGCATTAGTGACATGGAGGATGATTTCGGAATGATTAAAAATAAAATTGAATGTGAAATTGAATTGGGGTAATGATCGAGATTTAAATGACATCTAAAAGGTGTAATAGAATAACGACCATTTCGTTTAAATTGAAAAATTGAGCGATATTCTTTTACTCTCCTTCAAAAATCTTTACGCGTTTTTCTATAAATAGAATTGCGCATCATCCCGGAACAACCAGACGCGACTACATTCATACTAGAAATATGGCAATTTAAATGATGTTGCGGATTGTTTTGAGCCATTCCGATTTGTTTGAATACTTTGAGCGAGTGTTTCGATTTATGTGTATGGATCGTTAAGCGAGCGATTTGGATTGGTTTTGTGTAAGAAATGTCTATTTCACCATGTTATTAAGTATACCGTTGAAACACAATACCACAAACACAAACTTTAGCTCGTTTGCAAACTATGCTTTCAGCATGCACTTGATATTTCCGTAATTATAAACAAAAAAGTATTTAATAGTTTTTTGGGAGTTTTTTTGGACTCATAAATTCGTAGAGGGTTTTATCAAAGAATGGACAAAAAGAAAGTGACTTCTAAGAGAATACGGAAAAGAGAAAGTCAATTTCTAGATTGATCATATTGCTTACTTCCTAGACACATACCAGTATTTATTTCAACTCTTATCTACTGTCGATTATTCACACATCAACCCTAAAACAACAACGATTCTTACATTCTGACATGTAACCCTATATAAAACCAACATGAACATGTAAATATTGTATGTAATCTAGGATCCATATCTCAAATGATAGACGTTATTGGTTGATTAACATCTGCTTCTTCAAACAACAGGAGTGAGGTCGTCTTTGTTATAGGCAATATATTATAAGCGATATCGAGGTATCCTTCTTTTTACCTTGGAGGAAAACAATAACATGAAAAAAATATGTCAGTACATCGTCGGATTCACTCGCGAATGTGATAGGAATATTAAGTTTCATACCTCAATAAAATCAACTAGTACTTTCTTCATATCTTTTTATTTGATAAAATGAGGCAAAATGTATTGTTATCTCCAAAATTCAACATATTTCTTTTAGAACTACTTTGTATGTAAGCTTACAAAATGGCTTTGTACTAAAATGTTTTCATTGAGAAATACACGTAATACCAATTTTTGCCAATTGCTATGCATAAACAGTGACAGACACAACTAAAATTTAATTATTCCTGAATAAAACATGCATGACCCAGTTCGACACAATTCCAAAAATTTGCACAACATTAACAGTCGGATCAGCCTATAGATCTACACATTCTGATCAGAATCTTCACAATGTGCTTTATCGAAGGCTTACAGTTGGGATATAATTTTGATGCAATTTTTGGCTATCACGGCTGCTAAATATCTGTCTATCTAGTAGCCAAAATGTTGTGTGATATTTGTTGTTTTTTTGTTGTTGTTTGTTTTGTTTTTGTCGGTTTTGAAATTTAAGGCAAAGGCTCATAAAACATCTAGTTATTGTCTCAATTTCTCAAAAAGAGAGAGAAAGAGAAAAGTTCAATTTGAGCCTGTGTGAAATTTCAAAAAATTAGAAACGTTCTTGAGGTGCAAACATTGATTAGCGATAACAGCCACATACTTTGAATATAAAGTTACCCGATGGTCCATAGATACTTTGAGACCTTATCTATCTACTGAACGCATGGTGAAGACTCTGGCCAGACTGTGCGGATGCACAGGCTGGTCATAGTCTTTGCTCTGCGCATATTTGAAATTGTTTGAAATCTCACGCACAGGCTCATTTATGGTCATCTCAAAATTAAATGATGGTTTCTATAAAAGCTATATCTGAATAGGCTCGCTATTTCCCATCATTCATGAAAGCTCGTTCTGTGTTTATGGATCAAAAGTCGCACCATGTCCTATTAAAATGCAACTGCAGTTTGAAACAGAATCATGACAAGTTAGCGGAATCAATCAACATAGAGTCGTCATACACACGCGATTGTGACATTTAAAACGTTAGGAAACTTGTGTGATCGAGATGTGAAATTAGATTTTGACAGAATGATTGGTTTGTGCAATCGCTTTGTAAAAATTAAACAACGGAAAAAATGAATCCTTTGTTTTGTACTGCAACATTAAACATGATAGGAAAATCTGCATCATATAAGTCGCTAAGCTAGACGAGCTTTTATGTATGTACATAAGCAGTAAAATCGTTAAATTGATAAGCACCCCGTCAGAACTATTCAAAAACAATCGCTAAAACGAACCATTCGTAGCGTTCCTTTCTCTTCATTGAAAATGTTCTGAAACTGTTCAAATTACCCATAAATCGCTATAATGCTCCATAATTTTATCCAAATCGCTTTGAATTTTCGAATGACTTTTTTGTGTGGATTGTATTAAGTGGTATATAATTAGTCCATGAGGACGAGAAAAACTCAATAGAATAGAATAAAGAAATAGAAATTCAATAGAATTACGTATTTTTATTGAAGGGAAAAGGTTAAATAAAGTTAAATCCAGTCCATTTTCAGCGTAATTTCCGAAATTGTATTTTCTGCCATTTAGTTCAGTTAAAATATTTCGAACAAAATATAAAAAATATATATTTGTTGTCTCCACGAACCAATCTGACGACGCTTCAATATTCAAGAAAGGCCGAAATATTTTGGAAATTTTCTAATGATTTGAATATAGTTGTTATCTTTTGTTATGATTTTGAGTGGTTTTGGGTGGAATGAATGAGTTTAGAATGAATGAATAGAGCTCTAAGTAAGTTATTCAGATCGGAGAATCGATTGCAGTGACTGTCATCTGGTCACTACTTTCCCTACAATCTTTAAAACTTCTACAAACTTTATGATTCAGTACGCTGTCCTTTTGACATTTGGTCCGTAAAGTAATTTCTTCCAGTACATTGATTGTTGACTAGATCAGATAAATGGCACAAGAAATACCCTGATTAAATCTTCGAGACGATTGACCCTAACACAATTGCTATAAGGAGACACAATACAATCAATACAAAGCTTCATATAATACACCTCATGGTTTTGTCATGTCTAGTCTACAAGTTATAAGAGAACATGAAGGCTTCTTTGCTAGCAACTGTGCCTTTTCTCACAGTTAGATGCAGACTTTTTATTCAGATTTTCTTCCGTTTATTAGTTGATTTACTTTGCTAACATCTGCAAAAGTCCATTTAAAGGTAGTCTTTTTACACTTTTACAAAAATGCGTTGCAATTCAGGAACAATTAGCGAAATAGTAAAAAGTTTTTTCGCTCACTTTTGTTTATAACGGAAACGACTTAACTCGGCTCAGAAAATCTTTAGTGGCGTCACAACATTAATTCCAACACTCCGACTTGCAGTTCCGGATTAATGTCATCGGACTTTATTTATATGTCATTTTATACACTGCGCGTGCAACCAAGCCACGTATGACTATATAAGGCGGGTTCTACCTGTGTGCTTTCTCAGTTGAAAAGAGTCATACAGGTAATGCCTACCTTCGGGCTGACCTCTCTGAGTTTCCTTCCTATCTCCTCTTTACAGTCCTGTTCTACTGTTCGTCATTGTTTGGGCTTATTTAAATAATATAGCCTTGTTTGAGAACTGAAAATTCAAACTAGTATCTAGTTACTAGTGTTTATTCAAAATTAGACCACGCTTGAAATGAATCGAGAACAGTATTTCAAATGTACAGTCCGACCGACCAACATTGCAAGTGACGTCATGATTTGTTTATTATTCTTTTGTTATGTGAAATATAAAAGGTATAAATAAAATAAAATAAATAGTAAAAACAAATTCATTTGTTAAGTGAGAAAATAGCTCAGGTAGTTAGTGTGTTCGGACAAACATCTCCGCACCTCTAAAGAAGAGTGATATTTACTATTGAGGTTCGAAACTCTGTCAGATTGCATTTTTTTTAATATTATTATCTATTTTAGTGTAATTTCAATATAGAAAATAATCAACTCCATTATTTCAAGATTGACTCGTTTTTTCTTTACGAAAACCTTTCATTTGAAAGTATTTTTTTTTCTTTTCTCTACTGATGTGCCAGTATTTCTATATTTTTCTATTTTCAACTCATACACGTGTATTCATAAATAACACAAAAAGGGAAAACGATTTTTTTTCAAAATCGTTTCGTGTAAAATTGCTTATGCTTAAACAATGCATCAAGTTTTGAATCTTGAATTTATGAAAAGAAAAATCCTTTCCTTTGCGCCGATACGAACCCATGGAGAACGTTACTATGATAAGGGTGCGTTACCGACTGCGCTAATTACGACACTTGTTTTAATGTGTGTTGAATAACAGTTCAATTTCAAGCTTGCCTTTGAAAAGTAAACAAAAAGTGACGTCACTTGCAATGTTGGGTGGTTGATTTGTATATATCACAGATACAACTCCAAGCGTTTTATTTACAGATATACGGTTGCAGTGTGTCTTGCACGTGAATCTCGATATGTTTTGGGAGCCGAGTCATATCAAAAAGATGACAAGCATTTTATACAGCTCTTTTTTCTTAGAGACTTTCGATAGTCGCAAAAGTGCAAAAAATCGGAAAAAGGCAATGGAAATAGATTCATAAGTGATTTCAGCATATTCACATTTGATTAGAGTAATATCACAGCGATATTTATTCTTTTTCATTATATAGAGGTTCGGGTAAAAAAGAATGAAGTATAAGAAAAGCGTGGTCTAAGTCAGATAGAAAATCTCGTGCCGCGGTATATGGGAAATAGACACTCGCTAACGCTCGTGTCTATTTCCCATATACCACTGCTCTCGTTTTCTATCCTATACGAATCCGTTATCGGACGCCTTTTGGTGATCACCCTCTGTCCGTTCGCATGCGTCCGGTTACATTTAAATCAAAAAGCTACATAAAAATCTTTATAACATCTTGACATCTTAACATATTGTAGAAGCTGCGCAATCATTTCAAGTCTTCAAGTACAGTTCCAAAAAGAAGTCTACTCGACGACATACGGCTACTCTGAAATATTTTTTTTATAAAATAGAAGGCTGTTACTACCATTATGCATATTACGCAACTCCTTAATAGAAATAGAACCTCTTTCAAAAAATTCCGTTGATGAATGATCATAACATCGAAACTTTAGCTTATTCAACCCGTAGTTACGATGTTTTGTCACAGAAATCATAGAAAAGGGGGAGCAGACGGAGGGCATTAATCTTTTGTCACAGTCACCATGTCGCTTTTTTCCCTATATATTCTATCGTCGTTGTTATTCTTAAACCTTGTAACTCCATCTTTGATCAAGCTGCAGTTACGAGATTTTAGAATAACATCGACGCTATGTTGGTTGCCTTCTGAGTGCGTATAGATTTCAAAACTCTAGTATCACGTATGAAATAGACTCATGTCGTGTTATATCTGTTTTGTGGAGTCCAGCATATATTTTATCTCGTAAAATGATTGCATTTTAACAACATGCCTTCGATAATTTAGACAAAAGTCACGCACCGTCTCTACAATAAATAAAAATAACAACAATCAGTCTGTATTTATATATTATCGATCTTAGCAAAACGCTATTGTCGAGATTTTTGAAGGAAGTGTGAGAAATAAAACATCTGTGAAATAATGCACACATGTATATCTTTTCTTTTCTCCTAAATTGTATCCTAAGGGGAAATAAATAATTCATTCTGGTGTTCTTAACAGCCTAGTATTTGCACATGCATTCTCGTATATATATATATATGTGAACGAAATTCCTTCTTTCTCTTTAAAAGTTTTAAGTCATGGCGAATTTTAATCATTTGAATCGGTTCTTCAGCAAAATTCATACAGTGGGATAACCTGGATTAAGAAAGATGCAAGAAGTGAAGATAATAAGCAGTCCCCTAATTAGATTTTAAGAATTTGGCCCGATTTCGGAAAGCTTTGGAAGAAATCGTTATATATCGGTGTTAACCAAATATTTCCGTTTTTAAAGTCGTCGTGGTCGCAGTCCTACAATATATAGACACTTAAGGCAGTAGACCCGTAATAGTTCCGCAACATTTCGAAACTATCTTTTACAATGTACAATGTATTCGATGTTTCCTAATGAAAATCATTCGAAAACCTTGGTTTACTCTGTTTAAGTCAATTACTTTCGAAACGATGCAGAACTATTACGGATGCATTACCTTAAGAAATCTTTGCATTACAATGACGTCATTGGCGATAAAAGAACTACATCATTAATTTCCGCAAGCAATCTACAAGGAAAAATACACAATACAAGAATACACGAGTCATAACGACTTCAATAGATTTCATTTAGAGTTGACTGAAACACTTAAAGAAATATTAGTCCAATGACAAAGGCTAAATCATAGATTGTTACACCTGTGGTATAACGCTTGGTAACTTGCTAAAAAACTTAAATGTAATATAGTCGCTATTTTCATCAAAATCTCAAAATATGTAAATTTATTAAAACAAAGCCTATTCATAGAATATCTACTTCATATGGTAATGGTAAATAAGTTTGCCTAGAGGATGGGTGTTGAATATTGAGCAGAATGTCCAGCTAATGAGTTTAAAACTCATAAGAATCAGCTATAAACTATTTTCACAATCGAACTAGCCATTTCAAATGCTTCTCTTCTACAACATCGCTAAAGTGTCAACCGCTTCGAAAGTTGTGTCGGGGTACTTACAAACATGTTGAACTTCTAAAATTTAGCAAAGGACATATATGCGAAGAAAGACTCAAGATATCAGAGATAGATTTTTACGAGATGGCTTTTACAATACTCGTGTGCGAGATTTTAAAATTACTTTAGGCTAGCGAATATATGCTTAATATAACTAGGATTGTCACCCTCGAAGTAGGTGAGTCCATGGGTCACGTGACCCTGTTCTAGCTCAACACTCAGTTAACAACTTCCGTGCGTTCAGGATCACAGGATCATAAAACGGTTAAAATAGTTTCCAAATTGTACCCGCTTTGCAACTGCGCCTAGTGCTATAAACGTTTTGATATAAATGCATTTTCTAACGAAAGAAGAAGAATTAGCATTTTTCATAGAAATTGAAACTTTATAATCCGAGGTACTCATCTTCAATTAGAAACTATTTCTACATTAATCTTGGAAGTGTAATTCATTACATCTAAGATAGATCGCTTTAATAATATCCTACGTATTTAAGGAAAGCTAATTCAAAGACTTATAAAAATCGATGGGCTGCTATAGAAATTAATTCAGGGTTGCAGAAGGCTTAAATAGATATGTGTAGAAATTCTAGATAATTTGTTTCAGTGTGCGAGTTGATGATTTGTTTAATTTCGGAATTAAACGATGTGTCATTCGGAAATTACTTTTATTGTAACCCGACATCCGAAAGAGAGATATATGTGTATTGCGTAAAATGTCGACCCTAGTCAGACTGCGCGGATTGCGCAAGCTGACAAGGGTCGAAAGTTTTAGCACTTGTTTGATTTTCTGAATCAAGAATAATTATTCGACCTAGAGGTATAAAAAGAAAATGAAATCCGACTCCTGGTTGACCTTTACTGGAAACTATTTCTTTTTCAAATGTTTATTTTCGAAATACTCATGCGGCCCTTTAAGTTTGACTAGCGAGATAACCTGAGAACTTTCGGCAATTCTACGGAATAGATCTCGGGAATAATGTGGGAGCGGCGATGAAAGCGCGTCGTTACGCGCGCGGGCTTTCATGAATTCACAAACATTACTGAAGATGACGTTGCAAAAAACATAATCAACGAAAGGTTACAATTTGGCATTCTATAAAGTGATAACACGCAGTGTTTTACTGCGTTTTGTTTTCAAATTATAATATGTCAAAAAGATGTCCACAAACGATCTGAAATCAAGAAAGGATTTTATAAAACGTATTGACCAAAGTACCACCAAAATGCCTAAAATGACTCACAATTACTACACTTACGTTCGAGGTACTCTCAAGTATACCGAAAAGTCCGAGCGATGTTCCGAATGTAGCGAGATTTGTTATAGGATGAAGTTTAGCACATCTATAACGTGACACGGAGGATGATTTCGGAATGATTAAAAACAAAATTGAATGTGAAATTGAACGAGGGTAATGATCGAGATTTAAATGACATATAAAGGGTGTAATAGAATGGCGACCATTTCGTTCAAATTGAAAAATTGAGCGATATTCTTTTACTCTCCTTCAAAAATCTTTACGTGTTTTTCTATAAATAGAATTGCGCATCATCCCGGAACAACCTGGCGCGTCTACATTCACACTAGAAATATGGCATCATCAGGCGATTTAAATGATGTTTCGAATTGTTTTGAGCGATTTCGGATTGTTTGAATATTTTGAGCGGGAGTTTGGAATTATATGTAAGGAGCGTTTAGCGAGCGATTTGGATTGGATTTGTGTAAAAAATGTCTATTTCACCATGTTATTAAGTATACCGTTGAAACATAATACTACAAACACAAACTTTAGCTCGTTTGCAAACTATGCTTTCAGTATGCACTTGATATTTCCATAATTATAAACAAAAAAGGTATTTAACAGATTTTGGTCCCATAAATTCGTGGAGGGTCATAGCAAAAAACGGACAAAAAAGAAAGTGACTTCTACGAGAATACGGAAGAGAAAGTCAATTTCTAGATTGATCATATTGCTCACATCCTACATACATACCAGTATTTATTTCAACTCTTATCTACTGTCGATTATTCACACATCAACCCTAAAACAACAACGATTCTTACATTCTGACATGTAACCCTATACAAAAGCAACATGAACATGTAAATATTGTATGCAATCTAGGATCCATATCTCAAATGATAGACATTATTGGTTGATTAACATCTGCTTCTTCAAACAACAGGGATGAGGTCGTCTTTGTTATAGGCGATATATTATACAGTAAGTTACACCGTGAAATTGACATTCACCTCAATCAAAACCATTCTAAAGCACTCACTCAGCGCTCCATTCATTCATTCCAAACACTCAAACCATTCAAACACGCTCAACCCCATTTAAAAATATAGAATCAACAACGTCATTAAAAAGATTGATAGAGAAATATCGCGATTTCTCTGCCATGATTCAAATTGTTAGCGTCTCATAGGTTCTTGAAGATAAAGGAAGCAATCTTTAGAACTTGCATATTGTATTAAAGGGAGGTAATCAATATCGCTAATTTTGTTCATCCTGAACTAAATTTGCGATATAGAATACCTCCCATTAAATTCATACAAAACTCGCTGCATGCACTCATTCAATTTCATTCTAAAATCATTCAGAAATCATTTACCTTGTCAATTTTACATTGTTGTTAACTGTAACCAATAGCGAGGTAGGCCTAACCGTCTTTTTCCTTGGAGGAAAACAATAAATATATGTCATTACATCGTCGGTGTGCGGCCAAATGTCGCATTTCAGTTCTATTAAAGCCTTAGATGCGAGAATTTAATCGCTCACCGACGACATGCTAGTGGATTGATGTTAAGGTACTGGTTCCGCAACGTTTCGGAAGTAACAGTTTCATTAGGAAACCTCGGTCAACATTTTGAAAGTTCATGAGTTCCAAATTGTTGCGGAACTATTACGGTTTCACTACCTTGATAACGAAAGTAAAAACTAATCGGTACTCATACTTATAAACTACATATATAATAATTGTTAGTATTTTTATGCATTATGTACTCATTACCTTTTCGTAATTAGAAAAGATAAAGAATATATAGAGGATAATCGTTTGTTTTTCGAGTAAGATCGATTAATATTTCATGGAGTGAACAACAAAAGCTATATATTCACGAGTGGAAACATAGCTTTTGTTGTTCACGAAATGAAATATTAATCGATCTTACTCGAAAAACAAACGATTATTCTATTTCTTTAATGAAAAAATGAGACAAAATGTGAAATTTTTGGGACATATTTTCGTAAAGCGCGTCAGTTTGCACGTGATTGCTATGCAACGTTCATTGTGACGTCACTTATTTCGCCACACATAGATGACGTCAGATATGGTGAAATGCACAAAAGCAGGGTATTTTGATAATTTTACTGCTTTTGCGGTGAGATTATCAAGTGATAATCTACCGTTATTTCTCGATAAACCAACAAAAAGCATTAAAGAAAAATTGATATCCTTAAACATTAAAGAATAAATAGGTTATACTTTGTGGACCATTTGTCTTTGACCCCTGATATGATTTGAGCAAAGGGAAATATGATGATATAATCTTAAAAGATAAAGTGATGACGAACGATCCAAATTGAAATCTATCCGATATACACATAGTTCAGAAAGAAAGAAATACAAACTAAGAGAGAATTTCGTGGATGAATAAAACTCAAAAAAAACAAAAAAAAAACTTATCACACTGTATGAATGTGCGAAGCGAATTCACTCATGAATGTGATTAGAATATCAAGTTTTATACCTCAATAAAATAAACTAATACTTTCTCCATATCTTATAATTTGGAGGAATAAGGCAAAATGTATTGATTTCTCCAAAATTAAACATAAGTGTTTAAGAACTTCTTTGTGTGTAAGCTTTCAAAATTGTTTTGTACTAAAATGTTTTCACTGAGAAATGAAACCAATGTTTTTGGACACAACTAAAATTAAATTATTTCTGATTAAAACATGCATGACCCTGTTCGACACATTCCAAAAATGTGCACATCATTAACAGTCGGATCAGCCTTTACATCTAAACAGTCTGATCAGAATTCTTCACAATGTGCTTTATCGAAAGCTTACAATTGGAGTGTAATTTTGATGCAATTTTTGACTGTCAGGGCTGTTAAATGTCTGTCTATCTATCAGCCATTTTTTTTTAAATTTCAAGCAAAGGCTCATAAAACATCTAGTTATTGTCTCAATTACTCAAAAAGGGGAGAGAAAGAGAAAAGTTTAAGTTGAGCCTATGCGTGACATTTTCGACAATTAGAAACGTTCTTGAGGTGCAAACATTGATTAGCGTTGACAGCCACATACTGTAAATATAAAGTTACCTGATGGTCCACAGATACATTGAGACCTTATCTACTGAACGCATGGTAAGGATGCACAGGCTGGTCATAGTCTTTGCTTTGCGCATATTTGAAATTGTTTGAAATCTCACGCACAGGCTCATTTATGGTCATCTCAAAATTAAATGATGGTTTCTATAAAAGCTATATCTGAATAGGCTCGCTATTTCCCATCATTCATGAAAGCTCGTTCTGTGTTTATGGATCAAAAGTCGCACCATGTCCTATCAAAATGCAACTGCGGTTTGAAACAGAATCATGACAAGTTATCGGAATCAATCAACATAGAGTCGTCATACACACGCGATTGTGACATTTAAAATGTTAGAAAACTTGTGTGATCGAGATGTGAAATTAGATTTTGACAGAATGATTGGTTTGTGCAATCGCTTCGTAAAAATTAAACAGCGGAAAAAATGAACCCTTCGTTTTGTACTGCAACATTAAACATGATAGGAAAATCTGCATCATATAAGTCGCTGAGCTAGACGAGCTCTTATGTGTGAACATAAGCAGTAACATCGTTAAATTAATAAGCACCCCATCAAAACCATTCAAAATCAATCGCTAAAACGAACTTTTCGTAGCGTTCCATTCACTTCTCGAAAAGCTTCTGAAACCGTTCAAATTACCCACAAATCGCTATAATGCTCCATAATTTTGTTCAAATCGCTTTGAACTATCAAATGACTTTTTTTGTGGATTGTATTTAGTAGTCTATAATTAGCCCGTGAGGACGAGAAAAACTATTTCAATGGAATTACGTAGTTTTATTGAAGGTAAAAGGTTAAATAAAGTTAAATTCCGTCCATTTTCAACGCAATTTCCAAAATTGTATTTTCTGCCATTTAATTTCATTCAAAACTCATTCCCTTATTAGGCCTACTTACCCTTTGATAACATATACGAACAAAATATACAAAATAAATTTCGTTTTCTCCACGAAACAAACTGGCGACGCTTCATAATTCAACGAAGGCCGAAATATTTTGGAAATTTTCTCATGATTTTAATATAGTTGTTATCTTTTGTTATGATTTGGAGTGGTTTTGGGTGGAATGAATGAGAGTTTAGAAAGAATGAATGAATTGAGCTCAGAGTGAGTTATTCTGATCATTCGGAACACCACTCGGACGATTAACCTCGGCTGTACAAAGACGGATTATTTTTAAAAATTACGGGAAAACCTTGGAAAACTCAATGTCGTCGGTTAAAATGGCGTTAGCCCTCGAAACTGTGAGTGAAAATAATCGACGTCGTCAACGCTTCTCGGTTGAGTCACTGACTTGAAACCATTGTATCCTAATATAAATATCTTAGGATGCTAAAATAACGGCTAAAAAAAAATATTAATTTTTGAGAATGATTCGTCATTCTCAAAAATTAACATTTTTCAGGAGTTATTTACTCTAAAAGATATAAGTCTACAGTGCTAGTTTTTCTTACACTGTTTCCGCCTAACAAAATGCACGATTTTGTTACATACCCATCCGCCTTACATACATCCGAGATCTATTGCAGTTTACGGAAATGGCCCAGTGGTGTTCCGAATGTTATTCTGATCAGAGTTTCGATTGCAGTGAGTGTCATCTTGTCACCACCTTCCTTACAATCTCAAAAACTTCTAAAAACTTTACGATTCAGTACGCTGTCCTTTTGACATTTGGTCCGTAAAGTAATTTCTTCCAGTACGTTGATCGTTGACTAGATCAGATAAATGGCACAAGAAATACCCTGATTAAATCTTCGAGACGATTGACCCTAACACAATTGTTACAAGGAGACACAATGCAATCAATACAAAGCTTCATATAATACACCTCATGGTTTTGTCATGTCTAGTCTACAAGTTATAAGAGAACATGAAGGCTTCTTTGCTAGCAACTGTGCCTTTTCGCACAGTTAGATGCAGACTTTTTATTCAGATTTCCTCCGTTTATTAGTTGATTTACTTTGCTAACATCTGCAAAGGTCCATTTTACAGTAGTCTTTATACACTTTAACAAATATGCATTACAGTTCAGGAACAATTGGCGAAATAGTAAAAATACACCTGTAAAAAAATGTTTTCAGGATTCGAGTAATTTTCTGCTCATTTTTATTAATCAAAAGCTACAGAAAACACTGTATAACATCTAAACATATTGTAGAAGTGGCGCAATCAATTCAAGTCTGAAACAACAGTTCCAAAAAGTACTCGACGACATACGGCTACTCCAAAACATTTTTTAAGGAAATAGAAGGGTGTTACGACCATTACGCACATTACGCAAGGCCTTTATAGAAATAAATCCTCTTTCGAAAAATTCCGTTGATGAATGATCATAGCATCGAAACTACACCTTATTCCATCTGTAGTTACGATGTTTTTTTATTATTCACAAATGCTCAAATCATTGAAAAGGGGGAGCAGACGGAGGACAATAATCTTTTGTCACAGCCACCATGTCGCTTTTTTCCCTATATATTCTATCGTCGTTGTTATTCTAGAACCTCGTAACTACATCTTTGATCAAGCTGCAGTTACGAGATTTTAGAATAACATCGACGCTATGTTGGTCGCCTTCATAGCGCGTATAGATATCAAAATTCTAGTTACACGAATGAAACAGACAAATGCCGTGTTATATCTGTTTTGTCGAGTCCAGCATATATTTTATCTCGTTAAATGATTGCTTTTTAACAACATGCCTTCGATAATTTAGACAAAAGTCACACCACGTCTCTGCAATAAATAAAAATAACAACAATCAGTCTGTATTTATATATTATCGATCTTCACAAAACGCTATTGTCGAGATTTTGAAGGAAGTGTGAGAAATAAAACATCTGTGAAATAACGCATACATGTATATCTTTTCTTTTCTCCTAAATTGTATCCTAAGGGGAAATAAATAATTCATTCTGGTGTTCTTTACAGCCTAGTATTTGCACATGCTTTCTCGTCAATAAGTTCATATCCTTCATATTAAAGAATTTGAGTATATATATATTTTTAATGAACGCAATTCTCTTCTTTCTCTTTTAAAGTTTTAAGACCGTAGTATGTCATGGCGAATTTTAAACAGTTTGGATTGGTTCTTCAGCAAAATTCATACGTGTCGGTGGGATAACCTGGATTAAGAAAGATGCAAACAGTCCAGTTAATAAGCAGAATTTTAGAATTCGGCCCGATTTCATAAAGCTTCGGAAGACATCGTAATATATCGCTTTTAACTAAACATTTCCGTTTCTAAACTCGTCCTCGTCGCAGTCCTGAAATATCGTAAGGGTCTATACAATATAGACACTTAAGGTAGTGTCGAAACTCTTTATCTTTTACAATGTTGACCGAGGTTTCCTAATCAAAATCATTAAACACTGTTAAAGTTAATTACTTTCGAAAGATGCAGAACTTTTACGGGTGCACCTTAAGACATTTTTGCACTACAATGACGTCATCGGTGATAAAAGTAATACATCGTTAATTTCCACAAGCAATCTACAAGGAAGAAGATGACCATGATGGTCCTAGATCGCTCACCTGAGTCTCTTTGACCCCTTGGACATCACATCAATAAAATAGGCAAATGTCAAAATGAAGATAATTTCTACATAAAACCAACTTTCATGAAATAAGGGTCAAAAGTGTGGCTCCTACAAATATAACAAGAAAATTGTCATTAAGGCCCCTTTTCCCTTGATATGGCATGGATCCTTCAAATTTTAAATAGGCTTCATCCTTGAGATCTGGCCATTATTCCGACAAAGTTTCATGAAGATTGGGCTATAATTGTGGCTCCTAGAGTATGAACAAGAAACTTGTCATTAAGGCCCCTTGATATGCCATGGAACTTTCCCATTTTCCGAGTTCTTTCTTGTGAACTAGCCAACATTCAGATCAAGTTTCATGAAGATTGGGCCATATTTGTGGCCCATAGAGTGTCAACAAGGAATTTGTCATTAAGGCCCCTTTTCCCTTAATATGGCATGGATCCATCCCATTTTCAAAAGGGTTCACCCTTATAACGTGGCCAAAATTCAGACCAAGTTTCGCGAAGATTGTACCATATTTGTGGCCTCTAGAATGTAAACAAGAAAATTGTCATTAAGGCCCCTTTTCCTGTGATATGGCATGGATCCTTCCCATTTCCAATATGGTTCATCCTTGTAACCTGACCAAATTCCTGACCAAGTTTCATGACAGTTTGGCCATATTTGTGGCCTCTTGAGTGTAAACAAGAAAATTTGACATTACGGCCCCTCTGCCCTTTATATGGCATGGATCCTTCCCGTCTTCAATAGGATTCAACCTTGTGACCTGACCAACATTCTGACCAAGTTTCGTGAAGATTGAGCCATATTTGTGGTCTCTAGAGTGTAAACAAGAAAATTGCCATTAATGCCCCTTTTTCCTTGATATCGCATGGATCTGTCCCGTTTTCAATAGGGTTCATCCTTGTGACTTGGCCAACATTCTGACCAAGTTTCATGAAGATTTTGCCATATTTGTGGCCTCTAGAGTGTAAACACTAGGATTGTTGACGACGGACGACGGACATTCAATGATCACAAAAGCTCACCTTGAGCACGATGTGCTCAGGTGAGCTAAAAATACACACTCCAAGAGTACACGAGTCAAACAGACTTCAACAGTTTCCATTTATAGTTGACTGAAACACTTAAAAAAAAATATCCCCTGACATAGGCTATATCATAGATTGTTGCATCTGTGGTACAACTCTTTGCAACTTACTTAAAATCTTAAAAGTTATATTCTAGTAGTCGCTATTTTCAGCAAAATCTCAGAATATGAAAGATTTGTTAAAACATAACCTATTCATAGAATACCTACTTCATATGGTAATGGTAAATAAGTTTGCCTAAAGGATGGGTGTTGGATATTGAGCAGAATGTCCAGATTATGAGTTTAAAACTCATTAAAAACAGCTCTTAACTATTTTTACAATCGAAATGTCCATTTAAATGATTCTTTTCTAATATCGCTAAAGGGTCAACCGCTTCGAAAATTGTGTCGGGGTACTTACAAACATGTTGAACTTCTAAAATTGAGCAAAGGACATATAAGCGAAAAAAGATTTAAAGATATCAGATTGGAAAGATTTTTACGAGGTGGCTTTTATAATACTCATGTACGAGATTAAAATTGATTTTCAAAATGACTTCAGGCTACCGAATATATGTGTATAGTCCGTTTTTCTTCTATATGGACCAACCTTTTCATCAATTACATAAAGTCGCGTTTGAATGGAGGATTTGTATGTGGTATAATCTTATTTTCAGCTTAAAACTGTGCCCAAAAATATTTTTTGGGATAAAAATTGGTTTCAAAATAATTAGTAATAAGAAAATGTAAACATAGTTAAAACACGTGTTTTAATACTAAACATTTGAAAGCAGAAATGTCCATTATTCCTTATTTGGACTAGCATATCGATGGTTATGTCATCTTTAACTTAAATATCACGTGATTTGTACCGCTATTACTAGCCTGCTTGTCTAGTTTTCCTCGTTAAAATCCCAACAACTTCGTTTAATAGTGCGTTTTGATTGGTCTAAATATGTGAATATAGGGTTAATCTCGGAATAGATAAAACAATTATCAATTATCTCGTCAAGCGGTTTTTGAACCAAGAGAGAACACGCTCAGGGTTGATGTAATTTGGATAGACAATTCGCTGCTCCGTTTAATACAGACACAAGAATATATGAAAGGCTACGAGTTAACATGTAGACGGACGGAAAAAATCATTATTTTATATTCAAAAATTATGAAAAACGAAATTCATTATGGTATTAGATGAAAAATTTGATATGATGAGGAAAAGATACATTTCATTCTTTCGATTATGAGATTTTCGGCAAAATGTTGGTCCATATAGAAGACATACGGACTAAACTATAACCTAGGTTGCTACCATTTAAAAAAAATTGAGCCCAAGGGTCACTGTACCCTGTTCTAGCTCAACGCTCAGATAACAACTGCCCTGCGTTCAGAATCACATAACGGTGGAAAATGTTTTCAAATTGTACCCGCTTTGCACATGCACCTGCGTGCAAAGCGGGGTACAATTGGAAAACTGTTTGTTGATCCTGAACGCAGGGCTGTTTTTGCTATCATAAAATACCTTCGATACGTCTGATTTGAAAAAAAAAAAGACTTTTAAAAATATAAATATATTATAAGTTTGAAAAGAAACTTTAATTCTGCTAATTTCTTTTGATGTCGATACGTAGCTGTATGATATATTGTAGAGAAAACGTTTTTTAATTACTCATTTCATAATAAAATGGCTCATTTATAAGAGGGTCTAACGAGATCAGATAAATGTTAACTAAAATGTCATTATTCAATGCTGTAGACGAGTGACCCTAACACAATTATAACAACGAGACACTACACAATCAATACTTGCTTCATGGATTTGTCATATCCAGTGTACAGTTTATTAAGATCAAGGACTCTTACAGTTTGATATTGTTATCGTATAATGCCCCATATTCAAAGTACACTTGTGTTTTAAGTCGAGTACATTTTTAAATATTCATGGGAAAAAATGCAACCTTAAACGTGGGGCGGATAATGTGTCAACAGCCGTTCAACAAACGTGTTACTATTTCTACTGTTTGCAAAAACATATATGTTCATTGTTTGATAGTATTTCAGATAGTAAGAAATTTATGTATCTAAAATAGTTAAATAGTTAATTCTATACAGTTTAAGAAAGTTCTTAAACATTGAAAACATATTCTAAGGTGAAGTTCAGGCATATTTTCTCTGAATTGAAAATGTATTACCGATCTACGATCAAAGATTTGCAATGGCGACGTCAATTTAGACCGTAACATCGAAAAAGTCTTGCAGTAGTCAGTCTGACCTCTAGAATCAGACATGTGTTCAGGATGTAAAAGCATTTCGAGAGCGCTTTGAGATGATACCCCGCTTTGCACGTGCACATACGTGCAAAGCGAGGTATCATTTCGAAAGCGCCTCCCTAATGTTTTCATCCTGAACGTAGGGCTGGTTTCATTCGGTCTGACTGGAGATTCTACGCCGTCTAGAGACTAGATTACCTTTGAAGTGGCAGTACGAGTGAAACGCCCCGAATATCGTTATAGCGTTCTCCGTGCTGGACGTACATTTTACGTGTCAGACCTACCATGCTTTTTACATAAGGTAGTGAGTCGCGATAAAGGGGTATCAGAGGTTGGAAATAGTCTGTCCTGAGACAACATTCATTTACAAAGGCTTTTCGTATGAAGTCTTCATTATGGCGACCTATAGAAATATTACGTTGTTCCACCGTAAATTTTACCATTTTTCATTTTAAATAGCTGCAAAGAAGTTTAACTAAAAAAAACGATAAAGTAGTGACATTTAATTCACAAGACAAAGAAGGAATTTCTGGGCTATCCAAGGGAATCTGAAAGTGCACATGCCGAAATTTGATTTTGACGTCATTATGCAGAAACGCATTCAAGTATAAGCTTGCATTTCTTGAAGTACGATAAATTTTCCCCATAATTAAGAAAAACTCAATTTTTAATCGGTGTTAAAGAACTTTTTTGAAGAGTTTACGTTTAAAATTGTTTGAAAGTTTATCTGATATCGAGTGGGGAAAAAGAGACAATCGATTTACCCTGAGGTTGTAGCTCTGCTAAAAGACATTGTCGGAGTAAATGACATTGTTTTATCAAAATTAGTATATGTAACGGATTGTCCAGCAGGTTATAGTCGTTCGATTCAACCCGTTATAAAAAATAATCAGGTTTGATATAAGCTTCTTTTTGATCAAATAAAATTTTCAAACACTTAACTTTTTTGACTTTCTATTGTTATGTAATATTTGAAACTGAATAAACGATTATCAATTTAAACATCTTTTGGAGTTGGTTGGTGGATGTTTATTGTCATGGTGTTAGACAAAATTGTATCATTCAGACATAAAATATAATTATTCAGTATGTTTTTGTTGTGTTTCTCAAAGGTGAAACATTTTATTTCAAAACGGATTTTTTTTAATTTCAAAATGAGTGGGAATCGAATTGAAATATGATTTTGAGAATATTTTCCATACCAACCCACTTTGAAATAATTTCATTGCAAAACGGGGTTTTATTTCAAAACGGGTTGTAACAAAGCTCTCTTTGAATGATTCCGTTCTCTGCATTCATTAGAAGCATTCAAAATATATGACATGTTTCATTGTACCATGAAAATATATTGAAACAAGCTCATGATATATTATTTTCTTATTCTTTTTTACCTCGCTTGATAACCTAGGCAGGCGATGCACTAAACAATCGGATCCCATTTATACAGGGGGTCAAATACTCCCCAAAGCACACAACCTTCCGTTAATTTGTAGTAAAAGCGTCGATTCATTGTTTTCGGGAGATCACATTTGCAAAGACCCTCAAAACGCTCAAATGCCCTCGTGCTTCGCACTCGGTCATTTAAACCATTTGTAGCGTCTCTACAAATGTTAAAGCCCTCAAAAACGCGAATTTGTCATACAATATTCTCGAAAACATAAGGTAATGGAAGTTAGTGGGAGTGTTGAGTCTAGTCCACCTCTTTGTCCTCAAATACGATAAATCAAAAAATGAAGATCTCCAACGCCTAGATTCGAGAAAAAAATCATATAAGCTAATGGTTTCATCCGCTTAATTCGAGAGCTGGATTGGTCAATACTCCCGCTGGGAAAAATTCCAATTTGTTCCGATAAAATCGCATTACTCTATATTATATCAGATGCTATGTCAAGACCTTCAGCTTCAAATTTACAGACTGTAATCCATTACTGACAATTATTATGGACAGTTTAAAGCCGAGTCTGTAACCACGTTTCAAACAAGTGTCGTTGTCTTTTAAATAAGAATTACGTTCGATAAATTAATCTACATGTATATGTATGAGGTTATTCGCACACTGTTTGATGGCACTTTTGCCTGGAAAAGTTCATGTATGTGGTTATTCGCATTGTGCTACAGTCAAAAACATCATGACATTGACAAGTTGAATTATGTAGGAATGAATTTGGAATGATATTAAATGAGTGTGTGGAGCAAATTTATTAGCGTTTTCGAGTGATTGGGATGGTTGTCTAGAATCACTGAATGAGCCATGAGTAATTGTTTTGAATGGCTTTGATCGAGATGAATGACAATTTCACGGCGTGGTTAACTGTATCAAACAGTGATTCTAAGGGAACGTCGAAGCTTAAACAATGTGCGTCCTGTGAATATGGAAAATAATTATTGACTTGTATACATTTAACAATATCGTGAAATTTACAAGAAGAATTTTATAAAAAAATATATGAGAATGAAATTAGATGATTGCGATGAGTGAGTTTTAAACGAATTTAAGGGGAAGCAATACAATATCGCTATTTTGATTAACAAAATTAGCGATATTTGTTAGCTCCCACTAAATTATTGATAAAAATGTTACAATTAACTTTCTATGTCTTAAAGCTGCTTTTTCAGTTTTCATAGAAAATATTCAAAACTGGTTCGTTAGATTCGGAAATTGTGCATTTTCTGCAATTTAAGAATCGCATATGGGTATGGCACAAACAAGCACCCATTTGAAAAAAATGCAGCTTGAATGTTTGATGCGGCAAGGTCAGTGACGGAACCAGTCTATTTATATCGTGTCTCTAAATTACAAAATTGTTATTTTTCAGGTATTATGTTTCAGTTTTCGCAGGTATCGTTATGTAGCTTCCAAATTGACAAATACTTCTGCCTTGACCTATGATAGAATGTGACAAACAGGTGAAATTGCATGTGTAAAAAGTTGGCCTAAAATTTAAGAATAGTATTTTAGGCGTTAGTAGTTGCTTTATTTTTCAGAATGGAATTCCGCTTAATTCAGAGATATCCGTCTGTTTTTCCTTACCTTACCAGATCAAATCTTATTATTCTGGTGTTTTCTACACGATGAAGTCATAGTTTGTGATTGATTTCATACAGAAAATCAAAAATCACGTTTTCCCAATCTGTGAAAGAGCAGCTTTAAGGAATGAATCAGACGCTTCCAAATTCAAAGAAGGTCCGTTTCTATCTTCTGCAGCGATTTGAAAGTAGCTGTTTGTGATTAAGAAACGTTTTTGAATGGTTGGGTGCGTGTTAAAAATGAATGAATGGAGCGTCGAGAATGGTTTTGATCGAAGCGAATGTAGGTTTCACGATGCTACTATCTGTACATTGTGAAAGAAAAAAGACTTTCAGCACCTACTCCGTGCATCGCACTTTCAACGTTACCCTCTGTATTTCCAAATCTTTGATTTTATATCAACATTGATATAAGTTTTTCAAGTGTTTAGAAAGGTTCATTTTGAAAGAAAGCAAATTATGACATCCAGTCTTAAAAGCCAAGAAAATCTTTCTTTTTTTATTAGCATTGACATCTGATGTAGTGATTATAAAATTCGATTAAATAGAAAGATAAATTGAAGTTTTAAATGAGTTACGGGGAACATAAATATTCTTACATTTTCGTTTTTATTGTTGGACTATTTACATGGACTATAACACGTTATCGTAGACAATATTGACAACAACGTATCTGCTATAGCCTAACATTAATCAAGCAAACTACAGCTAGAAATAGTAGTTCTCTCAAAAATTCAACTGTTCCATGCACGGTTTGTCGTTTCAATAGGAACGAATTTTAAATTCTATCAACAAGGCCTTGGAAAATTTCGATAGAAATATTTGAAGATTATCGATTTATAATGTTCCTCAAAACATATAACGGCTTTTTTAAATGGTGTAAAATGGTGTCATGATAATGACACTAGAGAAACACACCAAATGAATATCAATTTACTCTCGCATCATGGATCGATCATCTATAATATGACCTACGTCGCGGGAGTGAATGCAAATATGCTAAGAACGTGTAGCAAAAGTATTTTCCTCGTCAAATAACATTAAAATGCATTTGCTGACGTCAATTTGCAAACGGTGTTACATGTATATGATTTGTGGAATAACTTGAATCGATAAATTTCAGAATTTTTCTCGATTTGTTCAGATCACATTTTAATAGAATATTAAATCTGTGTTCATAAAATACCAAATTTATTAAACTCATCGTCGAAAACAGATAAAACCTCGGCAAATCCTCGTTTTTATCTGATTATCGCTGACTGGTGTAATATATTTGTAATTGAATGACCACTCATTCCATGTCCTTAAATTCCACCGCTATAACTAACATTTAAATCAAATTGAATTAGCTTGCTGTCTCATAAAACATATGAAAGATTTCCTATGATTTACCAGATAAACTTACAACTGACGAATTTTAATCTAGGATTTGTCATTACTAGGAAAACTTTAGAATCAGTAAAGTAAATATTCTGTTTGAAATGAGATAACTGACGATTACCAATTCCCCCTGGCTACGAAAAGTGTTGTTTTTGTTGTTTAATCCTGCTATCTTTCCCAAATTTAATGCTGTTCTATATCGATTAGAATCCTTGAATGACTCGATACCATTTGAAGATATAATTGCACCGGTCGAATGTCGCCTATGTCATCTTTAACTTTGAATCTAAAATATGTATTGGTCCGCGGAGGGTGATTAGAAAGTCTCACTATCTCTGAAGTTGTGTGCTGATTTCTATCTTAACCAAGCAGATTTGAGGTTGTTGACTTTCATGTTTTACAAAATTACTTCAGTTCCAAGCGTGATAGGAGAAGTTTTGACATTGTGGACAGAAAAGATATAGTAGTGCGCCAACCCGATTCGCCATTGAAGCTAGCATTTTCGTGGTGAAGAAAATAATCCTTTTTCTTTTCTTTTTTCCCAAAATATATTTTTTTCTTTAATGGGCCACATTTGGTCTTCTTCTTATTAAAGATGTTACATTTCTTTTAGATATTAGCTACAAAATGTAAATGCTTTATCCCGTCTGTCTTATATGCTTAATTAAAATGAATAATCTGCCCGGGTGGAGCCAACATGCTTGTATAACACTAGGAGCAGATTTAAGCAGACTTTATAAAATCCTACTGAACTCAATAAATCACCGAATAGTAAAGCTCTAGACTTTCAAGTTTAAGACACTTTTTTTTAATTCTAACTCGATTTAAAAAAAAAAAAATAAAATAAAATAAAAAAGGTGCTCTAAAATTGATTCCAATTAAAAACTTACTTGATTTAAGTCCCAAAGGAAATGCAATGTACAAAGTAACAAACTCGAAAGTATGCTTGTACATGTAATACGCCACCAAAAGATGTAATATATCGGTATCAATCTCTCCGTCTAATCGTCCTTAAGTCAATTCTATCAAAATATCCTTCAATCATATATTGAAAATCATTCAACTATTACAAAATATTTTTCCTTTATATGACCAAGCGCATTCTGTTGTCATTTTAAGATATCATTGAGCAGCGTCACGGATAATGGAACAATCTTTCTTAACACACCTCCAAAGATTCTAGACATGTGTATAGGGGATTTTTTCAGACTATTCTTCGTCATGCCCTTTCATCATATTGTCTCAATCTAAGTGAATTCAAATTGCAACAGGGAAAATGGACATTGAATAAAATTTCATTGTTAACATATGGCTTTAACAATTAAAGACGGATTCGCATGAAACATCGAAAGGATGTTTTTTACCATCGCATGATATTATACATGTATGAAAAAACATAGTAACATAATTATTCCCAAACTTACAGTTAATTACATCGTGAAATTGACATTCACCTCAATCAAAACCATTCTAAATCGCTCACTCAGTGCTCCAATCATTTATTCCAAACACTCACTCAAACAATTCAAAAACGCTCAAATCTATTGAAAAATATTGAATCAACAATGACATTCATAATAAACTTTGATAGAGAAAAATCACGATTTCGCTGATAAAATTCAAATCGTAAGCGTCAAATGGGTTCTTAAAGACATAGGAAGTTATCTATTGGCTTAATTTGCATATTTTATTAAAGGGAGATAATCAATATCGCTAATTTTGTTCTCCTGAACCAAATTTGCAATATAAGATTACCTCCCATTAAATTCACTCAAAACTCGCTCCACACACTCAAGCAATTTCATTCCTTAATTATTCCAAAATCGTGTCAATTTCACGATGTTTGTAACTGTATTGACGACTTTGCGTTTAGTTTGTTCCCCGACATGGGACCATGAGTAGCTTCTCGCGGTCTCCATTCATTTTTCTTGTTTACAGTAAGTTACAACTTGAAATTGACTCTCATCCCGATCAAAACCATTCATAATCGATTAATCATCGCTCCATTCGTTCATTCCGAACACTCACTCGAATCGATCAAATCGCTTAAAAACATTGGAAAACATTTCGAAAACGTTTAAGACGATCACAATTTTATTCAAATCGATCAAATAATTCTACGATTTTAATGGCTGGTGTGGATTTAAATGTGTCTGATTCGTCAACGAAGACACACTAACGGAAAAGTACCTATGTTTAATTAAAGGGAGGTAATAATTATCTCTAATTTTGTTCATCTTGGACAAAATTAGCGTTATTTGATTACCTTTCTTTTTATTTCATCAAAAACTTATTCGTTTAATCATTCAATTTCATTCGAAAATCATTAACCTTGTCAATTTCATGAGGTTTTTAAATGTACCAAGTCCTTGTGATTGTGGAAATACACTGAAACGAAGTTCTAGACGGGCAACTTACATTTGCCATATTTTAACATATATTATGATAAAATATTCGTTATTTTTACCTGAAATACTATTCAATAATGCTTATAACGAAGAAAAAATGAATTCGAAATGTTGTCACATGTGTCTGTAGTAAACGGTAAAACACGAGAACCCTCCTCTACAAAAGTCACATAAAACACTTTCAGAAATACTCGGAACTTGATCGTTAAAAGTGACAAACTTGGGTGGCCTTTTCGTGAACGATATCAAATTATTGAAGAAAATGACATTGTTATTGCTTTCCATTTCATAAAAGCTGAAATTGTCAGAATTAGCCCACCTTCTAATGTTAATTTTGAAATCATGGGTACTCTTGAAAACCATTAGAATTTGTTGTTGTTGTTGTTTGGTAATTTTTATCTCAATTTCTCTCTGAAGGATTTTTCTATCATTATTTGATTATTTCCAATTTCTGATACCAAAGAAAATATTACTTTTTCAGTAAAAAAAGTGGAGTTTTAGAAGTTCGTTTTAATGCGTATTTGCATTTGAGTTTCAAAAGATGTTCTTCATCCTTAACCATTTTAAGGTATAATTGTATGTCACATAAAATAGACCATTCTGATTCTTTTTCCCTATTTTTGTATTTTGCATTACACATTATTACAATCTCACTCTTTTTTGTTACAATGTCTGTGAGACATCCATCAAACCATACTGTAATTTCTATATAAGAAATAGAACCATATTAACCCAACACATGTCATTTTTTAATCCAAAAGAAAATGATTTAACCCTTTCCTGTTTTACAAAATTTTGGACCTGTCCAAATTCAAAGAATTTGCAGACGAAAATTAAAAGTGGATTTAATTTGAAAAATTACCATTCAGTAGGGTAGAAAATAGTGTGGAAAAAGAAGAAATTGCTTGTCGGAAGCAATTTCTTCTTTTTTCACAATGTTTTCTCAATCATAAAATCACAGGCACGTAAAAAAGGGATTAAACAGCAAAGGGTTAAGTGAACATTTGAACGACGAGCCAAAAATACTTTGCCTGATTCTTGTCAATGGGCAAAAACAATCTCATTAAATGGTGTTCGAAACAGGTGATAAAGCTTAATTAGACTGTTTTTGCTATCATTAAATATCTTCGGTATGTCTCATTTTAAAAAAGCTGTGTTTTTAAAAATGTCAAAATATTATAATATTTAAAAGAAACTTTAAGTCTGCTATTTTCTATTATTGTCGATACGTATCTGTATGCTTTATTGTAGAGACAACGTTTTTGAGTTACTCATTTCATAATACAATGGCTCATTTTTAAGAGGATCTAACGAGATCAGATAAATGTTAACTAAAATGTAATGATTCAATGCTGTAGACGAATGACCCTAACACAATTATAACAACGAGACACTACACAATCAATACTCGCTTCATGGATTTGTCATATCCAGTCTACAGTTTATTAAGATCAAGGGCCATTGCAGTTTGATATTGTTATTGTATGGTACCCAATATTCAAAGAAGATATGTGTAACAAGTTGAGTACTTTTTTTAAAATATTCGCCGGTAGAAAAAAATCCAATCTTAACCGTGGGGCTAATCATGTGTTAACAGCAGTTCAACAAACCTGTTACTATTTAAACTGATGGCAAAAATAATTATACATATATGTTCATTATTTGATAGTTTATCAGAAAATAAATTAAGGAGTGGCGGTAAGAGTGAAATGCCCCGAATATCGTTACAGTGTTCGCCGTGCTCGACGTACGTTGTTTTTACGTGTCATACTTTTCTTACGTTTTACATGAAGTAGTGAGTTGCGATAAAGGGGTATCAGAGGTGAGAAATAGTCTGTCCCAAGACAACAGTCATTTAAAAAGTCTTTTCGTATGAAGCTTTCATTGTAGCGACCTATAGAAACATTACGTTGATCCTCCGTAAATGTAACCATTTTTTTTTATTGCAAGTCTCTACAAAGAAGTCGAATTCCAAAACAATAGGTAATGGCACTTCATTCACAACATAATGAAGAAATTTCTTGACTATCCAAGGCAATCTGAAAGTGCACATGGCGTAATTTGCTGTTGACGTCGCTACACATGTATGCAGAAACGCTATTAAGTAATCCATTGAAAAAGGCTTATATTTCTTCAATTAAGAAAATTGTTCAATGGTTTGTCTTATAGCGAGTGGGGGACAAGTAGACATTCGATTAGCCCTGATGTTGTAGCTCTCTGTGGATGATTCCGTTCTCTACAATCATCTTCGGGAGAAGACATTTGCAAAGACCTCAAAATGCTCAAATGCCCTCGTGCTTCGCACTCGGTCATTTAAACCATTTGTAGCGCCTTTGCAAATGTTAACGCCCTCAAAAACGTGAATTAATCATACAAAATTCTAGAAAACATTAGGTAATCGAAGTTACTGGGAGTGTTGAGTCTTGTCTACCTCTTTGTCCTCAAATACGATAAAACAAAATGAAGATCCCCAACGCCTAGATTCGAGAAAAAAATCATATAAGCTAATGGTTTCATCCGCCTTAATTCGAGAGCTGGATTGGTCAATACTCCCGCTGGGAAAAATTCCAATTTGTTCCGATAAAATCGCATTACTCTGTATTATATCAGATGCTATGTCAAGTCTTTCAGCTTCAAATTTACAGACTGTAATCCATTACTGACAAATAATATGGACAGTTTAAAGTCGAGTCCTTAACCACGTTTCAAACAAGTGTTATTTTTTATACACTTAACAGCATCGTGAAATTGACAAGGTGAATGATTTTGGGATCAAAATGAATGAGAGTGTGGAGCGAGTTTGAGTGAATTTAATGGGAGGTAATCCTATATCGCAAATTTTGTTCAGGATGAACAAAATTAGCGATATTGATTGCCCCCCTTTAATTAAATATGCATACAGGTTCTTTAGATTGCTTCCTATATCTTCAAGAACCTATTAGCAATTTGAATTATGTCAGTTAAATCCCCATTTTTCTTAATTAAAATTTATTTTGAATGACGTTGTTGATTCTATATTTTTCAATAGGTTTGAGCGTTTTTAAATGGTTTGAGTGAGGGTTTGGAATAAATGAATTGAGCGCTTGGTGAGTGATTCATAATGTTTTTGATTGAGATAAATGTCAATTTCACTATGTAACTAACTTTAAGAATTATGTTTAATAATTCGTCTTCATGTAGATGTATGAGGTTAAACGCATATTGTGTTCTCTCTTATTTCTGGAGATCCCCGACGGCGGCACTCATTCTTTCCGACTATTTGTCTCTCACCAAAAGGTTGATAATCGTAGACCTATGTGAGATAGCAGCTTTGGGCTAGGAAATGATGTGGTGGTTGTACTGGTAAGAGAAATACCAGGAAACCATTGTTGGGTGCTCCAGCCGCCGCGATATAACTGAAATAATGTTGAAAGCGGCGTTAAACTCCATTCAATCAATCAATCAATCAATATTTCTGGGGATGTGTTGCGCGATCACCAATGAAAATTAACATTACAAAATAGGTTTGATGGCACTTTTGCCTGGCAAAGTATGTGCTTTTCGCATTGTGCTACAGTCAAAAACAACATGAAATTGACAAGTTGAATGAGTTTGGAATAAATTTGGAATGATATTAAATGATTGTTTGGCGCAAATTTCGGAGCGTTTTCGAGTGATTGTTTGGAAACACTGATTGGAGCCATGAGTAATTATTTTTGAACAGCTTTGATCGAGATGTATGTCAATTTCACGATGTGGTTTACTGTATCAAACAGTGGTTCTAAGTGAACTTCGAAGCCGAAACAATGTGCCATCTAAAACTTTAGATAATGATTGTTGATATGTATACATTTACAGTTAGTATCATCTTGAAATTGACACTCATTCCGATCAAAACCGTTCTAAATAGCTCACTTAGCGCTCCATTCATTAATTCCAAACACTCACTCAAACCATTAAAAAACGCCCCAAAATCACCAAAATTGATAAAATTAACAACTGCATTCAAAGAAAAAAAAAACGGTAGTTAAAATCCACGATTTCGCTAACGTAATTGAATTTTATTATCGTAAGGTTGGTTTGCAAAGACACAGAAAGCTGAACCTGAATGTATATTTTATTAAAGGGATGTAATAAGTATCGCTATTTTTTTTTAATCTTAAACAAGATTAGCGATAATTGATTACCTCCCTTGAATTTCACTCAAAATTCGCCCAGCAAACTTATTCAATTTTATTCTAAAATCATTTCAAAATCAATAATCTTGTCAATGTTACGATGTTCTTAACTGTAACAACATCGTGAAATTAACAAGGTGAATGATATTTCGGAATGAAACTGAATGATTGCGATGACTAATTTTTAAATGAAATCTAGGTGAGGTAAAACAATATCACTATTTCGTTCAAGATGAACAAAATAAGCGATATCTATTACTCCCAAAAAATATTAATTAAAATGTTCACCTTCTATGTCTTAACTTATCAATCAGACGCTTCCAAAATCAAAAAGGTCTTCTCTAGCGATCTAAAAGTACTTGTTTAGCTTTATTGATATAGAAGCGTTTTTGAACGGTTGAGTGCGGGTTAAGATTGAATGAATGGAGCGCCGGGAATAGTTTTGTTCGAAGCGAATTTCGATTTCACGATGTTATTAACTGTACGATTTGAAAGCAAAAAGTCTTTCAGCACCTACTGCGCGCATCGCACTTTAAGCGTCACCCTTTGTAATTCTAGTGCTTTGATTTTGTATCAACACTGATATATGTGTTAAAGTGTTATGGAAAGGTTCAATTTAAAAGAAAGCAAATTATGACATCCAGTCTTTAAAGCCAAGAAAATCAAGCATTTTTTATTGGCATTGACATCTGAAGTAGTGATTATCAAATCTCGTTCGTTTAAATAGAAAGATATATGAACCTGTGCGTAAGATTTTCAACAACCTCAAATGTGTGCAATGCACAGACTCTGAACAGCTTGTGTATCTGGACAGTCTGACAAGAGCTTTTACTATGCGTTTAGCACATAGATAAGGCCTCAATGTATTTGTATACCATCAGGTATTTCTATATTTATTGTATGAGACTCACTACACTGCTCAATGTTTGCACCTCAAGCAAGTTTCAAATTGTTGGAAATGTTACGCACATGCTCATATTATATTTTTAAATGAGTAACGTTGAACCAAAATATTCTTACATTTTCGTTGTTATTGTTGGACTATTTACATGGACTCTTATTTGTTATCGTAGACAATCTTGACAACAACTTTTCTGCAATAGCCTAACATCCATCAAGTACACTTCTGGTAGAAATACAGTTAAAAATTTACTCCGATCAAATTCATTCTAAACCATTCACTCAGCGCTCAATACATTCATTTAAAACACTCACTCAAATCCATCAAAACGCTCCGAAATCATAAGAAAGCATTTCGAAATTGTTCAAGAGGATTCATGTTTATTTCAAATACATCAAATTATTAGACGATCTAATTGGCTGGTGTGGATTTTAAAGTGCCCGAATGGACCAAAAAGCACACAAACAGGAATTGGGGTAATTAGCAAAATAAGCGATATTGGAATACATCCCATTAAAATTCACTCAAAAATCGCTCCACACACTCGTCCAATTTCATTACAATACCATTTCAAAATCATCCATCTTGTCTATTTCACGATGTTCTTAAATGTAATAGTTCTCTCAAAAAATTAACGATTCTATGCACCGTTTGTCATTTCAACGAGAACGGATGTTAAAATCTACCAACAAGGCCTTGGGATAGTTCGATAGTTGAAGATTATCGATTTATCATGTTTCTCGAATTATATAATTACTTTTGTTAAACGGTGAATAATGGTGTTATGACAGTGGCACTAGTAGAACACACCAAAGCAATTTTATTTTAGTCTCACATCATGAATCGATCATTTAAATATGACCTACGTCGCGGAAGTAGGATAACCCCGTTTATTTTATATATTTATTGATATATTTTTTGATAATACATGGGCGTTACATGTATTACACTAGTGGCATAATTATGCAAATCTGCTAAGAACGCATGACAACGGTACATTTCCGTATTCAAAATAACTTCATATTACATTTGCTAGCGTCATTTTGCAAACGCGTTATCATATATATGATTCCGGAAAAGCTTCAATCGATAACTTTCTTGATTTTCCTCGGTTCGTTCAGTTCATGGTATTATAAGTCAAATTTCAATGACCACTCATTCATTATCCTTAAATTCTTCCACTATTACTAAAATTTAAATCAAATTAAAGTAGTCTTGCTGTGTCATTAACGACATGAAAGATTCCTTATGTTTTCCAGATAAACTTACAACAGACGAATTTTAATCTAGGATTTGTCATTACTAGGAAAACTTTAGAACCAGTAAAGTAAATATTCTGTTTGAAATGAGATAACTGACGATTACCAATTCCCCCTGGCTACGAAAAGCGTTGTTTTTGATGTTTAATCCTGCTATCTTTCCCAAATTTAATGCTGTTCTATATCGATTAGAATCCTTGAATGACTCGATATCATTTGAAGATATAATTGCACCGGTCGAATGTCGCCTATGTCATCGTTAACTTTGAATCTAAAAGATGTATTGGTCCACGGCGTGTCTTTAGAAAGTCTCCCTATCTCTGAAGTTGTGTGCTGATTTCTATCTTAATCAAGCAGATTTGAGGTTGTTGACTTTCATGTTTTACAAAATTACTTCAGTTCCAAGCGTGATAGGAGAAGTTTTGACATTGTGGACAGAAAAGATATAGTAGTGCGCCAACCCGATTCGCCATTGAAGTTAGGATGTTCGTGGTGAAGAAAATAATAATTTCTTTTCTTTTTGTCACAAAATATATTTTTTTCTTTAATGGGCCACATTTGGTCTTCTTCTTATTAAAGATGTTACATTTCTTTTATAAATAAGCTACAAAATGTAAATGCTCTATCCTGTCTGTCTAATATGCTTAATTAAAATGAATAATCTCCCCGGGTGGAGCCTAAATGCTTGTATAACACTAGGAGAATCATTTAAGCAAACTTTATAAAATCCTTCTGAACTAAATAAATCACCGAATAGTAATGCTCTAGACTTTCAAGATTAAGATACTTTTTTTATTCTAACTCGATTTAAAAAAAAAAACAAGAGGACCAAGATGTTCCTAGATCGCTCGCCTGAGTCTCTATGACCCCTGGGACATCACATTAAATAGATAGGCAGATGTCAAAAAAAGATAATTGCCTAAGATCAATACCATGGAACGTTTTCAGCTAAGAGCAAGACAGATATGCCTTTTTGCTCTTTGATTCTATGTAAAAAGGGATGCACCCGGGTGGACCCCAAAAGTGACCCCAGGGTCTTGATATGAACAAACTTGGAAGAGGTCCATAAGATGATGCTACATTCTAAATATGAAAGCTGTCTGCCTTCTGGTTTCAGAGAAGAAGATTTTTGAAGGTTTTTCTATTTTCACCCATCGTGCTCAGATGAGCTAAAAGGGATGAGCCTAGGTTGAGCCCAAATATGACCCCAGGGTCTTGATATGAACAAACTTGGTAGGGGCCCACTAGATGATGCTACATTCCAAAAATGAAGGCAGTGTGTCCTCTGGTTTCGATTAAAGAAGATTTAAAAAGATTTTCGCCCTTTGATTCTATGTAAAAAGGGTTGCGCCAGGGCGGAGCCCAAATATGATCCTAGGTTCTTGATATGAACAAATTTGGTAGGGGTGCACTAGATGATGCTAAATACCAAATATGAAAGCTGTCTGCCATCTAGTTTCGTAGAAGAAGATTTTTGAAGATTTTCCCATTTTCACCCATCGTGCTCAGATGAGCTGAAAGGGATGCATCCGGGTTGAGCCAAAATATTACCCAAGGGTCTTGATATGAACAAACTTGGTAGGGGCCCACAAGATGATGCTACATACCAAAAATGAAAGCAGTGTGCCCTCTGGTTTCGATTAAAGAAGATTTTAAAAGATTTTCGCTCTTTGAATCTATGTAAAAGGGTTGCGCCCGGGTGGAGCCCAAATATTATCACAGGGTCTTGATATGAACAAACTTGATAGAGGTCCACTAGATGATGCTACATACCAAATATGAAAGCTGCCTGCCTTCTGGTTTCATAGAAGAAGATTTTTGAAGATTTTCATTTTTTTACCCTTTGTGCTCATAAGAGATAAAGGGATGCACCCGTGCAAAGCCAAAATATGATCCCAGGGTCTTGATATGAACAAACTTGGTAGAGGTCCACTAGATGATGCTACATACCAAATATGAAAGCTGTCTGCCATCTGGTTTCAGAGAAGAAGATTTTTAAACATTTTCATATTTTTACCCTTTTTGTTAAGGGTAAAGGGAGAGTTAAGGGTGGATTTCATTTATTTGAACAACTTTGGTAGAGCTTGACCAAAGGAACATCCCTGCCAAGTTTCATCAAGATTGGCCCACTGGTTTAGGAGGAGAAGATGTTTAAAGAAATTGTGGACAACGCACGACGGACGACGCAAGACGCACGACGGACGACGCACGACGCACGACGGACATTCTACGATCCCAATAGCTCACCTAGAGCACTTCGTGCTCAGGTGAGCTAAAAAGGTGCTCTCAAATTGATTCCAATTAAAAACTTATTTTATTAAAGTCCCGAAGGAAATGCAATGTACAAAGTAACAAACTCGAAAGTATGTTTATACATGTAATACGCCACCAAAGGATGTAATATATCGGTACCAATCTCTACGTCTGTTCGTCCTTAAGTCAATTTTATCAAAACTCCTTCAATCATATATTGAAAATCATTCAACTATAACAAAATATTTTTCTTATATGACCAGGCGCATTCTGTTGTCATTTTAAGATATCATTGAGTAGCGTCACGGAAAATGGAACAATCTTTCTTAACACACCTCCAAAGATTCTAGACATGTGTATAGGGGATTTTTCAGACTATTCTTCGTCATGTCCTTTCATCATATTGTCTCAATCTAAGTGAATTCAAATTGCGTCACGGAAAAGGGACATTGAATAAAATTCCATTCATATAACTTAAACAATTAACGAAGGATTCGCATGAAACATCCAAAGAAACGTTTTTTACCATCTCATGATATTATACATGTATGAAAAAACATAGTAACAAAATTTCCTAAACTTACAGTTAATTACATAGTGAAATTGACATTCACCTCAATCAAAACCATTCTAAATCGCTCACTCAGCGCTCCAATCATTCATTCCAAACACTCACTCAAACAATTCAAAAACGCTCAAATCTATTGAAAAATATAGAATTAACAATGACATTCATAATAAACTTTGATAGAGAAAAATCACGATTTCGCTGATAAAATTCAAATTGTAAGCGTCTAATTGGTTCTTAAAGAAATAGGAAGTTATCTATAGGATTTGTTTGCATATTTTATTGAAGGGAGATAATCAATATCGCTAATTTTGTTCTCCTGAACAAAATTTGCAATATAAGATTACCTCCCATTAAATTCACTCAAAACTCGCTCCACACACTCAAGCAATTTCATTCCTTAATTATTCCAAAATCGTGTCAATTTCACGATGTTTGTAACTGTATTGACGACTTAGCGTTTAGTTTGTTCCCCGAGTAGCTTCTCGCGGTCTCCATTCATTTTTCTTGTTTACAGTTAGTTACATCTTGAAATTGACTCTCATCCCGATCAAAACCATTCATAATCGATTAATCATCGCTCCATTCGTTCATTCCGAACACTCGCTCGAATCGATCAAATCGCTTAAAAACATTGGAAAACATTTCGAAAACGTTTAAGACGATCACAATTTTATTCAAATCGATCAAATAATTCTACGATTTTAATGGCTGGTGTGGATTTAAATGTGTCTGATTCGTCAACGAAGACACACTAACGGAAAAGTACCTATGTTTAATTAAAGGGAGGTAATAATTATCTCTAATTTTGTTCATCTTGGACAAAATTAGCGTTATTTGATTACCTTTCTTTTTATTTCATCAAAAACTTATTCGTTTAATCATTCAATTTCATTCGAAAATCATTAACCTTGTCAATTTCATGAGGTTTTTAAATGTACCAAGTCCTTGTGATTGTGGAAATACACTGAAACGAAGTTCTAGACGGGCAACTTACATTTGCCATATTTTAACATATATTATGATAAAATATTCGTTATTTTTACCTGAAATACTATTCAATAATGCTTATAACGAAGAAAAAATGAATTCGAAATGTTGTCACATGTGTCTGTAGTAAACGGTAAAACACGAGAACCCTCCTCTACAAAAGTCACATAAAACACTTTCAGAAATACTCGGAACTTGGTCGTTAAAAGTGACAAACTTGGGTGGCCTTTTCGTGAACGATATCAAATTATTGAAGAAAATGACATTGTTATTGCTTTCCATTTCATAAAAGCTGAAATTGTCAGAATTAGCCCACCTTCTAATGTTAATTTTGAAATCATGGGTACTCTTGAAAACCATTAGAATTTGTTGTTGTTGTTTGGTAATTTTTATCTCAATTTCTCTCTGAAGGATTTTTCTATCATTATTTGATTATTTCCAATTTCTGATACCAAAGAAAATATTACTTTTTCAGTAAAAAAAGTGGAGTTTTAGAAGTTCGTTTTAATGCGTATTTGCATTTGAGTTTCAAAAGATGTTCTTCATCCTTAACCATTTTAAGGTATAATTGTATGTCACATAAAATAGACCATTCTGATTCTTTTTCCCTATTTTTGTATTTTGCATTACACATTATTACAATCTCACTCTTTTTTGTTACAATGTCTGTGAGACATCCATCAAACCATACTGTAATTTCTATATAAGAAATAGAACCATATTAACCCAACACATGTCATTTTTTAATCCAAAAGAAAATGATTTAACCCTTTCCTGTTTTACAAAATTTTGGACCTGTCCAAATTCAAAGAATTTGCAGACGAAAATTAAAAGTGGATTTAATTTGAAAAATTACCATTCAGTAGGGTAGAAAATAGTGTGGAAAAAGAAGAAATTGCTTGTCGGAAGCAATTTCTTCTTTTTTCACAATGTTTTCTCAATCATAAAATCACAGGCACGTAAAAAAGGGATTAAACAGCAAAGGGTTAAGTGAACATTTGAACGACGAGCCAAAAATACTTTGCCTGATTCTTGTCAATGGGCAAAAACAATCTCATTAAATGGTGTTCGAAACAGGTGATAAAGCTTAATTAGACTGTTTTTGCTATCATTAAATATCTTCGGTATGTCTCATTTTAAAAAAGCTGTGTTTTTAAAAATGTCAAAATATTATAATATTTAAAAGAAACTTTAAGTCTGCTATTTTCTATTATTGTCGATACGTATCTGTATGCTTTATTGTAGAGACAACGTTTTTGAGTTACTCATTTCATAATACAATGGCTCATTTTTAAGAGGATCTAACGAGATCAGATAAATGTTAACTAAAATGTAATGATTCAATGCTGTAGACGAATGACCCTAACACAATTATAACAACGAGACACTACACAATCAATACTCGCTTCATGGATTTGTCATATCCAGTCTACAGTTTATTAAGATCAATGGCCATTGCAGTTTGATATTGTTATTGTATGGTACCCAATATTCAAAGAAGATATGTGTAACAAGTTGAGTACTTTTTTTAAAATATTCGCCGGTAGAAAAAAATCCAATCTTAACCGTGGGGCTAATCATGTGTTAACAGCAGTTCAACAAACCTGTTACTATTTAAACTGATGGCAAAAATAATTATACATATATGTTCATTATTTGATAGTTTATCAGAAAATAAATTAAGGAGTGGCGGTAAGAGTGAAATGCCCCGAATATCGTTACAGTGTTCGCCGTGCTCGACGTACGTTGTTTTTACGTGTCATACTTTTCTTACGTTTTACATGAAGTAGTGAGTTGCGATAAAGGGGTATCAGAGGTGAGAAATAGTCTGTCCCAAGACAACAGTCATTTAAAAAGTCTTTTCGTATGAAGCTTTCATTGTAGCGACCTATAGAAACATTACGTTGATCCTCCGTAAATGTAACCATTTTTTTTATTGCAAGTCTCTACAAAAAAGTCGAATTCCAAAACAATAGGTAATGGCACTTCATTCACAACATAATGAAGAAATTTCTTGACTATCCAAGGCAATCTGAAAGTGCACATGGCGTAATTTGCTGTTGACGTCGCTACACATGTATGCAGAAACGCTATCAAGTAATCCATTGAAATAGGCTTATATTTCTTCAATTAAGAAAATTGTTCAATGGTTTGTCTTATAGCGAGTGGGGGACAAGTAGACATTCGATTAGCCCTGATGTTGTAGCTCTCTGTGGATGATTCCGTTCTCTACAATCATCTTCGGGAGAAGACATTTGCAAAGACCTCAAAATGCTCAAATGCCCTCGTGCTTCGCACTCGGTCATTTAAACCATTTGTAGCGCCTTTGCAAATGTTAACGCCCTCAAAAACGTGAATTAATCATACAAAATTCTAGAAAACATTAGGTAATCGAAGTTACTGGGAGTGTTGAGTCTTGTCTACCTCTTTGTCCTCAAATACGATAAAACAAAATGAAGATCCCCAACGCCTAGATTCGAGAAAAAAATCATATAAGCTAATGGTTTCATCCGCCTTAATTCGAGAGCTGGATTGGTCAATACTCCCGCTGGGAAAAATTCCAATTTGTTCCGATAAAATCGCATTACTCTGTATTATATCAGATGCTATGTCAAGTCTTTCAGCTTCAAATTTACAGACTGTAATCCATTACTGACAAATAATATGGACAGTTTAAAGTCGAGTCCTTAACCACGTTTCAAACAAGTGTTATTTTTTATACACTTAACAGCATCGTGAAATTGACAAGGTGAATGATTTTGGGATCAAAATGAATGAGAGTGTGGAGCGAGTTTGAGTGAATTTAATGGGAGGTAATCCTATATCGCAAATTTTGTTCAGGATGAACAAAATTAGCGATATTGATTGCCCCCCTTTAATTAAATATGCATACAGGTTCTTTAGATTGCTTCCTATATCTTCAAGAACCTATTAGCAATTTGAATTATGTCAGTTAAATCCCCATTTTTCTTAATTAAAATTTATTTTGAATGACGTTGTTGATTAAATATTTTTTCAATAGGTTTGAGCGTTTTTAAATGGTTTGAGTGAGGGTTTGGAATAAATGAATTGAGCGCTTGGTGAGTGATTCATAATGTTTTTGATTGAGATAAATGTCAATTTCACTATGTAACTAACTTTAAGAATTATGTTTAATAATTCGTCTTCATGTAGATGTATGAGGTTAAACGCATATTGTGTTCTGTCTTATTTCTGGGGATCCCCGACGGCGGCACACATTCTTTCAGACTTTTTGTCTCTCACCAAAAGGTTGATAATCGTAGACCTATGTGAGATAGCAGCTTTGGGCTAGGAAATGATGTGGTGGTTGTACTGGTAAGAGAAATACCAGGAAACCATTGTTGGGTGCTCCAGCCGCCGCGATATAACTGAAATAATGTTGAAAGCGGCGTTAAACTCCATTCAATCAATCAATCAATCAATATTTCTGGGGATGTGTTGCGCGATCACCAATGAAAATTAACATTACAATATTTGTATTGTATTGCAAAATAGGTTTGATGGCACTTTTGCCTGGCAAAGTATGTGCTTTTCGCATTGTGCTACAGTCAAAAACAACATGAAATTGACAAGTTGAATGAGTTTGGAATAAATTTGGAATGATATTAAATGATTGTTTGGCGCAAATTTCGGAGCGTTTTCGAGTGATTGTTTGGAAACACTGATTGGAGCCATGAGTAATTATTTTTGAACAGCTTTGATCGAGATGTATGTCAATTTCACGATGTGGTTTACTGTATCAAACAGTGGTTCTAAGTGAACTTCGAAGCCGAAACAATGTGCCATCTAAAACTTTAGATAATGATTGTTGATATGTATACATTTACAGTTAGTATCATCTTGAAATTGACACTCATTCCGATCAAAACCGTTCTAAATAGCTCACTTAGCGCTCCATTCATTAATTCCAAACACTCACTCAAACCATTAAAAAACGCCCCAAAATCACCAAAATTGATAAAATTAACAACTGCATTCAAAGAAAAAAAAAACGGTAGTTAAAATCCACGATTTCGCTAACGTAATTGAATTTTATTATCGTAAGGTTGGTTTGCAAAGACACAGAAGGCTATTCATAGAACCTGAATGTATATTTTATTAAAGGGATGAAATAAGTATCGCTATTTTTTTTTAATCTTAAACAAGATTAGCGATAATTGATTACCTCCCTTGAATTTCACTCAAAATTCGCCCAGCAAACTTATTCAATTTCATTCTAAAATCATTTCAAAATCAATAATCTTGTCAATGTTACGATGTTCTTAACTGTAACAACATCGTGAAATTAACAAGGTGAATGATATTTCGGAATGAAACTGAATGATTGCGATGACTAATTTTTAAATGAAATCTAGGTGAGGTAAAACAATATCACTATTTCGTTCAAGATGAACAAAATAAGCGATATCTATTACTCCCAAAAAATATTAATTAAAATGTTCACCTTCTATGTCTTAACTTATCAATCAGACGCTTCCAAAATCAAAAAGGTCTTCTCTAGCGATCTAAAAGTACTTGTTTAGCTTTATTGATATAGAAGCGTTTTTGAACGGTTGAGTGCGGGTTAAGATTGAATGAATGGAGCGCCGGGAATAGTTTTGTTCGAAGCGAATTTCGATTTCACGATGTTATTAACTGTACGATTTGAAAGCATAAAGTCTTTCAGCACCTACTGCGCGCATCGCACTTTAAGCGTCACCCTTTGTAATTCTAGTGCTTTGATTTTGTATCAACACTGATATATGTGTTAAAGTGTTATGGAAAGGTTCAATTTAAAAGAAAGCAAATTATGACATCCAGTCTTTAAAGCCAAGAAAATCAAGCATTTTTTATTGGCATTGACATCTGAAGTAGTGATTATCAAATCTCGTTCGTTTAAATAGAAAGATATATGAACCTGTGCGTAAGATTTTCAACAACCTCAAATGTGTGCAATGCACAGACTCTGAACAGCTTGTGTATCTGGACAGTCTGACAAGAGCTTTTACTATGCGTTTAGCACATAGATAAGGCCTCAATGTATTTGTATACCATCAGGTATTTCTATATTTATTGTATGAGACTCACTACACTGCTCAATGTTTGCACCTCAAGCAAGTTTCAAATTGTTGGAAATGTTACGCACATGCTCATATTATATTTTTAAATGAGTAACGTTGAACCAAAATATTCTTACATTTTCGTTGTTATTGTTGGACTATTTACATGGACTCTTATTTGTTATCGTAGACAATCTTGACAACAACTTTTCTGCAATAGCCTAACATCCATCAAGTACACTTCTGGTAGAAATACAGTTAAAAATTTACTCCGATCAAATTCATTCTAAACCATTCACTCAGCGCTCAATACATTCATTTAAAACACTCACTCAAATCCATCAAAACGCTCCGAAATCATAAGAAAGCATTTCGAAATTGTTCAAGAGGATTCATGTTTATTTCAAATACATCAAATTATTAGACGATCTAATTGGCTGGTGTGGATTTTAAAGTGCCCGAATGGACCAAAAAGCACACAAACAGGAATTGGGGTAATTAGCAAAATAAGCGATATTGGAATACATCCCATTAAAATTCACTCAAAAATCGCTCCACACACTCGTCCAATTTCATTACAATACCATTTCAAAATCATCCATCTTAGCTATTTCACGATGTTCTTAAATGTAATAGTTCTCTCAAAAAATTAACGATTCTATGCACCGTTTGTCATTTCAACGAGAACGGATGTTAAAATCTACCAACAAGGCCTTGGGATAGTTCGATAGTTGAAGATTATCGATTTATCATGTTTCTCGAATTATATAATTACTTTTGTTAAACGGTGAATAATGGTGTTATGACAGTGGCACTAGTAGAACACACCAAAGCAATTTTATTTTAGTTTCACATCATGAATCGATCATTTAAATATGACCTACGTCGCGGAAGTAGGATAACCCCGTTTATTTTATATATTTATTGATATATTTTTTGATAATACATGGGCGTTACATGTATTACACTAGTGGCATAATTATGCAAATCTGCTAAGAACGCATGACAACGGTACATTTCCGTATTCAAAATAACTTCATATTACATTTGCTGGCGTCATTTTGCAAACGCGTTATCATATATATGATTCCGGAAAAGCTTCAATCGATTAATTTCTTGATTTTCCTCGGTTTGTTCAGTTCATGTTATTATATGTCAAATTTCAATGACCACTCATTAAATATCTTTAAATTTCACCACTATAACTAAAATTTAAATCAAATGTAAGTAACCTTGCTGTGTCATAAAACATATGAAAGATTCCCTATGATTTACCAGATAAACTTACAACAGACGAATTTTAATCTAGGATTTGTCATTACTAGGAAAACTTTAGAATCAGTAAAGTAAATATTCTGTTTGAAATGAGATAACTGACGATTACCAATTCCCCCTGGCTACGAAAAGTGTTGTTTTTGTTGTTTAATCCTGATATCTTTCCCAAATTTAATGCTGTTCTATATCGATTAGAATCCTTGAATGACTCGATACCATTTGAAGATATAATTGAACCGGTCGAATGTCGCCTATGTCATCATTAACTTTGAATCTAAAAGATGTATTGGTCCGCGGAGGGTGATTAGAAAGTCCCACTATCTCTGAAGTTGTATGCTGATTTCTATCTTAATCAAGCAGATTTGAGGTTGTTGACTTTCATGTTTTACAAACTTACTTCAGCTTCAAGCGTGATAGGAGAAGTTTTGACATTATGGACAGAAAAGATATAGTAGTGCGCCAACCCGATTCACCATTGAAGCTAGCATTTTTGTGGTGAAGAAAATAATCCTTTTTCTTTTCTTTTTTCCCAAAATATATTTTTTTTCTTTAATGGGCCACATTTGGTCTTCTTCTTATTAAAGATGTTACATTTCTTTTAGATATTAGCTACAAAATGTAAATGCTTTATCCCGTCTGTCTTATATGCTTAATTAAAATGAATAATCTGCCCGGGTGGAGCCAACATGCTTGTATAACACTAGGAGCAGATTTAAGCAGACTTTATAAAATCCTACTGAACTCAATATATCACCGAATAGTAATGCTCTAGACTTTCAAGTTTAAGATACTTTTTTTTAAAATTCTAACTCGATTTTTAAAAAAAAAGAAAGAAAAAAAAACAGGTGCTCTCAAAATGATTCCAATTAAAATCTAACTTGATTAAAGTCCGGAAGGAAATGCAATGTACAAAGTAACAAACTCGAAAGTATGCTTGTACATGTAATACGCCACCAAAAGATGTAATACATCGGTATCAATCTCTCCGTCTGTTCGTCCTTAAGTCAATTTTATCAAAACAAAAGCATTCATCTATTACCGAATATATCTTCCTTTATATGACCAAGCGCATTCTGTTGTCATTTTAACATATCATTGAGCAGCGTCACGGAAAATGGAACAATCTTTCTTAACACACCTCCAAAGATTCTAGACATGTGTATAGGGGACTTTTTCAGATTATTCTTCGTCATGTCCTTTCATCATATTGTCTCAATCTAAGTGAATTCAAATTGCGTCAAGGAAAAGGGACATTGAATAAAATTTCATTGTTAACATATAACTTAAACAATTAAAGAAGGATTCGCATGAAACATGAAAAGAATGTTTTTTACCATCTCATAATATTATACATGTATAAAAAAACATAGTAACATAATTATTCTTAAAGTTATTGACGACGTTGCGTGAAACTTCATAGTTTGTTCCCCGTCATGGGACCATGAGTAACTTCTCGCAATCTTCATTCATTTTTCTTGTTTACAGTTAGTTACATCTTGAAATTGACTCTCATCCCGATCAAAACCATTCAAAATCGATCAATCGTCGCTCCATCCGAACACTCACTCGAATCGGTCAACTGGCTCAAAAACATTTGAAAACATTTCGAAAACGTTTAAGACGATCACAATTTTATTCAAATCGATCAAATTATTCTACTATTTTTAATGGCTGGTGTGGATTTAAATGTGTCTGATTCGTCAACGAAGACACACTAACGGAAAAGTACCAATGTTTAATTAAAGGGAGGTAATAATTATCTTTCATTTTGTTCATCTTGGACAAAATTAGCGACAATTTGTTACCTTTCCTTTTATTTCACTCAAAACTTATTCATTCAATCATTCAATTTCATTCCTAAATCATCAACCTTGTCAATTTCATTAGGTTTTTAAATGTACCAAGTCCTTGTGGTTGTTGAAATACACTTAAACGAAGTTCTAAACGGGCAGCTTACATTTGCCATATTTTAACATATGTCATGATAAAATATTCCTTATTTTGACCTGAACTACCATTCAATTATGCTTATAACGAAGAAAAAATGAATGTTGTCACATGTGTCTGTAGTAAACGGTAAAACATGAGAACCCTCCTTTCCAATAATCGCACAAGTCGCACATTTTAGAGAAATTTCAAAATTTCTCTTTCAGAAATACTGGGAACTTGGTCGAATAAGTGACAAACCTTAGTGGCCTTTGCGTGTACGGTATCAAAGTATTGAAGTAAATGACATTGTGATTGCTTTCTCTCTCATAATGCCTGAAAATTCCAGAAATACCCCACCCACTAATGTTGATTTTGAAATCATGGGTACTCTTAAAAACCTGTAGAATTTGTTTTTATTTATTTTCTTTTTTTTGTCTGTTTGTTTGTTTTTGTCAATTTTTATCTCAATTTCTCTCTGAAGGTTTTCTCTATCATTATTTGATAATTTCCAATTACTGATACCAAAGAAAATATTACTTTTTCAGTAAAAACTAAGTCGACTATTAGAATTCGTTTAAATATTTATTCGCATTTAAGTTTCAAAATATGTTCCTCATCAATGACCATTTAAGATATAATTGTGGGTCACATAGAAAAGACCCTTCTGATTCTTTTTTCTCAATTTTTACATTTTGCATAACACATAATAGCAATCTCAGTCGTGTATGTTTCAACGTCTGTGAGACATTCTTCAAACAATATTGTAATTTCTACGTAAGAAATAGAACCAAATTTACTCACCACAGGTCAATCTTTTTAGTCCAAAAGAAAAAGAAAACATTTGAACGGGGAGCTCAAAAACACTTTGCTAAGTTAGAATTTCAGTTGTTTCTTCAAGTAATCATCGGGATGTATGCCCAGACCAATTTCTCTTAAAAGTCGGTTCAACAAAATGTTAATAAAGCTCAATAGACCTTCTTCATATTTTATTTGTTGTTTTAGTGTTGTTGTTGTGTTCTTTTTGTGTTGGAGAGAATGAATCAAAGTACATGAACCTAATGTTTCGGTCGTTAACTAGCCTTAAAGACATTCACATATATAAAGTCTGTAAGACACGTAAAATTTAGTGACAGATAACCAGTAAAATAAACATTGTTTGGTGTCTAATTTATTGCAATTCATTTTAAATTTGTTCCCAAGGCAATCGTAAAATTCAAGAGAATGTCAGTTGTTCTGAAGGGCTTCTTCGAAAAACATGAATAATTAGACCCGCATAGATGGTTTCGGTGCACGGTTAAATGGTCGGGCAGCGATTGTAAATGATAAATCTGCAGAATAAGATAATTGCTCTATATATTAACCCTATTCATTACAGAAATACACAGAAATATCCATATTATTTTTAAATGTATAGTGATGTTGAAAATAGATTGAGTCTGCGTTAAATCTAAAGGGTTCTTTTAATAAAACATTGAATTAGCTGAAATGTTACTCCGACGTGCACAGAAAATGTGCATACTTCCCAAAACTGGTTCACTTCTCAACAATTTTAATTCCTCATGAAAGAGTTAGTAATATCGTGAAAATGACATTCATCTCAATCAAAACCATTCTAGATCGCTCAGTCATTTCTCCATTAATTCAATCCACGCTCTAATTTAGACCACTCAATAACGCCCCCAAATGACTACAAAAGAAACATTCAAATTAAATATAAATGGAACAAAAAAGGGCTTTTACTGACATAACTGAACTTGTAAGCCTCTAATTGGTTCTTGAAGAAATAGGAAGCTATTTATAGAACTTGTATGCGTATCTTATTAAAGGGGGGTAATAAATATCGTTAATTTTGTTTATCTTGAACAAAATAAGCGGTATTGCATAACCTACCTTTAATTTCACCGAGAACTTACATGTATACATAAACATTTATCTCATCATACACACTACCTTATAATAATGTACAATTTACTTTCGGTAGCGATAAAAGGTGATAAAATACTGATAGTGTAAAAGCCTTTTTCCTAAAAAGAGTGAATTTAAAGTGTCAATGGATTGAGATTCAAAATAGTTTACTCAAATGTGAGTTGTTGATTTATATTTGGTGGTATCATCTAGAATATCACGTAATTGCAAGATTAATGATTTTGAGACGAAATTATAAATAAATCTAATGACTTGCACGAGCGACTTTTGTGCTATCGGTAATTCCATTCTAGATTAACGTAATCATAGGTGGATTTGTGCGTTGAGCCTTAAATTCTATACTCATATATAGATTCCCGAGCTCAGTTTACAAAATACACATATAGTGTTATGTAGTTTGTTAATACTCCAATAGTTCATTAGTTTATTTCATAGACTTGAACTTTTCAGTTCATCAGTGTCTGACCCTGGAAAAAGCAGAATTATTTTCATAATTTTATCTATTTATTTTCATATTTTAATTGAGCTACGGAAAACAATAATTATCTAGACGTAGGATATGAAATCCGACAATACTTAAAAGATATACTGTTTGTATGGGTCATTTATCAAGATGGTATAACCATGAGAGTAAAAACTTCTTCCCAATCTTGCATTCCTTGTTATATATCCTTTTGCAAAGCTATATACAATACGTATTCTTGCAGGTTCCAGATTGAAAACTTCCCTATCGTAACATTAGAAAATCTAGAAAGATAAATACAGTCAATATCATTGTGAAATTGATAAGTTGAATGTGATCCTGGAATTTGAACGAGTGCAGAGAATAAGTTTTTAAGTGAAATTTAAGGGAGTCATTAAAATTATCTAAATACTTATAACCCATTTATAATTTGTACGTACTTTTCTGCTTATCTGACCTGTGACGGATAAATAACATGCTTTAAACAAGAGAGCCGTTGGCCCTGGGTCGCTCACCTGAGAAAAAAGCTTCATTACCTAGGTATGTCCATGCAACCACAGAAAAAAAAAATTTCACTTATTCAATAAGATAACATTTGAAATAATCCCCCCCCCCTCTGCTCCTCCCCTGGTCATTTATTAGCTTTTTTCATAAGAGGTCTGTGATCAGCTAATCTATACCAGATATACAGGCTGAGACGGAGACTTTTAAAGTTTTCTTTAATGAGTTGATCAATCCATGTCAAATATAAAGGCTGTAGGGATTCAAAATTCTCAACAAAGCACTCCCCCTCTCCCAAGATGCTCTGCACCTGGTGAATCTACAGTCATGATTTTAGCTCATTATATTAATGTCCATATGCTCATCATCCATGCCAATATTGAAGTCTGTAGGGCTCCTGGTTCATTAAAAGGATGAAGGTTTAAGTTACAAAATTTTCACAAAAGTACTACCCCCTCCCCCCTGGTGCTCTGCACTTGGTGGCATTACAGTCATGATTTTAGCTATATTTATTAAGGTCTATGAGCTGATCCTTTATGCCAATATTCAAGTCTGTAGGGCTTGTGGTTCAGAAGAAGAAGAAGGTTAAAGATAACAAAATTTTCACAAAAGTACTACCCTCTCCCCCCTGGAGCTCCGCACCTGGTGAATCTACAGTCATGATTTTAGCTATTTATATTGAGGTCCATATGCTGATCATCCATGCCAATATTCAAATCTGTCAGGCTCCTGGTTCAGAAGAAGAAGAAGGTTAAAGATTACAAAATTTTCACAAAAGTACTAGCCTCTCCCCCCTGGTGCTCTGCACCTGGTGAATCTACAGTCATGATTTTAGCTATTTATATTGAGACCCATATGCTGATCATCCATGCCAATATTCAAATCTGTCAGGCTCCTGGTTCAGAAGAAGAAGAAGGTTCAAGATTACAAAATTTTCACAAAAGTATTACCCTCTTCCCCCTGGTGCTCCGCATCTGGCAGCCCAACAGATATGATTTTAGCTATTTTTATTAAGGTCTATGAGCTGATCATCCATGCCAATATTCAAATCTGTCAGACTCCTGGTTCAGAAGAAGAAGAAGGTTAAAGATTACACAATTTTCACAAAAGCACTACCCTCTCCCCCCTGGTGCTCCGCACCTGGTGGATCTACAGTCATGATTTTAGCTTTTTTCATAAAGGTTTTTGAGCGGATCCTCCGTGCCAATTTTCAAGTCTGTAGGGCTCTTGGTTTTGAAGAAGAAGAAGCTTAAAGATTACAAAATTTACCCAAAGTACTACCCCCTCCCCCCTGGTGCTCCGCACCTGGTGGCCCAAAAGATATGATTTTAGCTATTTTCATTTAGGTCTTTGAGCCGATCCTCCATGCTAATTTTCAAGTCTGTGAGCTTGTGGTTCAGAAGAAGAAGAAGGTTAAAGATTACAAAATTTTCACAAAAGTACTACCCCCTCCCCCCCTGGTGCTCAGCACTTGGTGGATCTACAGTCATGATTTTAGCTATTTATATTAAGGTCCATATGCTGATCATCCATGCCAATATTCAAATCTGACAGGCTCCTGGTTCAGAAGAAGAAGAAGGTTAAAGATTACAAAATGTTCACAAAAGTACTCCCCCTCCTCCCCCCTCCCCCTGGTGCTCCGCACCTGGCAGCCCAACAGATATGATTTTAGCTATTTTTATTAAGGTCTATGAGCTGATCATCCATGCCAATTTTCTGTAGGGCTCCTGGTTCCAAAGAAGAAGAAGCTTAAAGATCAAAATTTACCCAGAGTACTACCCCCTCCCCCCTGGTGCTCCGCACCTGGTGGCCCAAAAGATATGATTTTTAGCTATTTTCATTTTGGTCCATGAACTGATCATCCATGCCAAGTTTTAAGTCTGTAGGACAACTGGTTGAGAAGAAGAAGAATTTTAAAGATTTTCTTAAAATTTCACCTTTTGTTGCCATAGCAACCAGAGTTTTTCATGGATTTCAATTCTTTTAGCTATTTTTAAAGGGGACCACCTAAGCAACATTTCTGTAAAATTTGGTGTTAATTGGCCAAGTAGTTTAGGAGGAGATGTCGTTTAAAGAAATTGTTGACGGACGCCGGACGACGACCGACGGACGGACGCCGGACGAAAGGTGATCACAATAGCTCACATGAGCACTTCGTGCTCAGGTGAGCTAAAAATCTACCCTAACCAATAAAATAACTCAAAGATTTTAGACAAAGACAATAAAAGCAAAATAACGTAATTCTTATTTCATCTAGTCATTTTATGCATTCTTAAGATCAAGATGGAAATAGTCGGACAGCACTATACACAGTTTCACGCTGATCAGAGTTTCTTCCCTTCAGTCTTTGTGTTAGATCCTTCCAAACTTATTGAAATTCATTTCAGTAATAACAGGCTAATTTCGACCATGCTTGGCGTACATATTACTATTCCCTAGGTGTCCAGTAGGTCAACCAAACTCGGCTTACATTTTTCAAAGGTGACCCTTCTCAAAACCTGTTCGCAAATTTGATTGACCTCAAATATAGGCGTGACAGGGCGAGGATGTTTGAGACATTGAAATCTTTAATCATCTTTTCCTCACATCATCTCCCCTGTCAGTGAGTAAATTTTCTAAATACTAAATCTTTTTCATTACTTGTTAGTGAACATTTGATTAAACCCCCAAATTTAGCATGGCAGGACGGAGCTACTTTTTACTCTGAATTCTTTTAAAGAAATTCTTCTCCAAAGCCAATGGACTCATTTCAACCTAACTTGACCTTACCAGCCCCTTTGGTGACTATTCTCAAACCGTGTTTTAAATTTTGATTGACCTACAAATTCGGGCAATGTATAGTGACTGCAAGCTTCTTCTCATTCATAGCATACATATTATACAGATGAGCGATTCAGGGGCCCTTGATTAATGCTGCTACTCATTCTGACTGTACAGGTTATGGTGTTAAAGATGGTGTTACAGATTATGATTTTTTTTCCAAAATCAAATCTATTGCCATTTCAAGGATATCTTGAGAGCAAGGCTAATTTAGATCTGTTATCTGCTATCATGCAACTCGTTTAGACATGTTGTAAGTGCATTGAGTTATGGCTTTTATCTTCTGCCCTTGCACTCTTGTGGTCATATCAAGTGAAGTGGCGCCACTTGCGATGTTTGTGAAATATTTGTGAGCTGTTCCAAGACAGAAAAGAAAGAGTATAGGAAATCGACGAAAATTGAAATCTGCAACTTTGTATGTATGGCAATAATTTACCGATGCATTACACAGAAAAAAATATACCATTTTTTTTGTTTTACAACACGCGCAATAATTCATATTCTGAATTTTGTTAAAATACTTGTATGATCACCTATATGACACAAATCGGATAAATATGGTCTGTTGATATATTTATCCAAAGTTATTTGACCATCAAGAATTGTTCGGTTCATCTTAACAAAAACCGTCATCTCAATGTGAGGTCTTTTGAATGTAGGATGGCTGTCGTCAATTGCCAGAATTTACCTGGTACGCACTCAAAAGTCCAAAACTCGTTGTAAATATTATCCTTATAAAAGAAATCGGGGATAAGCTCGAGATAAGGCCATTTTAGCCAAAACTAGGTCACGAGTTAAATGTATGAAAAACCCGAAAGACACTCTGGATGTCACAGTTCAGCTCAATCAACACCCTCCCCCCCCCCAGCTCAAGATTGGTCTCGCGGGTTGAAAAACTAGGTCGCAAGAGCAAAGCATAGAAAAAAATGTAGACATTTTTTATACCACATTTTCTCAGAATAATTGCCTTGATAAAATCTGGAATTCGAAATTTGAATAAGTTGAGTAAATAAAATAACACATTATCAAATCCTAAAAAGTATAATCTCATGAATATTGTTACTTGGGTCAAAAACTAGATTACTTGATCAGATTTTCTTTAAATAAAACTCTTGTACGCCCTATAAACCAAATATTTTAATGTATGTAAAAAAAACATTATACACTTCTGTCATTTTACAAATTCGATTGCTTGAAGCCTGAAAATAATAGGTTTCAATTTCAGAAATCAGGTACGCGACGTATGGACACTTTATCCCTCTTGTTCAAAATTATTGTAAGCTGTCAAGTGTTGATCTCCTTTCTAGACTGTGGAACATCGTCATTCATCTCTTGTAAACAAATGGATTCAGCAGACGTAGTTTTTCCATGGTCAATATCTCCCCGTGGGAACCGTCTCCAATTTGTCCCGATAAAATCACATTAGGGAAGATTATTTCCAACGCTTCGTCAGTTTTGTATGTACAATGTCCTGAGATGACGACCATTTTATAATCATAATTGTAACACGATAGCGTAAAACGCATATATGAAACGAAGAAATTACATAGAACATTATTCGAAACAAAATCCATATGTCATGTGTTGTAACTGTGTACACAGAGAGCTCCGCCCATTTTTTACCCAACTTCATCTTCAGCGCGAACGTTGATTCTTTTGACGTCATATAACCCACGTGCTAAATAACTCGCATCACTCTTTGTGAAATTCTCTCAACGTCAATATCACTACTTTTTCATTACTTTTACATCCGGAAAAAATATTAAAATACAATTTTATATCCAGAAGAGGGTAAAAAATAACTTCAGGTTTGTGATCGTGCTATTATGGATATGAATTCATTTTCGCTATAATGTGTCGATGAATAAAGTCTGGTGGGAGGGGAGTTATATGCAAAGCAAAATCCTCGGGCTCCGCCCTCGGATTTAACCTTTTGCATATAACTCCACCCTTATCAGACTTAATCGACACATTATAGCGAAAATGTAATGATTTATTACTTTGAGATCTCTTAAGAATGTGATATGGACTTCCGTTTCCATTGGATGTTGTGTAAAAGACATGGTTCACAAACTGTATATTTTGACCCTGAAAAATCGACTCTTTCTGATTTCTAATTAATCTAATGATATAAATTTTCATGATGTACAAACAATATTTTCTATAACTACATTGTCTAGTAAAAACAGCATTTAAGTAGCCCTAAAACTGTTAAATAGACAATTTTTCAAAAAAGACATAACTTTTACTTGATAGAAATATAGAGGTGTGGCAAGAGTGGCTTCTCTTTTTCTTTTAACTTAAATCAATTGTTTTGGGGGAAGTTTGGGTATTTTTGAGGATTTAGGCTAATTTATTGGCTTATCTTAATGAATTTGTGTGGTTTTGAAAAATATTCTATTTTAAAGATTGTGTATAGGTTAATAGAAAAAGGTAGATTTAATTGTGTATGTTAGGGTTATGAAAACTGCTGATTTAACGGGTCAATTTTTTAATGTTTGTGAACCTTGTCCATTCCTTAAGCCACCCTTTCCATTTCTAGACACTCCTCCATGTGTGACTTTTGTGAATAACCATAAATAGTGATATCATTTTGCTTTTATAGCTCACCTTTTGCTTAAAGTGCTTAAGGTGAGCTATTGTGATCGGTTACCACCTATCGTCCGTCTTTCATCAATTTCCTCAAACATGTTCCTCTAAACCAGTGCCAATCAAGCTCAAATTTGACAGGAATGCTCCTTTTTTCGACAATGTGAGCATGAAACATTACTTATAGCCATCTACAAATGTTGAAAATATAATTTTCTCGTGATCCATCTTCGTTCTGCACCGACACGCCCCATTTTAAATATAAGGATATATGAAAAGATAAAAGATCTTATAGATCGTCGGCCTCTTGACCCTTGTTCGAATCCCGGGAGCTAATATCGATCTTGGTTCTTTCATTTGCCAACACAATCAGCTTGAGTTCTGGCATGTTTTCCATGAAGCAGAATTGAGAGCATACGCTCCACCTGAGTTCATTATATTGAGACTATTTAAAATGTCTTCTACCGTAAGCTAAATTACACATTGACAAAAACTATGAGTTATGAAGTCAGGAAACATGTAGATTATATCAACAGAATATTCTCCGTAAATCTGTTCACAATAATACGGAACTGCAGACATAACTGTATTGGTCTAGACCGGGAGATATGAAATTAATCCATATAATACATAAAACTGTAACTCGGAGGACATCATAAAACAACATAAAGAGAAAAAAGAATACTGTTTGGCAATTTCATATCGTGTGCAATAGTCACTTTTAGCTATACGAAAATGAGTGGGTAAGAAGACGGGAGTCTTTTAAGAGCTGTCATAAATGAGTATAAATTATCATTTTATTTTTATGTATTTGTTTATACCTTTAATTTTGTGTTCTGACGCTAAAAATCCCACATTAGCCAAAAAAATCGAAGAATTTTTTTTTCGTTATGAATAAAAAAAACGATCGTTTTGAATGATTCTGAAGTGTTGTTTAACGATTTTGGGTCGTTTTTGAATGGTGGGAGAGAGTGTTTGAAATGAATGGATGGATCACTGAGCGTGTGATTTGGAATGGTTTTGATCGAAATGAGCTTCAATTTTACGGTGTTATTAATAGCACTTCATCCCAAATTTCTAGATATGCAACAGTATATCGATATGACCCGCTATACAGGGTTTAACGAGAATAAGCTGCAACGTTGGATTGCATTATTCAAATCTTCTCAATTGAATTTGACTTGTAATTTTCACGGAATGCCAATTTGACAATGATACAAATTTATAGTGGAAACTTCCTGCATAATGCTCGTTAAAATGGTTCAGAAAACCGCTCACAGGAAAACATCCGTCAACTTGAGGCATCCTCGGGGCAAACTGTTTAGTCAATCCAATTATTCTGTTATCCCTTACTCTTTTGGTATCAATATTAAGCCAATGCCATGGATCAACTGTTGACGACTGAATCTGCATTGTACAGGTCTGTATGTGAATTAGTATCAACATATCTTTAACATTAACCCCCATGTTACAAAATGTGCCTTGCGGTCTGACTCCAACGTTTCAAGCCACCGTGTGTGATGCGGGTACAATTAACAATATTGTGAATTCGACAATGTAAATGATTTAGACGTAGCGCACGTTATTGGGTACGTTTAGAATTTTGCGGTATCTCTCCAGTTATGACGTTTCTATATTAGTTCATGTGATTTATTTTCTCAAGTGTTATATATCAAAATATTCATAATCAAATTCTGTATAATCGTGTTTCATTTTCAAATTCGAAAGAACAACATTATGAAAATTTAAACGAGGAATAATTGAGACGTTCAGCTAAAATTTGCATGTAAGATGTAACACGTGTTTTCTCTACATGTAGATTATACAATAGGATTTTGTTAATCCTAACGACGTATTTCGTTTAAGATTATCTCATGCTATGTCGAAAGTGACTTGTATTAATGATTCAACGGCGTATCGAAAGAAAGTTGAAAAGCAAAATCATGGATTGCTTTATCACCTTGGCAATGAAGATGTAAGATTTCGAAAATTACAAGCGTTACGCCCTTTGCCCCGATAACTGGTGATCTATATATCTTTATTTTTCATTACAAATTTAAAATATTTGACTGTGTAATTATTATTTTTGTATAATTTGCGAAGATTGAATTTTCAAGAATTGAATTCAGTAGTGTTTATTTTATTCCCAGAAAACGATGTGGAGAAAAAATGTCATGCTTGTAAAAGTTTGCGTCATTTGTCAATTTCGGCTTTCTGTACGGTCAATAAAAAAACAAAAAGGGGTACTCGATTTCGAAATTATTGCAAACATAAAATATTGTTTTTTCATAGATTTTGTAGATGAAATTTGATCTCTTTTCTTACAATATTAAACCTGTGACAATCACTTTTGCGTGTGTAGGTCGAATGTCACGCTGCTGATTTATGACGTTAAATACGATTAGAAGTAACGGATAACCCGCGTCTACAGGAGATTGTGATAAGATATAATGAAATTATTGAGATGAAAATATAATTTGATGTTTTATTTTCATTCATCGTAATTGATTCGAGCTGAAGTTACGTGGTTTAGGGTGGAAATCGATGAGTTACCTAATAAAAAGCATTTTCTAACACAAGATACCAAAATTGTTTGTCGATTAAGAACATTCCTTCCAATTAAAACTTAGAATAACAATAAAGCAGGCTATGATATATGTGAAAATGAAACTGACATAATTTTCAAAAATTCATCACCGTAAAAAATCTGTAAATATGTTCACTAACGCAGCGGCAAACGTCGGGAAAGTTTTTTCGCAGTTTTGACGTTACATAAACGTACCCAATAGCGTGCGCTGCGTCTTTGGAATCGATTTTGGAATTGATTTTGTGATTAATTTTGGAATAAAATTGAATGAATGTGATGAGTGATTTTGAGTGAAATTCAAGAGAGCTAATCCAATACCGCTAATTTTGTTCATCCTGAACAAAATTAGCGATATTAATTACCTCCCTTTAATAAGATATGCGTACAAGTTCTATAAATAGCTTTATCTTCCTTCAAGAAGCAATCAGACGCTTACAATTTAAATTATGGCAGTAAAATAGCGATTTTGTCCAATGATATTTATTTAGTCATTTTGGAGCGTTTTTAGGTGGTTTGGAATGAATGAATGGAGCGCTGAGAATGGCTTTGATTGAGATGAAAGTCAATTTCACGATAATACTAACTGTAGTCTCAGATTTTTTTTAACATAAACCCCCCGTGTTACACAATGATCCATGTGGCCTGGCTCCCACGTTTCAAGCCATCGTGGACGAGACGGGTAGACCGGGAACGTGACAATACGGTACAGGTCCAATCTGGGACCCTCGGCGGTTCTACGAAATAGACATAGAGAATAATAAGGGCGCGGTCCTGAAAGTGCGTCACTTCGCGCGTAGGTTTAAATGACGTCACAAACATCAACGACCCCCCCCCACACACACACACACACTAAGGATGACGTTGCATAAACCAAAATCAACGAAAGAATAAAACTGGGCATATTGTTATTTGATAACGAAACGCAGTGTTTTACTGCAAATTCTTTTCAAATTATAATATGCCCAAAAGTTCTCCCCAGACGATCGAAAAGAAAAAAATAAAAATGTGATTTTCTTCATGCGTATAAATACAGAAGTACCACCAGAAGTCGAATTCACCAAAAACTGACCCATAAATACTACACTTACGTCCGAGGTACTTTCCAGTTTGCGGAAAAGTCCGAGCGATGTTCCGGATGGTAATAGGTCGTAACAAAACTTAGGTTGTATCCGTAGCAAGACGGAAAAAACTGCTTCATTCGACAAATTACGATCTTGTGAAGTTGCACTCCTGTATGTCAAATTATCTAACCTTTCACCTGCGGATGCGTTACGTATGTTGCGTGTTTTGTTTTAACCGGGTTTGTCACGTTTTATCACGGTGAGTTTAAGAGTTAGATGTTTTGTTACGTTTAATCATGTTACATTTTTGCGTTAAACGCTTTATTTGAAGTTCCGATACGGTATGTCAGGGCTGTCGTGCACAAAACATACAAGACAAATACAATACCCAGCCCGGAAGTAAAGCACTCCAGATGCAAACTATGCCTGAGGTTCCTCCAGTTAACAACATGGTGAAATGGACAAGTTGAATGGTATTGGAATGATTTTGGAATGAAATTGAAGGAGTGAGTAGAGCGAGATTTGAGGGGAATTAATGGAAGATAATCCAATATCGCACATTTTGTTCAGGATGAACAAAATTAGCAATATTTATTACCTCCACTTCATAAAGTATGCATATAATTTCTATAAAAAAGGATTCTATTTCTTCAAGAACCTATCAGGCGCTTACAATTTGAATTATGTTAGTGAAATCGTGATTTTTTTCGAATTTTATTGGTATTGAATGATGTTGTTGATTCTATATTTTTCAGCGAGTTTGGAGTTTTTTTTTGGATGGTTGGAGTGAGAGTTTAGAATGAATGAATGGGACGTTGAGCGAGTGATTTCGAATTTTCGTGATCGAGATGATTGTCAATTTCACGATGAAAGTAACTGTGTTACTTCCGGTAGAAAAAGAAAAGTTTGGTACTGTTCCTGTCCTGATCTCTCATTTATTTTATCTCTAAAAAAAATGATTCTTGAAATTTGGGACAAATTATTTGCCCCAACTTCCCGGTGCTTCAGGTTAGTCAAAGTGGGCCTCGATAGACGTAGACTGCCTCGATTGGAACGTATCAAAACCTGACGGTTCCCATCTGAACGTCGAACACTGGAATGCAATATACAAAGTTTCGTAATTGACCGCGGGTTCAAAATACATGTAGTGTGTCGTAAGACAGCCGGGATTCAGCACCTAGTTTCTACCTACAGATACTTATTAATTCTGTACGAAAGCGAAACGCGACCTAACAGCGCACGTTTCCTGTATATTGAAGGTTATCACCACATTTTGCATGTATGTATAGTTGATTGGGTTACAAATTAAAATATGGGCCTGTGCGTGACATTTCCAACAATTTCACATGTGTGAACAATGGATAAAATTTCATATTTTTTTATTTAGGGAGTCAGTTTAACACACCCTACACATCTTTTGATTTTCATCTATAATTGCTCTACATACAAGTACAGGAGACGTTTGTTGGATCATATTTGTAACAAATCATATATGTAACACCTGTTACATATATGATCACATATGTAACATGTGTTACATATATGACTCGGAAATCATATTTTGTGACGAATATGATCGATGCCGGTTTTTGATGTGACATGAAATCACATATGTCACATATTACTACCACACATGCCTGCTAGTCTGCCAACTTAAAGCCACTAGGCTGTCACCTTCACGCCACTAAACTGGCAACTTCGCAAACATTATCAAGACGGGACATGATCAATTTTCACTGATCTCCTACTACTGCAGATGCACAGGCTGATCTGTATGATGTGTGTTTTGCCTTAAGTTCCAATCTGCGGATCAATTTTCTTGCTGTTTGGATGTTGCTGGACACACTCACGTGCGCGCTCGAGATGCACTGGTACCTTAGGCAAAAAATCATTATTTCATACGTCCCCTCTCTCTCTATAATGATGTTGCTATTGCTGTTAATTGTTTGACTACAAATAGACAACTAAACCTGTTACATATATGCTTCTCATGTCAACCTCCATTTCGGACAAACACATTTGTAACACACTTTATCTGTTACGAATGTGATCATGTACGTAACAAATGTGTTACATATATGATTTGTTACAAATATGACCCAACAGACGTTTCTATCATAGGACGTATGAGAGACATCAATTAAATAGCCTATCAACAAGAAATTGTCGTCTAGACATAACGCTTTAACCCCTTCCTGTTTTACAAAATTTTGGATCTGTCCAAATTCAAAGATTTTGCAGACGAAAATTAGAAGTGGATTAAATTTGAAAAATAACCATTCAGTAGGGTAGAAAAATAGTGTGGAAAAGAAGAAATTGCTTGTCAGAAGCAATTTCTTCTTTTTTCACAATGTTTTCTCAATCATAAAATCACAGGCACGTAAAAAGCAGGGATTAAACAGCAAAGGGTTAAATAGCCTATCAACAAGAAATTGTCGTCTAGACATAACGCTTTAAATCAGTCTGTATATTTTGTTAAATGATTTAATAGCAGGGCCCTTAGGGTTTTGAGATGGCGGTAAAATGATAGCAAATGCGCATTAGGGACAGTGGCTTACGGCTTTCGGCAAAGTACTTGTCAAGTTGACACATATTCAAGAAACTTTGAAAGTACAACCAAATAGTTTGTAAACGGGTCAGCAGCCTTAAGTTCAGGTTGTCATTCGCTCATATACGTTTATAAATGGTATCATGTTTTGCAAATACAGATTATCAAACGTCTTATAGAGATCAGCGCTCGACTTCAAAAAGTCTTTTTGTATTAAATGGGGTTCAGACAAATCGTATAATAAGTCGAATCATAAACAAGAGGGCTAGAAGAGCCCTAAATCGATCACCAGAAATGTTTGAAAAATTTTGCTGAATTTGACACATTAGTTACTGAAAAAAAGATGTTAAAAGATTTAAGGGTCAAAATAAGCCCTATTCTGCCACGCCAATATTTGGGATCAATCAAAGTTTCATTACATATTTTTTAAAAGTCACTTAAGGAGCATTACTGTCGAGTTTGGTTAAAATCTTCCGTTGATTCCTGAAGGGACGATGATTAAAAATTTTAGTGTCAAAATAAGCCACGCCCATATTTAGGGGTCAATCAAAATCTCACGAAGATTTTTTGAAGAGGTTTACCAAAGGAACATTCTAGCAAAATGTCTTTGAAATATGTCCAGTAGGAGAAGAAGTTTGTTGAAACGTCGGACTCGGGGTGATCCTAAAAGCTCCCCTTGAGCATGTTGTGCTCAGGTGAGCTAAAAACGCATGATAACTTAAAGATCATAAAAACATGTACAGGTATTAACATCGTTATACTGACAAGGTGACTGATTTAAGAATGATCTTGTAAATAAATGTTTCGAGTTGGGCACGAGTTGAAATTAAGTGGAGGACAAAAATAACGCTAATATCGTCAAATCAGATGATTTTTTTACATCCTTTTGTTAAAGTCTAGGTACAAATAACAACTTCGTAAAATTGACAAGTTGATGATCCTGGAAAGATTTTGGATGAGTGTGTTGAGCGAGTTTTGGGTGAATTTAAAGGGAGGAAAATCAATATCGCTAATTTTGTGAACAAAATTAGCGACAATTTTTTACTTCCCTTTAACAAAATATTTATACAAGTTCTGGAAATAGCTTCCTATTTCTTCAAGAACATATCAGATGCTTACATTTTCAATAATGTCTGTGAAATCGCGATTGTTTTAGCTTTATTTATTTTGAATGACGTTGTTGATTCTATCTTTTTTCAGTGAGTTTGGAGCGTTTTTTAGAATGGTTTGAGTGAGTGTTTGGAATGAATGTGCGTTTCTGTGAGCTTCTCATAAGTGACCAAACAGACGCTTTAAAATCAAAACCAGGACATAAAATTGTGGTATATTTTTATCAATTTGAAAGAAAAGTTGATCGATTGGAACAATATCGCACAGTTCTTGGGCGATGACGGAGCGTTTTGAAATGAATTGTGTGAGAGCTTTTAATTAAAAGAATGGAACGCTTAACGAGTGATTTATAGTGGTTTTGATCGAGGTGAGGGACAATTTTACGATTTGCTCGCAATTCTTGGTAATGATGTTGGTATGAACAAAAATGGCAAATGATCGCAGTGCAGTGTATGTCCTGATCCCAACTTTGATACCAGGGTCAAGAATAACGCGGGAATTTCAGCAAAAATACTGTTATAATGTTGGAACAACTGTTAAAGTATTCAGAAGACTCCATTTAATGTTTACGTTGATGTGGTTTTTGTAGATTATTGTGTTGTTGTTGTTGTTGTTTATTATGTTCGTTCAATTGAGATAATAATGAAGATTGGACCCGTGAAACATTTAACTTATTTAATGAAATGAGAATACATGACAGGATAAAACAAAGAACTAAAACAATTAAGTATGCGTTAACTTGTGGATAATGTAGCCTATTGGAATCGATTACAATGAACGCATTGACCCTCGGAAAAACGGTAAAAAAAACCCTAATACATTTAACAAAATACAATTATTACTCGTAACTGTATCTACCGAATTGCCCGAAAAGATCCTCTTACCAGTATCTTTTGGATAAATATTTCACAAATATTCAGAAATAACATTACCCCAATGTAAGTAAATTTGCCTTCATTTGAATTGTAAATCTCGCAGATTTAATGTATTTTATTTTCAAAATAGATATGGCATAAAATTCCGGAGATACAGTTGGGAACATCGTGAAATTGACAAGATGAATGATTTTGGATATTGATATTGGAATGAAATTGATTGGGTGTGTGGAGCGAGTTTTGAGTGAAATTAAGGGAAAGTAATCCAATATTGCTAATGTTGTTCAAGATGAACAAAATAAGCGATATTTATTACCTTCCTTTAATAAAATATGCGTGCGTTTGTGTGTCTTTGTGGACCAACTAGAGAGTTTTAAACCTACACCAGCGATTCGTAGAAAAATTTGATCGATTTGAAATCAATATTAATCAATATTATTCATATTGAACAATTTCGAAACGTTTTCTAATGAATTCGGACCGTTTTTCTTTTCTTTCTTTATTTTTTTTAATCGATTTGAGCGAGTGTTTAAAAAGAATGAATGGAGCGCTGAGAGAATGATATAGAGTGGTTTAGATCGAAATGTCAATTTCACGATGTTTTTATCTGTATACAGCCCTTCTTAAACATTATCCCTTATTATTCCTCAACAGTACTTCGAGTAAAAAAACAGTTTAAGTTAAGGACATCGTGAAATTAACTCTGATTCCGACCACAACCATTCTAAATCGCTTAATAAGCGCCCCATTCATTCATTCAAAACACTCACTCTAATCATTCAAAAATTAACAATTACATTCAAAATATAAATAGCAAGAGAAAAACACGATCTCACTGACATAATTGAAAACGTTAGCGTCTGATTCGGTCTTAAAACAAGAGGACCCTGGGGGCCTAAATCGCTCACCAGAGTAATGTTTTAACCAAGTTTCGTGAAGATTAGACCATATTTGTGGCGTCTGGAGCTCTTACAAGAAAAATGTCATTAAGGCCTCTTTTCCCGTAATATGGCACAGACCCTTTCCATTTTCAAAAAAAAATCATCCTCATGACCTAACAAACATTCTGACCAAGTTTCATGATGATTGGACCATATTTGTGGCGTTTGGAGCTCTTACAAAAAATGTGATTAAGGCCCCCTTTCCCGTAATACTGCACGGATCTTTCCCATTTTCAATAGAGTTCATCCTCATGACCTAACAAACATTTTGACCAAGTTTTACGATGATTGGACCATATTTGTGGCTTCTAGAGTGTAAATAAGAAAATTGTTATTAAGGCCCCTTTTCTCGTGATATGGCACGGATCCTTTCCATTTAGCAATTTTTACAAGGGACCACCAAGGCATATTTCTGCCAAGTTTGGTTGATTTTGAGTCAGAAGTATTAAGGGAGATGTCGTTTAAAGAAATTGTTGACGCCGTGACGGACAGACGGATGCCGGACATTGATAGATCACAATAGCTCCCTTGAGCACTTCGTGCTCAGGTGAGCTAAAAAGAAGCTTTTTTAAAGAACTTGTTTGCAATTTTGTTTAAGGGGGGGGGGTGTAGCTTATATTAACAGAATAAGCGATATTAGATTAACTCTCTTTTATTTCACTCTTACCTCACTCATCGCACTCATTCAATTTCATTTCAAAATCATTCCAAAATCATTCACTTTGCCAATTTCATGATGTTGTTAACTTTAATGACATCATGAAATTGACTCATTTTGAAATGAGTTTGCAATGAAATTGAATTGGGGGAGGGGTTTTTAAATGAAATTCAAGAAGGTAATACAGAATCATCTATTTCGTTCTAGATGAAGATATTGCAAAACTATATGTTAATCATCACGCGAAAAGGGACCACTCGGGGATTCTGTAAAATTAATTATCTAAGCAGTGATTTGTTCCAGCTTAGATCAACCAGAGTTCGCATTTCAAAAATTCTTCTACTGGAAGGTAAATTGTTAATGTAGATTCAGAAAATAAGCACATTGCGAAAAGTTTCGACCTTAGTCAGTCTGCGCAATCCGCGTAGTCTGACTAGGGTCGATACTTTACGCACAACCCAGATGGTCCCTTTTCGCGTGACGGGTCACATATATTACAGAGAAGGGTAAGAATTGGCTTTCTGGATCAGAAACTAATAACGTTATAGCTGAAAAGCGTACATCCTTTGTATTTTATACATTTCACAGGCTTCACTTCCCGTAAGAAAGTAATAAAATATTCGGTTTAATTCCCTACCTATTAAGTATCTCCGCCCTGTACGTTTGCTGCTTACCATTAAAACTGTTGTTCTAAAGATTTTTATCTTCCAACACTTGAAATTAATCCATATAGTCCGGAAGATTCTATACGTTTCATTATGAGTGTTTTTGTTGGTTATGATAGAGCTTTCATTTAGAAACGGCTATGCTAATTATTGCCATTGAAAAAGCGGAAGATATGCAGATTTGAAATAAAACTTAATCACTGACACGGTGTTTAATTCCGAACATGGGATTGGACCGGTCTTGGGACTGGTAATCAGCTCTCTCCACTCGAACAGTAAAGAAAATCGTGAAATCGATACTCATTCCGATTCAACCATTCTAAACCACTCACTCAGCGCTCCAACCAATCATTCCGGTTACTCTCATAAACCATTCTACGAACCGGAATCGTTCAAAAGCACTTCGTCATTCAAAATAAATTTAGATCTAGAAAAATCGCGATTTCACTGACATAATTCAAATTGTTAGCGTCTAAAGGCTCTCTCTCTCTCTCTCTCTCTCTCTCTCTCTCTCTCTCTCTCTCTCTCTCTCTCTCTCTCTCTCTCTCTCTCTCTCTCTCTCTCTCTCTATCTTTCTCTCTATCTCCCTCTCTTTTCTTCTCTCTCTCTCTCTCTCTCTCTCTCTCTCTCTCTCTCTCTCTCTCTATCTATCTATCTATCTATCTCTCGCGCGCGCTCGTGCGCTGGTGAAAATGATTAGATATGGAGTAAGGGTAACGATGGCAATAAAAAATTATCTCTCTATCGTGTCATCCTGGGAGAAAAAAAAAATAAAAAATGTAATAAAGAAATGCATATTCAAGCTGTCAACTTCTCCTTACCTCGAATATTATGCATGCAGCGTAGAAACGAAATACAAATTATATGGTAAATAATTATGTTAGGTTCAGAGCACTTTGACCTCTATTGTACTTTAAGTATTTTCTTCTCAAATGTCCAGAGGTATTTAATTGTGATTGATTTTGTCGTCTTTCTGGAATATTTATGCGTCCCCATGATCATTTTATATTAAAGGTTTCCCGCATTTGATGGAGTGGAAGAAGTACATAGGAAACAGTTTGAAGATCCAATGCTATTTAGCCTTGACATACGTGTATTTCCTTATGTGACTTTCACACGCATAAATATTTATAGATTTTGCATCATATAGCACAGTTTTATTGACCCGAATTTGACCTATGCCATTTATATGAAAAAATCTGATTAATTCTACTCGGCTGTGCACGTGCTTTCATATAGAGGTCTAATTCAGGTCAAATAAATCAAGGTATACAGTTAAGAATACCGTGAAATGGACAAGATGGGTGATTTTGGAATGAGTTTGGAATTACATTAAATGAGAGTGTGGATCAAGTCTTGAGTGAATTTATTGGGGGGTAATCCTATATCGCAACTTTTGTTCAGGTTGAACAAAATAGCGATATTTATTACCTCCCTTTAATACAATTTACATACGAGTTATATAAAAAGCTTCATATTTTTCAAGAAAATAGCAGAGGCTTATAATGTCAATGATATAAGCGACATTGCGATTTTTTCTAGCTATACTAATTACGGATATCTTTTCTGATCTTATATTTTCAGTGATTTTTGAGCGCTTCTGAATGGTTTAAGTGATTGTTTTGAATGAATGAATGAATGAATGAATGAATGAATGGAGCGCTATTTAGAGCTTTTTACGGTGGTTTTGATGGTGATGAATGTCAATTTTACGATTGAAGTATTTGTAATATGATTTAATAACAAGGATTGGAATAAATCAATAAAATATAGACATTATATTGGCGTTATTTCAATGAATGTTTTTCAAACTGCGTTTGGAGATTCGCGAAAGATAATAAAGTGGCGAATATAAATTCGCTATCAACTGTGATCCAAGTTCTGAAAAGGCTCTTGTCGTTGACTTTAGTGGCCTTTCTAACATCAAAAATGACACATGACACCTAAAGATCCTGTGAGTGACAACACAAAATTATTTTACACATGCATGAGGCACAAACATTTAGCTACCTTCACAGCCATGTATTGAAATAAGAATATTCAAAGACAGCCTAATGAGGGGTTCATACCTAATTTATCTACATAACGGAACGGTAATACTCTGGTCAGACTGTGTGGATGGACAGACTAGTCAGCGATTTTGTTTGCCTTCATGTGAAATTGTTAGAAATGCCTCTCGCAGCCCAAGTCGAAGAGCGCTTTTATTAAATATGGACTACTATCAAAAGTTAACTCCTTACTACCGACAGATATTTCAAAGAAAGTTTAGTGATTTATCCTGTTTAGCGATAATGTTAATGTTAAAGATGAGAATATTTTTCCATAATATTACCAAGAACAAAAAAATAACATCAACATTTACTTGTATGCATTGTGAAATATTGTTGACCTGTCACTCATTATTTTTTGTAAACTTTCGTTGATATCCGCAGAGTATTAAACGAATTTTATTTTAAGATCAAATAAAATACTACGTTTGTTGTAATCGGGTTCATAGCGTAGTGGTCTGAACCGTTCGCCAATTAGTGCCATTGAACTAACAGGCCCGGTTCGAATTACACACGCAGTCAGATGCAGTATTTTTTTTTCCATTTGTTTTAAATTTAATTTCATTATTATTAAATAAAGGGACAGTTTTATTGTCTCTTAATTTTTTGTTGGCAATATACTATATTGACATATTTTTTTTTCATAATCAAACCTCTCATTCCTTTAATTTTCATGGAATCAATAAGCTGTTGTCACATATTCAAGCTGAGGTTACGAGGCTTTTGATCGTCTACTCAGTTTCTCTAACGCAGCACCTAAGCCACCGAAATGAATGATTTTCTGCCGTTCATGACATTTAATGCTTATGATATTATTACTGTTTTTTCCTTATCGTACGGTACATTTCATTGCTTACCGTTACTTCCGTTAATTCGTTTAAGGGAATCCATTTCATATTTTTATTTTATCTTTCTCAATAGACCACCAGACTATGACAGAGATCGAGAAAAGATAGTGTGATTTTGTTCTGTACTTTTCGAACAACCATTTTTGTGTTGTGCGTAGTCTACTGAGCAATAAGGAATCATTTGATGCAGAGTATCAAACGGATCACCTAAACAGAAAGATGAACAAAATTAAGTAAAATCTGTCGTGCTTTTTTATATACAAAGAATTAAAATATAGCCATTAAATGTAACACCATATTTTTAAAAAAAAAAGAAGAAAAAGAAAAGAAATGACGAGACGGAGATTCGATCTTCGGACCTCTGCATTGAAAGTTCCTGACCTTATACCTTTAGCCGGGATACATTTTACATCTGGATATATTTTGGATTTATTTTGTTATTTGAATGTACTGCTCGTGTATTTATAATCTATATAAGGAAGTGTGTTCCGAATATCAATGAAGGTCAACAGGAATATTAAATGAGCGACAGGTCAATAATGTTTCACAATATTATTTGTCTTATTTTACGTGTATTCGTGACATATATAGTTGGAAAGATGTATAATCCATGATAAATGCTCTGGCAGGGCGGAGCCTAAGTAACGGATCATTGTACTTAACGATTAAGGTAAATCAGCTTTTATCTAAAATACCTACTCCTACAAAGAGTCGACATAAATTACTCAAAACCTTAAATCGTAGATTGGTGACCAAATCCTCGTTACTTCAGCTTAAACAAGCTGAAGTTACGAGGCTTTGGTAACCAAACGATGAAATGTGTTCACTGCCTCAAAGCACGTGAATCCTTAAGGTTTTAGGATACTATCATTTACACGATGATTACCGAATAAAATTTGACAGAACCCAAAGTTTTGAAAAGTACACTCGCCAAATTACGTCACGGTTAAGCCCCGCCCTGCCAGTTCATTAATAACGCAGAGTACTACACTTTATTTAATATTTCATAGAAGTAATACAAACAATATCAAAACAGAAATTTTAGCATGGAAAGAAAATATATTGAATTTGAATCTTCTTTTTCCACAGAAAATAAACAACCAAATCATGCAATATTATCCTCGAGACATTCTATTCCGGTTTATTCAATTTGCTTCAATTTCAGAGAAAACATACGACCGTAGGCCCGAGGGAGCAGTCGTTAAACTTATAACCTTATTGGATCCTGATAGCGCCATTTAGCAGTTTTTCTACCATAAAGACAATTATGTCTTCGTTTGCGCTATCAACCGCAATGTAATTGTAATTGGTTTGATTTTCTTGTAGAAAAAATATCACAACAAAATTACTTTTATCATTTATTGTTTTGGGATAAATATTTCTCTATTGAAACCATTTTTACAGCATTTGTACCTAGAGAAATACAAAAAGAGATACAATGATTATAGGTAGGATCTTTCACAAGAGTTTCTTTGAAACAATCTGATCTTTGCTAAACTTGGTAAATAAGATTGTGCGAGATAAAGACCCGATTTTCTAAAACAAATAGAGTTGCAAAGATTTTTTCTTATTCAAACCATTGAAAGAATCAATTGATCGTACTGTAAAGTCGATAACTTGTCAAAGTATGCAACGAGATAGTCGACATACATATTTGTGGTTGTTGTTCACCAAGAAGCCAATATGAGAATTCATACTCTTTTTCACCGAGAAAGATGATTCGTAGGAAAATGAAAACATTTATTCATCAAGCACAGAGCTGTCTGGAAAAACAGCTGAACGCTATCTTGGGTAATCTTTTTACTGATATGTTTATGACTCTGTGTGTGTGACATTTCCAACAATGTCGTGTTTGCTTCCGCACTTTCTGACAAGAGTCCTCACTGTGTCTACTGCAGATGGACGGAGATTTAACCCTTCTCGGCCAGTCAATGAAGATTCGTTTTACAGTTAGTTACATCATGAAAATGACATTTAACTCAATCAAAACCATTCTTAATCGCTCACTCAGCGCTCCATTCATTCATTCCAAACATTCATTCAAATCGATCAAAAACGCTCCAAATGACTAAAAAGTATACAACCAACAGTTACATTCAAAATAAAAACAAATGGGAAAAATCGCGATTTCACTGACATAATTGAAATTGTTAGCGTCTGACTGGTTCTTGAAAAAATAGGAAGTAGTTTACAGAACTTTTATGCACATTTTATTAAAGGGAGGTAATCAATACTGCTAATTTTGTTCATTCAGAACAAAATTTGCAATACTGGATTACCTCCCATTAAATTCACTCAAAAGTCGCTCCACACATTCATTTAACTTCGTTCCAAAATAATTCCAAAATCATTCATCTTGTCAACTTCACGATGTTGTTTACTGTACACTGTGCGGGTGCCTTGGTTGCTCAATATTTGTGGCGACTCAAACACAAGTACATCATGGAATTGACATGTTGAATGAGTTTGGAATAATATTGAAAGAGGTTGTAGAGCGAGTTTTGAATGAAATTTAATGGAGGTACATGTTATGCTATATCTCTAATTTAGTCCAAATAATCGACATTTTATTACTCCCCTTTAAAAAATTCGAGGAATTTTTGTGTTTTCGTAGATGCTTCCAAATCAAAACCAGGTAAAAGTAAGGAGGGATGATGTGTTTAATAAGCATGAAGTTTCGAAGTATTGTGAACGATACTGAAGTACTTTTCGAAAGATTTCGGCGCGTTTCCGAAATTCTATGAGTGAATGTTTGGAATAAATAAATGAATGAATGAATGAAAGAATGAATGAATTAATTAATTAATGAACGAATGAATGAATGAATGAATCAATGAATGAGTCAATGAATGAATCAATGAATGAAGCGTTTAGTGAGGTATTTAGAACGGTTTAGAATGGGATTCGATTCAATTTAATGTGTTTAAGTATGAAATTGTTGGAATTTTCACGGACAGGTCCATGAGTTAATAACATCGTGAAATTGACAATCACTCCGACCAAAACCATTCTAAATCACTCGACGCTCCAATTATTCATTCCAAATACTCACCCAAATCACTCAAAACCGCTCCGAAATTGTTCAATGACGCTCCATTCAAATGGGTCATATTAGTGCACGATTTTATTGACTGGTATTGACTTTTTAGTGTCTATCTTTTTCATGAAGCCGCAAAATCAGAAAGAAAACTTGTACGTAGATTTTATGAAAGTGAGTTTAAAATTGTCGCCAATGTCGTCTAATTGGACGAAATAATCGTAGTGATTTACCTCCCTTAAAATTAGTCAAAACTCGCTCTTCATGCTCATTTATTTTCATTCCAGAATCATTCAACTTGTCAATTTCACGATGTTCCTTAATGTACTTTCTGTACTATTCACCTGCTTTAAACAAAGTATGGTACGCCCTCATAACCAATTAAGCATCAAACAATTCGATTGTTTATCCTTCTAGATCATAATACAGCACACGGTCGTAACGTGCGCATAAAAATGTCTTTGAACTAGAAGTACCGATCATCAAGTCAGTTGTAACGACATAATGATATGATTGTACGACTTTATTCTGAATTTTTGTTTCAGTTGAGAGCCTATTGAAAAGAGCTCACCCAATGTGATACCCTTTTTTCAGGAAGTAGCCGTGAGAATAAGACAACACATAAACCAATATGGAGAAAGCAAAATAATCCGCCCCACCCCACTCCGTCTAAAATTGATTGAAAACGGGATAGGACACAGCAAAATTATGTAGAAAGCCAACAATAATGGAAGATAATGCAAACAGCAACAACCGTCTTCATCAGGATCTTTTCGTATTTTATTTAATGTTTAATAAATACATGTACACTGAAAATTTCTAGTCATTTCTATACAAAATGAAAAAAAAGCGTTGCAGTCCTTACATAAAATTGTTCTGTAGTTAATGGCAAAGTAACTTTTTCACGCAATTTTCATGAATTTTTAAACTCTAACCTTTTGGTGAAAAGTAAATGCTGTCTTTAAATAGAAAGAAAAGTGTAATGACCCTCGACTAACATCCCATAATCTTGTTACATGGATAACGGATAAAGCAACTTTCTCAAAAGCTTAATAAGTCAACTACACAAAATTGCTATTGGCTCGTATTGCTTTCAATAAATCGAACAATAAATGAGAAATAAAAGACTACTTGCACTCTCAGAGCGGACAAGATCTTCAAAGAGACCGGTAGGAGAATAGAGTACGATTTAACAACAAAAAATCACTACACTAAATAATTTTGATCAAACTAGTAGTGTCCGCAATAGGAAACACCAGGAAGACCATCTGGGGGTCTAAGTAAAACAAAATGGAGGGAGATACAGTTTTGATTCGACAAATAAGAAGTCGAACAACTGCTCGACGCACAATATGAAAATACAGCAATTTCTAGGTCATCAGAAAAGCCACCATCCCATGCCAAATCGATAAATCAACTAGACTGAAGTCTGCAAGTCAGAAAACGACACAATACCTGCAATTTACTACCTACAATTACGTTTTGGCATTCCAAATGGAAATTAAGGTCATAAAGAAGAGTCTGCTAGTCCGATGAAAGCAGATTCCTTCGTGGTGCTGTGGTCAAAGTATTAGCAGTTCGGTACTCTTTAGGACTTCATGAATGCATGCTCATTTAAATGTACATGGTTTCTATCCTCTCCTTTTTTGTGTTTTTATCATCAAAAAGTCTATCAGGTAAGCAGGAGGGGTGCAAAACTTTTTTGATTATGTATATGTAAGCGGCCGTTCAGTGTGACATATTTTGGTAAAAGGACTGGTTCTTGATTACTTCTTAGTGTCCTTCACAAACGGTCAAAGAAAAGAACAATCCTTTTCGAAAGTCGCCCTTGTTCGAAGAATTTCCAAATTTCAGTCTCACATTTTTTTGGATATACGTTAACAACATCGTGAAAAAGACAAGCTGAGTGATATTTAAATGGCCTTAGAATGATATTGAATGAACGAGAGGAAAGGATTTCGAATGTATTTTATCGGAGGTAATCCAATATCGCTTTGAACAAAATTAGCGATATTTATTACCCCCTTTAATGAAATATGCATACAAATTCTCTAAATAGCTCTTTTATGTTTGTTCGAACCAACCAGCCGCTTCCTAAATCAATAAAATCATTGAAATTTTTCTAGCAAATTTTATTATAATACTATTTAATTTAGTTTTTGATCTAGTATTTTAGCGATTTGGAACGCTTTTGAATTGTTTGGGTGAGTGTTAGGAGTGAACGAATGAAGCATTGATTGAGCGACTAAGAATGCTTGAAGTATTAAATGAGAGTCAATATTACGATGTAACTTACTGTATTACTTCAGTAAATGGCAATGCTCGATCACTGTTCTGTCTCAGATATCTAAAATTGAGAAGATTGAAGCCAAGTAAGACCAACAAAAGTAGTTGCGGCTTTTTTTGGTGGAGCCCGCTTGCTGTAAGCGAGACAGTCGTCAATATGGCAAGTCCGTGTATTGGCGTTAGTCCGTCCGTCCGAATAAGTCAGGAAGATCTCTCCTATTATTCAATGATTGGTTTACAAAATTAACACACTTTCCCCACGATTAGCAGAAGTGCCTTTTGATTGTGTTTTTCGTTATCTCAAAGGTAAGGGTCACGCTGAAGCGACATTTGAACTTTGTTGTCTGGAACATGACTGCTACATGGACACGTATTGGTGGATTTCAAAACGATATGACAAAGATATTCCCCTCAGGGTTTAGAAGTGCCGTTTAGATCAGTTAACATGTAGGTCAAGTGTCAAGGTAACAGTTCAAGGTCATATATTTTGGGGTTCAATTAGTGTTGTTTCAGGATAACCATTTTAGGTTATATGAAAGTATTGTCATCCATTAATCAAATTACAGTAAAGAACATTGTGAAATTGACAAGATGAGTGATTTTGGAATAATTTTGGAATGAAATTGAGTGAGTATGTAGTTTTTCATTTTATCTTGTTTGACTTATTTTGGAGCGCTTTTGATCGATTTGAGTGAGTGTTTGGAACGAATAAATGAAACATTGATTGAGTGATTCTGAATGGTTTTGATTGAGATGAATGTCAATTTCACGATGTAACTAACTGTACTTCATCATTACACGACGGGTTTAGGTGCGACACTAAGGGGAATCTGGTAGGCCGAAGCTCCTTGTTCCAGATGTAACTCCTTTATTTTGCAAGTAAGGAGTCCGATGACAACCTGGATCATATGAGAATATTTCAACCAACATATGCGTGGTTTCCTTTTCAACTCTTGTTAAACCCGTACATCTTTTCGCTACCAAAGTTGTTGAAAATTACATTTTCTTGTATATAATAGCATTTTGAAGGATACACGTCTTCTTTTGGTGGAGAATCTCGTGGAAAAGAAGATATTGCTAACAAGTATTTTTTTTCTTTTCAACAATTCTCTCCTTGTTACAATGTATGCGTTTTCGACTCCTTACTTTGAGCTAGGACTCCTTTATTTCATAAGACTGGAGTCCAAATGACGACTTAATCATGCAATTTTAAAAAATTTGCTCGACACGATTATAAAATATTATAGTCCTAGTATGATTTTAAAACGGTTTCTACACAATTCAGAAAGGCCGAGATATCAATACAGTTTAAATTTATGAATGTTTTACTGAATGTCAATACTCGAGAATGAAATATGCAACTTCTCTATATTTTTCCTTTTTTTTTCGAAGAAATCCCCTTTTTCATGCAATAATTGCTTCCTTCCTCCCCTTTGCAGTTAGAATTCCTAACATCATTTGTCACTTTAGCTCTCGAGTTGGACGTCAAGACACTTTATTCTGGTCCCAAATTGAGATTTATTTTGTCTTCTTTAAAGGTTATTTATGCGTCTACACGTAAAACGATCATGAAACGTTTTCAGGGTATGAATAGAGCAAGCGAGGGAACAACGAACAACATGAAATGGATAATGTGAAGGATTTTGGGGGGAAATTTGGAAAGGAATTGAATGGATTGGATGAATGGGTTTCCAATGCAATTAAAGATTGATCATACAAAATCGATATTTTCGGTTAAAGATGAGTGAAATTGTTGTCTTCTATTACTTAGTTTAGTTTAAATTATTTATTTTTGTTCGATTGAGACGAAAGCTAAAGCTTATGGAGATACTCCCGAACATTTTACATCTTTGAGAATAAAAGTCTAGTTTTTGTGTACATAGTCGTCTAAGAACATTGTCTTGCGTTTTGGAAATGTTCACGAACACAGACGGGGGGCTTTAAATAAGCTGAAGATACGATGAACGATGAAATGTTTTCACTCTCTCTAAGCATGTGCATCTTTCAGGTTTTATGATACAGTAATTTGCATGCGTTCACGAGTATTTCCGACTATCTTTTCATCGAACCCAAAATATTTGGGTAAGTTCATATCGGACTCGGTTTCGACCCGAGTAAACCGGGTTTCCATCAGAACGACCTCGGTTTCGATACTAGTGATGTCATTTTAACCTTTCAACCTCGATGCATCTGATTATGGGTCAGGCCGATGTTTCTTAGGTTCCAAAATGGCGTCGAAAATAGTGCATAACAATTCGATTACTTAGAACAAATGTTCTCTTTTACTTTAAACGACATATACTTTTTTCTTGTTTTATATAGTATTTTGCAGGTTTTATCAATTTTCTTAATTGGATAAAGATATTTCATGGTTAATTAATTATTGTAGCGGTAAATGTGAAGTTTGTTTACTACCACCAGTGGGTAACTCGGTTCACATGAATGTCCTTTCTGCGCATGCATATTACAGTCAATTTTAGATTATAACATCATCTCACGCGACTCCCGGGCAGCCATTTGAATTTACCCTTTAAAAGTCAACTCGCCAAATTACGCCACGTCTAAGACCCGCCCTGCCAGTTCATTAATAACGCAGAATATCTTTATTTTGAATACTTTAAATGTAAACACGACTAGTCTTACACAAGTTGGCAAAATTCCTCGATTTTATATAACAAGGGGTCATTTTCATCAAAACATTTAAGATGTATTTTCGTCTTACTGATGAATAAGTTACAACAACAATCACTTTACATAGGTTTTGATAGATTGGTGATACGCGATTTTTGTCCTTTATATTTCGTAAGTCACCCGTAAGACAAAAAAATTCGCATTTTTTTTTGGTGAAACAGGCCCCAGGGAATCTAGTTAAGTTCAAAAGGCTTTCGCTAAAAGTAGCCCTCGAAATTGACTTTACGATTAAGCATCTTTTTGTCCCCATCAACATAAATATGTATCATCGAATCCTCAAGCAAATACCAAGGTTTGAATGAGGGAAGGGTAAACTTCCGATAGGAAACACCATTCATCTTCGTGCTAAAGTATTTTAAAACGCATTAATTTCAAACAATTTATAACTAAAGTACAAAAACTTTGAACTGCATTCGTTTTGAAAGATGGCAGAGTGACAGAAATATTGACTTGACTCGGGAAAGCTGTCATAATTTTGTAGAATGTAGAATGAGATGTTCCTTCCTTTATAATTTTCCGACCCTCCTTTTCTTTACTATTGTACAAGTATATAGAGGATAATCGTTTGTTTCAGTGTAAGATCTCATATTCATTGAGTGAACAACAAGCCACGCGTGAAATATAGCTTTTGTTGTTCACGAAATGAAATATTACTCGATCTTGCTCGAAAAACAAACGATTATTCTATTTCCTTATTGCAAAAATGAGACAAAATGTGAAATTACCAGGACATATTTTCGTAAAGCGCGTCATTTTGCACGTGACTGCTATGCATCGTTCATTGTGACGTCACTTATTTCGCCCTGCATAGATGACGTCAGACAGAATGAAATGCACAAAAGCAGGGAATAAGTTTTTGATAATTTCACTGCGTCTGCGGTGAGATTAACGAATGATAATCTATCGTTATTTCTCGATAAACCACTGAAAAGCACTAAAGAAACGATAGTATTTAGGATGTGTCATCAGATTCTTTTAAAAAAAAATGATCTTTTTCGGGTCAAGAATAGAAATGCTATTAAGCATTGGCGAGCTCAATGAATTTTCTATTCTAGACGAGAGTGAAATTGTTATGTTCGAATTACATATGAGTCTGTGCGTGACATTTCCTACACTTGCGCATATACGTGGGGTGCAAACTTTAAGCAGAGCAGTCTAGACAGTCATAAATGGTAATTATTGGAATTACCTAACTGCCTAAAGATACTTTGTGATCTTATCTGTCTATCAAGTGCATAGTGAAGACTTTGGTCAGACTGTGCAGATGCACAGGCTGACCAGAGTCTTCGCTTTTGCTCGTTTGTATTTGTTGAAAATGTCACGCACAGGCTCATATTCTTTTGTCTCACAAAAACAACATTCTGGTACGGCTGGAATGCTCATGAATATGAGTGGAATTTTATGATGACGTGTGTAAGATGACGTCATTTAGAATGTGATCCTACACATTTGTAAGACAAGAACAGCTCTGGTGACTGTTCCGTTATATAGACAATGGTACATGTAGCCATGTAAGAAGTATATATAAGTGTTTTCTTAAAACCAAAGTTACATGTCGAAGTTAGGAGAATTTATCATGACGAGGCTTTGCGGAGTCGTAATTATTTCTCACAGCCGAAACCAGATTGTATTGATATTTAGCACACTTTTACATCAATTCACCATGCAATCATTTTTATGCCCCCGTATCGAGCGATCGGGGGCATATTGTTTTACTCATGTCCGTCTGTCTGTCCGTCTGTCCGTCCGTCTGTCCGTCCGTCTGTCCGTCCGAAAACTTAACCTTTGCCTTTTCTCCAAAAGTATTTGACATACAAAGCTCAAACTTGGCATGATGATAGATCTCAATGATCCGCATCCGCTGGTACCAAAGTCAAGGTCATGTGACAAGGTCAAGGTCATCTGTCAAGGTCAAACTTTGAAAAAAAAATGCTGTTACGGGGGCATTAGTGTTTCACAAACACATCTTGTTCATGGCCTAAAATTCAGAAACCCTAAAATTCGATTGAAAGTCGTTACGATTATTTCCATAAATATGCTCTTTTTTTTAACATTGGCTGCCTGGTAAACATTTCATGTTATCAGACAGGTGATATCAGGTCAATGCATGCTCTACTGCTTGATGAAAACAGTGTCTTCTCATGATTTAATGACAATCAACCAACGTTAAATGTGATCTGGATTGAAGGTACAGTTGAAACATCATGAAATTGACAAGGTGAATGATTTTGGAATTACTTTGGAATGAAATTATAATGAATGCGATAAGTGAGTTTTGAGTGAAGTCAAAGGGAGCTAGTCCAAAATATCGCTAATTTTGTACAGGACAAACACAATTAACGATATTTATTATCACCCATTAATAAAATATGCACACAAATTCTTTAAATCGCTTCTAACTTTGTCAAGAACCAATCAGGCGCTTACGTTTTCAATCAAGGAAGTGGAATCGACTTTTTTATAGCTATTTTTATTTTGAGTGTAGTTGTTGATCTTACATTTTAAGTAATTTGGAGGCGTTTTTAATGGTTTCATTTAGTGAAAGTGTGAGTGTATAATTTACTAAAACGCATTTGAAAATACAAACTACAAATTACAAAATAAACTTATTATCATTTTTCTCGTCCCCACTCGATGTACAAAGGATCCTTTGTTTTCATCTTTCTATCTTATCTATTTTTTTTACCTGAAAACGTTCTGATAGAGTTCTTCGAAAGATAAATCGCCGTTTTAGAGGAAACACATAATTATAGATATTCTGTAACTGTAACTTCATAGTGGCTTTTTCCTTTCAATATTTGCTTAACAAATCGAAAGAGTACTTTGTGAATTTGAAGTATCTTGTCTAGACAAAAGAAATTAAACTTTTTCATGGTGAAATAACTGGCCTTTATAGATTTCAAATGGTTATGCCCGTTATTTTTATTGGGATGCAAAAGAAAAAGGAACAAAGACAACAAACTAACATCAAACGTTCTAATTGTAACAGACCTTTCGGTGATATTAAGAGCCGAGCGCTATAGGAGGGCGGATGGCCGGATGAATGGATGGATTTGAATATTTAATAGATAAGTTTTAAAATCCTTTTAATCAATCACTAGTCGGATGAAAATGGTGTTCCTATAATTTTATTACAGTCAAAATATCGAATGAATGATTTATGAATGAAATTGAATGGATATAAGGAACTAACTACATGTATGAGTAAAATTCAAGACGGGTAAAACAATATCCCTAATTTCGTCCAAATTGGACGAAATTTGCGACATTTATTACCTTCCTTTTATAAAATAAACGTAATTGTCTGTTTCACTGGCCAATCAGACGCTTTAAAATCCACACCCTGTCAATAAAATCGTTGGATGACTTGATCGATATGAATTATATAACTTCGACTGGAACGATTGCAAAATATTTTTGTATTGATTTCGGAGCGTTTTTGATCGATTTGAGTATTTGGAATGAGTGAATTGAGAGGTGAGTAAATGAAATAGAATGATTTCGATCGGAAAAATGTTATTTTCCGGAGGTTACTTACTATAGAACACTTTTACAATAGTATTTCATTCTATTGTTAAATAGATAAGAGTCCATAATGGCAGTTCCTATTTTTGGGTAGAAAGAAAAAATCCCTTGAAAATCATGTTCTTTGGTTTTGTTTGTTTGTTTCCCTCGCCTTGGACCAGTGTCCAAAGACAACCCCATATTTGATTTAATTAAATGCACAAATCTTTTAGAACTTTTATAGATAGTACACCGTTTTGCACGTTTTGTAACGTTTTGATCTTGAACTCAATGCCAATCTACAAGAAGTTATTCAAAACGTTTTGATTGTTTTAAATGGCAATGAAAACACTTTTAGGCAAATTTCAAACAACGCAAATAAGATACAATCTATTTTTGTCAATTTAATTTTTATGTCTGCTAAATATATTTCATAAAAAAGCGCCTTGGGCTTCAAATAGTAATTTGCAATCTAATTCAATTCTACGTTTCTGGTTCTGACACCCGAAGGAATTCCTTTATTTTCCTTTGTATCAAAGCAACTTCAAATAACGAATTTTCTATGTACTTATTATAATTAAAGTAGGCTAGATTGACGTCTATATGCAGGGGATATTTGGTATTTCAGTTAACAGAAAGTGATGTACACTATTAGTGTAGTTAATAACAACGTGAAATTGACATTTATTTCGATCAAAACCTTTCAAAATCACTCGCGCAGCGCTCCAAACTCACTCAAACCATCCAAAAAGGCTCCAAACTTTCTGAAAGAATCAACAATGTCCTTCAAAATAAATAAAACTAGAAAAAAATCGCGATTTCACTGACATAAAATCAAATTGTAAGCGTATGATAGGTTCTTGAAGAAATAGTAAACTATTTATAGAATTTGAATGCATATTACCACACTCATTCAATTTCACTCCAAAATCATTCCAAAATCAACATCATGTCAATTTCACGATGTCGTATAACTGTATAATCCTAGTAGCCCGAAGACCGGTACATGTAGGACTTTATAGAGATGTATCTTTTTTATTTTTTTAATTCAATAAGCAACTCTCACTGTAGCTTTTTTTTTTTTATAGATTTAGCCTTAATATTAATTTGTGACGTTCAGACGTCATAATGAAAATAAGAATTAACGTCACAATGAATAGTATCGGTTATGTATCAGTGATGGTTACCGAATAGAAATCATAACATTTATATTCGAAAATGTCGATGGCCAAGTCTGAAAGAATGGTAACCGGAGAAACCTCGTTGTGATGCCACAACTATAGGGTTGGCGTCATCGTGGCGTAATCATCGTGACAGAGACGGCGTTGTGCAAAAAAACGTTTACATTTTAAACTTGAATGGAATATTCACATTCAAAAGACCAACCTTTTTACCAAAGGGATAACCGTTAATGTATTTTTGTATGCTTTATGTCCCTTTATGACTAAGATCTTTATATACTTTATATAAAGTACTCAACAGAGAGGCATATGCATCCGCATACAGAGCTCTTTTTTTCAAATGAACTGCGGCTATACATCAAGTCGCATTTCCAATATCACCGAAAAAGGAAAATGATCAACGAAGAATTTTTAACGAGTATGAAATGACTCACAATCAGATTTTTGCTCAATGATTTCAGATGTATACTCGATACCAATACCACAAAGAGATATCGTTGGCTCAGCGCGAAACGGTTGTAACTCCCTATAAACATATAGGGAGTTACAACTGTTTCGCGCTGAGCAATCGATATGTAGATAAATTGTGCCACAGCCATTATTCAAGCTTATCCCAAAAGGTATCCCAACTGCGATCAATCTTCAATAGCAAATATATTGACTGGTTACTGTAGTAGCTATTAATCATTTGTTGTAAAACTGTACAATTTTGAAGAACATTCTGTAGCATTTCGTTGAAATTCGTTTTGTTAGTTTAACCTTTCGATTCCCACTGTGTATATGGATAGGCGTTGGAGTTACAATTATTACTTCATGAAATTGGCATTCATTCCGATCAGACTATTCTTAATCGCTCGATCAGTGCTCCATCTATACATTCAAACCAACCACACCCATCTCTCAGAAACGCCCCGAAAATGTTAAGAAACGTTTCAAAATGATTTAAAACGATCAAAATTTCGTTCAAGTCGATTGAAAATTGCGCTCACTATTATCTGATGTGTATTTTTCATTGTCTAATTAGATGTAATAACACACAAATAGAAAATAAAAAAAATGTACTAAAGAGGATAAAAATCGCTGTGTTTTTGCATTACCTCCCTAAAATTTCACACAAAACTCACTCATCGCACTTATTCAATTTCATTTCAAAATCATTCACCTCTTAAATATGTGACCCGTCACGCGAAAAGGTGCCATCTTGGAGCTTCGTAAAATAAGTATTTTAAAAAGAGGTCGGTTCTAGAACAGGCCCACCAGAGGTCGCATTTCAAAAATTCTTTGACAGGAAGGTAGATTAATTATTCTAGATTCAGAAAAATAGCAAAGTGAGAAAAGTTTCAAACCTAGTCAGTCTGTCCAGTCCGTTCAGTCTGACTAGGGTCGACATTTTACGCACTACCTAGATGATCCTTTTCTGCGTGACGGGTCACTTATATTGTGTTTCTTCGTGGACCAATTAGACGACTCTATCCAACGCCAGTCAATGGAATTATTTAATATTTGATAGATTTCAATGAAGTTTATTGGCATATAGCAGATTTAAGCACCAATTTCTAATGATTTCGGAGCGTTTAGAACGATTTGACTGAGTGGAAGAAATGTTACATCAATGGAGCGTTTTGCGTGAGAATTACAATGGCTTTGACCGGGAATGGTGTCAATGTCATGCCCTTCCTAAATGTAGCTTGTCCATATTATCTAAACATACATGTACCACTTTCACGTTTTTGAAAAGGTCTAAGAAAATGATCTTATTTTTCCTACATCGTGGTACTCGTGAATCCTTGGCGATTCCACGGAATAGACCTCGGAAATAATAAGGGCACAGCCATGACCGCGTTTCATATCGCACGTGGGTTTATACAAACATAACAGACGGTGACTTTGCGAAAAATAAAATCAACGTAAAATTAAAATTGGACATCTTATAGTTTGAAAAAATAACGCAGTCAGATTATAACATGCCAAAATGATCTCCACAAGCGAACGTAAAACATTAAAGGAATGCACTATTCTTCAAGCGTTTTAAATAAAGTACCACCAGCCGAATTACCGAAAAAATTACCAAATATTACTACACTTATGTTCGAGGTACTTTCCAGTTTACAGTAAAGCCCGAGCGATGTTCCGAATGATATCTTGGTTAGAAACTATCGTCAGTGATCGTCCAGAAGATAGAGCTTAGAAAAAGTTGAATTGCGAGGCTTTAAATGACTTTTCGACAAAACGCTATCGAAATTACTTTGTTTTGTTTATTTGAAAAAGCCGTGAAATAGACATGTTGAATGAGTTTGGAATTGCTTTGGAACGAAATAGAGAGAGTGTAAGGAGCGAGTTTTAAATGACTTTCAATCTTTCAATGAATTTTGTAATCGAAAATATAAACATTCAACATGAGAACTCGCTAAGTGGAACTGAATAATTAAGTTGACCTCGATATTCTGAGAAACGTTTAATTTGATATAATTACACAAGTTTTCTCCGATGACAGCGTTTTTAATAAGTTACAAGGATTCCCTCGCCACAGATGGGAAATTTGTCGGGAAACCATTAATTTCGATTCGTTTCTTAATTTTTGCCCTTGGTATAATTTATTCTCGTCCACGTCTCTGTTTCGCTAACCCTTGGATTTATACGAGTTTCTTTAATATTTTCAGTGGTCCTGAAAGCCATAGCAATACAGTTAAGAATATTGTGAAATTGACATCCATCTCAATCAAAACCTTTCTAAATCGCTCACTCAGCGCTCCATTCATCATTCCAAACAGTCACTCAAACCATTCGAAAACGATTAAACCCATTGAAAAATATAGAATCAACAACGTCATTCAAAAATAAATTTGGATAGAGAAAAATCCCGATTTCACTGACACAATACAAATTTTTAGCATCTAATTGGTCCTTGAAGAAATAGGTAGAAATAGGAAGCTATCCATAGAGCTTGTATGCATATTTATTACAGGGAGGTAATCAATGTCGCTAATTTTACTCGTCCTGAACAAAATTTGCGACATTGGATTATCTCCCTTTGAATTCACTCATACCTAGCTCCACACACTCATTCAATTTCATTCCTAAATCAATCATAAATCATTCATCTTGTCAATTTCACGATGTTTTAAATGTACCATTTCTTAAATGCTTTTCGGTTAAACGATAAATAATGGCAGATAATTACTTAGTACATGTAACCTCAAAACCAAACTAGTAAAACAACTAAAAAACATGACATTCTTTCATTCATTCTGTCGTATTTGATATTTCAGCGGGACTTATTAATATCTACGACCGGTCCGGCACAACTACTATTCTTTCTTTAAGGTGCCTCGCCGGGTACATAGAAAAATCGAACCATTAATGGCAGCCATGATTCTCTCGTTTCGTTTAGAACACGAGTTTACGCAGTATGCTACAGTAAAAAGCTCGGGTCAATTAATAACATACATGTTCACGCTGATAAAAAAAAAAACAAAAAAAAAACATGATTAATACCTTTCAATTTCATTGATAGATCCATTTAAAGTGCCAACTTTCAACCGATTCAACCAAGAATGGCTGTGTCTTTACAACAACACGGAATGTAGTGGCATTACGTCACAACTACTAATGATGTCACTACGTGTTTACTTTTCATTTAGACCGCATTTGGGGATATTGGTAGTCTCAAAGAATTCGGTGCATGGCACGATTTTAAATAGACATAAAACAGAAAATAAGTCGAAAATTTTGGAACATAATTAATTCGTTATACAGTTTCTAGCCGGGGTATATGACGATTTAACCCCGGTTGGAATAAATGATGTCAACCCTCAACCCTCGCCTGCGGCTCGGGTGACATAATTTTTTTAAGCCGCGAAAAATCCGTCATGACGGTGCCAAGTTATGAAATACAAAATGGCACTTTAAGAGATTGTTTCGCATTACCTTCGTTTATGCATTAAAAAATATAATTATCGTTTGTTTTCGTTAACGGTAGATTTGTTCTGTATTTCGAAAACATCAAATTTTAATTAAAAATAATTCGATGTGCGCCTATGTTGAAGAAGGCGACTTGGATAGAATATATGACGTGTGCTCATGAGACTACGACATAATGTCACGCTTAGGTTTACCATTCGCTTCAAATTCACAGACATAATGTTGAAAGTGGTCTTGAATTATTTGCTTGCATTCATACCAATCAATGGAGATGGATAAACACCCTACAAAGCTTCAAATATAGGCTGAGGAGCATATTTGAACATATCACCGTTTATAATAACTTACAAGTACATGTACATGAATTCCCAGACATGTGCTTGAATAAATCCCCTGCGGATATTGTTCGGAAATGATAAATTGCAAGCCAAATAAATCTCGAAAAACGTGTTCAATTAGGTTTATCGTCGGAGGGAGATCAAACTTAAAGTAACCACTTGTACAACTTTATTCAAGCTGTTATTTCGAGATTTTGTTCGATAAAGTGACATATTGTTAAAAGATACACTGATAGATGTCCGTGTATGAAAACCAACGAAATGAAAGAAACTCAAAATCTAATTTTGACGGTTAAAAAATTTGCCCAGGCGGCCTCGACAGACCCGTTCTGTTACGTTTGCTTATCCCGTCGAATTGCGTTGCCCAATGTTCGTCCCGTTCTTGTTTGAAACGGGACCACCGTGGTCACCGGGAACATAGTGGAAACGCAGCATACTAGTACTCCCAATTTCACAAGCAGTAGATTATTTGGTAGTATAAAAAATAGAGATTTATCAACGAAAAGTTGAATTTGAGACAGGTACTGCGTGTTACAGTTAACAAAATCTTGAAATTGACAAGATAAATGTTGGAATGATTTTGGAACAGAAATGAATGAGTGTGTGGTGCGAGTTTTGAGTGAAATTTAGGGGAGGTAAATCAATATCGCTACGTTTGTTCAAGAGAAACAAAATTAGCGATATATATTACCTCCCTCTAAAACAATATACAAAGAGGTTCTATGAATAGCTTTCTGTGTCTTCACGAACCTATCACACGCTTACAAAATTCACTTACATTAGTGAAATCATGGATTTTATGTACCGATTTTTTATGAATGTTGTTGTTATACGTACCATTTTTTAGTGATTTTGGAGCGTTTGTGAGTGGTTTGGGTGAGTGTTTGAAATAAATGGATGTAGCGCTGAGTGAGCGATTTAGTTGGTTTTGATTGCGGTTAATGTCAATTTCATGATGTTACCAACAGTATCAAAGATATCAGCGCATTTTATCATTGGCTTTAGAAGTAGCAAGTATTGAATAGGTTATCGTTTCCCGTGTGGATACTGGACAATTTTATTTTTATCGAAAACGGCCAATTTTTCGCTACTTTTCACACATTTTGCGAATGATTTTTTATTTTGATTTTTTTTATTTACTCAAGGTAAGCACGTAAATAATTGTTTTCTAAGCAGCTTTACAACTCATTCTTGCTAACAAAGAGTGTTTTTAATTTCAGGATGTCGTCTGAGGAGTTTAATTCTATTTCAACTCTTTTAGTGTGTTGTGGACAGTGAATCGGCCGAAGAAACTACAATCTGCAACCATAAGCATTGACACAAACTTCCACGATACTTTGCTTACTTGTTCATTCACATACATGTATACGGCCGACAAAAAGACAATGCCAATTTTGAAACACAATTCAAACTCTAAAAATGTGAATAGTTCTATCATAAACATGAAAAAATATTTACATACTCGAATTCTGGTACGAATGATATTTTCAAGAAATACATAATTGATATATACCATGATTAATGATTTAAAAACAGGCTACACGACTCGATTTCACATGACTTAAGAGTCGTTTTATATGATGTTTTTTAAATCTTTTGGTTTTGAATATCTAACCCTTAGCCTGCCGAATTTAGGCTTTACTGTCAGTCAAAGCTTTAATTTACAGCAGAGTTAAGCCGATATGTAGTTAGTTACATTGTGAAATTGAAATTCATCTCAATCAAAATCATTCTAAATCGCTCACTCAGTGCCCCAATAATTTTTTTTTCAAATACTCACTCAAACCGCTTCAAAATTACAAAAAAAAAACAAAAAAAAAAAAAAAAAAAAAAAAAAACAATCAACATTCAAATTAAATAGAAATAGACAAAACAATAGCGATTTTCCTGACCTTATCAAAATGAAAGCGTCTGTTTAGTTCTAGTCTGAGAAATTATATAAAACTTGTATATTTATTGTATTAAATGGGTGTAAACAATATCGCTTATTTTGTTCATGTTGAACCTCCCTTTAATTTCATTCAAAACTCACTCCTCACGCGCATTCAAACTAATTCCAAAAATCATTCACCTTGTCAATTTCCTGATGAGAAGTGTTAATACATGCGTGATGAAAACTTGAGCTTAGAGAAACAGCCTGAAATTTAAAGAAGTATATATACTATGAAAATTGTGCACTTTTCATTTATGCTCCTCGCCATTCGAACTTGTTAATAGTTAGCAGACGACATTATTTCCAGCCGACTGAAACATTTCAAAGTGACAATGTAAAAATATTTATAGCTGTCTTGGAATAACGTTGTCTGCTGCATTCTTTATTCTCAACTTTTGTCAGGTTAGAGAAATAACATTCTTAGTTAAACAATATTTCTATATATATTTTAATTACCATGGGATAAACTACATGAGATGTTTCACGAAGGTATGATTCGGGAAGTTCCCTATGTATTAATTGTATGGCCAACTGATAACTGGACCGATTAGTTTCCTGGTGGGTATCTCATCGTTGTTTTCTGTTTCTGACCTGACAATCAAGAAATGTAGATTGTTCGCACCATTCGAACAAGACAGGGAAGGCTAAAACAGCCCGGATTGCCATGTACAGTAAAGTGTCATCACGAACCAACAAATCCCTTCCAAAAATAAGCCAACCAATAAATCAAAAGACTCACGCCAATTTGATTTTACACATTCTTTGTTAGACTTGCCGCGGTCGCTTTTGATTGCTTTTTTAGATAATAATATTTGTTTTAGTTCTATAACAAGCCCCTTTACATGTAATCAATATCATATCAAGAAGTGTTGAACAAAACTTTACAGAGACAGGGGACTTAATTGAGAGTTTTGTAATAACTATCGCATTTAATTCTATTGATAAAATTACTGTTGAGATGAGTTTGGCAGCCAACTTGATTCTTTGTGTTCACAAAAAGAACTAATGGTACTACCCAAGGTTTAAACAGTTTAGAATGGGTCCATTTGGGCCCTACTACAGTTAATTCAAGCGTGAAACTAACAAGATGAATGGGTTGTTGAATGATTTCCGAAGGAATTTGAAAGAGTGGTAGAAGCGACATCAAAATGAAATTAACGGGAGGTAATCGAATATCGCTAATTTCCTCCAATTGAGCGAAATCAGCGACATTTTACCTCCCTTTATTAAAACCTACGTTCTTTTGTTTTTGAATGTCTGCATGGACCAAGTAGAATATTTAAAAAACAAACAACAGCCAGAAAGAATTTTGAAAGACTTGATCTATTTGAATAAAATGCTGATGTTACTAACTGTACGATTTTGCTACGAACATAGGTCTGCAATCTAACTTCACAATATATTTTGCGAACTTTTGAGCGTAGTAGAAACGGCATAAATGTGTGAAGAGGTTTAGCCTGTTTTTATTTGAAAACAAATGCTCTGTTGTTTCCTGGTTCTATCTAAACCCTGATTTTACTGGATAATTTTAAGACTATCATATAATTATCAGATATTTAGTTCTAAGATTTTCCCTGTTTTGTTGGATCATCGTAGTAATCGATACCTAAAATTTTCTAGTGAAACATGTAACATCGTTTACCGAGAACTTTTGCACTTTTCATCGTCAGAAAAGATTGTTCTTTAAAGGATTCCATGAATTCTAATTTACAAGGTGCTGTTAAGCATATTCATGAGAACGCTTCATCGTCAACAGTTTACTGTTAGTTACATCGTGAAGTTGACTGTCATTCCGATCAAAACATTCTTAATCGCTTACTCACAGCTCCATTTATTCATTCCAAACACTCACTCAAACCATTCAAAAACGCTCCAAAATCATAAAAAATGATAAGATTAACAACTGCATTCAAGCAAAAAATCGGAAGATAAAATCCACGGTTTGACTAGCATAATTTAATTTTGTAAGCATAAGGTTTGTTTGTGAGGACACCGCAAGGTATTCATAGAACCAGTATGTATATTCTATTAAAGGGGGGGGGGGGAGTTAATAAATTTTGCTTGTTTTGTTCATCGTGAACAAAATTAAAGATGCTGGATTACCTTCCTCGAATTTCACCCTAAACTCGCTCCACACACTCATTCAATTTCATTCCAATATCACTCCAAAATCATTTATCTCGCCAACTTCACGATGTTAAAGTACTTGTTCGGCGCATGTAGGTTCCCATATACATGTACAACATTTCTCATATTACAATGTAATTTCGTAAAATGTTCGAAAATTGTGTATATATGATTTGATCCTAGTGAATAGTGTGGAATAGCTTATCAAGATCGAAAGTCCGCGAGGGGTGACAATAAAAACATCCCTGCAAGCATGTACTCTCAATGTTCATTCATGTTTCGTACATGTACTCTATAAATGAAATTAAATCACGCGCCAATACTGTATGTTTTCCAGCAAATTGTTGGGTAGAATGGTATCTAGAATAGTTTCAGAAAATTGATCGAGGGCAAAAATTTTCGACCTAGTCACTCTGCGCAGTCCGCGCGGGCTGACTAGAATCGTCACGCACTACAGAAATTGTTCCTGTCCGAGTGATTGGTCATAAATTTAGTTTAAATAAAAAGGGGTATCCGTTGAAGTTATAAAATAAGAGTTAACTTTCTGGGAAACCCATAAAATATTCGTGTCGTTCTTCATTTTCTGTGAAAGGTTTTGGAAAGCGGTTCTAGTTTTTGAACTAGCAAGGGAATCGGAAATTGATATTATTGCATGAACAGTAAAATTACGTTCGTCTGTTGAACATTTGTCTAAAACTTCGTTCGTCTATTACACATTTGTGTACAGTTAATAAATCAACCAAAGGTGGCTGGGTGAGGACAAATTGTACTGAAGGGTATGTTCGGCGAGGGAAACGTTCCCAAAAAAGGAAAAGTTATAAATAAAATCGTTTTAACGCCCTCTCGAATAAGAAATACATATTCATGACAAAAGTGTATATTAATTTACAGTCAAATCACTATACGTTTCAGTTCTAGTTAGCCTGTGCAGTCCGCGTTCACTTTTTAGCACAGATACCAAATGCACTACCTTGATGATCCCTTATCAAATGACACCGCCATAGCACAGAGCTACTGATATATGGCGTAATTTGGATTTTAGATCAAAATAACCTAAAAATCACAGCACAAATCCTTTTGAATTGATACTGATTGAAATCGTCTAATCCGGACGATTCCAATGAGTACCCACTATATAGGGTTTCGTTGAGAATTAAAGGTATATAATACAAAAAACATGTGTTCCTAGTAAGTCTGAACAGTAAGCGCAGATTGACTAGGGACGACACTAATTCAATACTTAGATGGTTCCTTCCAACGACGATCAACACATATATCCTTTGTCATTCTTCATTATTTTGTGAAATTGGAAAGCAGTTCTTGTTTTGAAACTGTAACATGGGAATTGAAAATTGATATTTTTACGTGAAATTATTAATTTTATGTTCGTCTGTTGAACATTTGTGCAAAGTTTATACTTCAAACAGATGTAGGAGGGTAAAAGAAAACTAAACCGAAGAATCAGCACGGCGTCAAGGTGAAAACATCTACAAAAGTTCGCAATCTGCGCAGTCTGTTAAGAATCGACACCTGATGAATACATGTGGTTTCTTTTCGGTTACCCACAAATGATTTTTTAAATAATAAAAAAAAACTATTGGCCCTCCAATATTGGGGAACACTTAATTAATTTTCCAGGAAAAAAACGAAAGATATTCCATGTCATTCCTCATTTTCTGTGAAATGTATTGAAAAGCGGTTCCAGTTTTGAAACTGTGACAGGGGAATCGAAAATTGATATTATTGCATGAACTGTTAAATTATGTTCGTCTGTTAAACATTTGTCTAAAATTATGTTCGTCTGTTGAATATTTGTCTAATGTTCATAATTCCAACAGCCGTAGGTAGGTGCAAGTCAGCTAATGGAAAACTAAGGAAATGTAGAATATATTTTTTCCAAGTTATTTCAATAATATAAAGTCAATGTGCTGAATGCACTGGATGTAGTAATTGTGGGTATATATTTATTTTGAAAAAGATATAGTTTGTGAAAATTAGCTCAATGTTGTGTGATCATGGATTTGACATAGAAATTAAGAACAAAATCTTTCAGAATCTTCTACTGTACTTCCTTACCATTTAGCTTATACTTTGATATTTGGCGTGCCAAATAACTCTAGGCACATTTAGCAGAAAAACATAAGTGTGCCAAATTGTAAATAAGCCCTGTCTTGTGTGGTCCTTGAGGTTAAAACATAATTAAGAAGGCAGCACCAACAATCTTAAGTATCTAAACACCAAAAGTATCCGTCAAATTTTGCCGATAGAATTTTCATTTGGTCTAAATCAATTCATCGTACCTACCGTAAGTTCCTTAATCGATTAAAATTTGGCCCGAGTTGTTGGGAATCTTTCCTGTACAGAGATATCAAGAAGGAAATGTATGCTATGCTTTGTCACCCGTCCGTTATGCGAAAAAAGATGTACCGTAAATTTACATTAGGGAATGCGAAAATAATTATCTATCTATACTTTCGGATGATTCTGATGATTATAAGGAAATGAGAAAGCAAGATTGTTGGTCAGAAGAAGAGAAACATTCAAGAGGATCAAGTGGAAGATAAAATCAAAACTGCAAAAGCTATATTTGAACATTTGATTCCTTTGTACCCTGAACTCTGGACCGAACATTAAGTTATTTGAAATTCAAATTTCATTCAATTTAAACCAATATATTCATACATCCACATTATATGATTACATTAGTTATGCATTTTGAATGAATAAATAAATCAGTCTGGGGGTAAATCAGTTTAAACTTGCAATATAACGCCTCATAAATTGAATTGTATTTTAGCAGAGCCTATGGATGAGATTTCAAACGATATCATCATGCAGGGATATGGTTTTCCCATGCCCAATTTGTCCAAAACGGGCTTAAATACTAAGGTCAAATCTTGAAATAGTACTTATTAGATAGAGGGGATTATCGTAATATACCTGATAACTCATGATTGTATCTAAGGGTAGAAAACAATGTTTTTAATGAAGAAAATGCTGAGTTCCAACATTTTCTTCTTTAAAAAAACAACATTTTCTCAAAATTTATCTATTCTCTTTTTACGCAGACAAGTCCATTTAGATCCTGGATAGGTAGATACTGTCCAGGAACAAGTGGAAAAAATCTGTATTGCTACAACCCTGTATCATATATGAATCTAGTAGAGCCAAATCACCTTACGTATCCATTGATTAAGCCGTGCGTAAAAGATAGAAACATTTGTAAACCGTTAAAAAATAAGACCTACAGCTTTGCATGTGAACTAACGTGCAAATAAGGATGCTGTTTTTAAAAAGTTCCAAACATGTCATAGGGATTCAAGTCGTAAAGTCTATTTCTTATCTGCAAAACTAAGGTTATTTATATCTCACTGAATGGAAATAAATCTGATAATTGAAGAAGTTAAGTCTAACCTAAAAGCAGTATACATGGAAAAATTTGTGGATGGTGTATAAATGGCTCAAACAATAGCACACTGCAAAATATAGGTGTAATTTTAGCTTTTCAAAACACAGATGTTACCCATCCCCCATATGTGCCATGTTCATGTCAATGTTCAAAGTAAAGTCAACAGTTCTCTTCTCCTTCTGAAAAAGTTGTAATACATTGGAAATGTGTCATCCCTTATCCAAAAACTAAACATTTTTAAAAGGCATCTGATTAAAATGTTCTTAATTTTTCTTTATGATTGACTTTAAGGTAGCAGCATTTATTTCCTGACGAAGTATATCGGCACTGTTTATTTCTTGTCAATTTTCCCAATAATTCTATCTTCCAGTTTACAAGAAATAAAAAAAAAACAAAAAAAAAAAAAAACAAAAACAATTGAAGGACCGAATGATTGAACGGGACCGAATTAAACGGATCATAATGGGAAAAAAGTAAATTATACAAAATGCATACGGTTCGTTAGTTGAAATCCCGTTTTTGCACATTACATCACGAAAATATAACCATGTATTTAATTTTTCAATTAGCAGTGAACCTTATATCAATTAGAAATAGATGTATAAAAGATGTAAACCACTTCATATAACATGTATGTACCTAAGAAAAGGCCCTCGTGTTCTTTGAGTGAGAGTGCATATAGCCTGCGGCCATGCTAGATCAAATAAATGCCCTCGAATCTTAGAACTCGTGGGATACAATATGACGATGTACTTGTCATATGAGCCTATGCGTGACATTTCCAACAATATCATGTCTGCGTGATGGACAAACGTTGAGCAGCCATGTATTCAATTTGTTCTTTGTTTGTTAACTGAGACTTTAGGTCGATAGACATCGATTGAGCGCACAGTGAAGACTGATCAGACTGTGATCAGGACAGATCATTTAGTTCTATAGGTACAGTTAACAATATGGTGAAATTGACACGGTGAATAATATTTGGGTGATTTGGAATGAAATTGAATGAGTGCATTCAGTGAGTTTTGAGTGATGTTGACGGGGGATAATCCAATGTCGCTAATTTTGTTCATACTGAACAAAATTAGCGATATTCTTTCCTCCCTTTAATACAATTAGCACACAAGTTCTATAAAAAGCTTCATATGTCTTCGAGAACCAATCTGACGCGTTTAATTTCAATCTTATAAGTGAAATCGCGATTTTTCTCTAGCTATATTCATTTTGAATTGTGTTTCTGATCCTATATTTTCAATGATTTTGGAGCGTGTTTTAATGGTTCGAGCGAATGTTTGGATTGAATGAATTGAGGGCTGACTGAGCGATTTACAATGGTTTTGATTGAGTTGAATGTCAATTTCGCGATGTTACTAAGTGTATATTAAGAACCGGATTTGCCTTTCGTATGGCGATATTGTCTTAGATATGTACTCCTGGTGTTCGGTACACTTGAATCTCTCTTTTTTCCTGTTTTTTTTTTAATACCTTTTTTTTGACTTTTGACTTTTAGATATGCTATCCTTTCGTCTATGGATTATCCATTGCCCACAAATTAACAGCGTTAAATACCATTTAAAATAAATACGTTTATGGCTTGCAAGGGTACAGATAAGATGGGTAAGCCAGTCTAAAATCTTTATTTCTCAATGAAACTACATGTTTTGATTATTCCAATGATTATTATCCATGATAAATGCCCTGGCAGGGCGGAACTTTAGTAACGTGTCGTTGCACTTATGGTTAAGGGAAATCAGCTTTTATCTAAAATAACCTTCTTCTAAAGAGAGTCAATAAAAATAACTCGAGACCTTAAATCGTAGATTGGTAACCAAATCCTCGTAACTTAAGTTACGAGGCCTTGGTTACCAAACGATGAAATGTGTTCACTCTCTCAAAGCATGTGATTCCTTTAGGTTTTAGGACACAGTTATTTTCACGCGTTAACGATGATTACCGACTAAAATTTGAAATAACCCAAACTATTGAAAAGTATACTCGCCAAATTACGTCACGATTAAGCCCCGCCCTGCCAGTTCATTAATTACGCAGAATAACAACAACGTAGAGTCAGTGCCATAATTTTTAGACATCTTTTGATTAAAAACAAAATACTCCCGCTATCTGTAGATTTGCCTTTCATTCTACAATTTGTGTGACTTCATAAAATCGAAAGTGTCTTCTAAGTTTTATCATCGACGTCATTTTTGTTCGTACAGATGAAAAATAGTGATTATATGCAGTATTGCTTTGCTTTTCAAGCGGATGTGTTCATACCGATGAAAAATAGTGATTATATGCAGTATTGCTTTGCTTTGCAGGCGGATGTGTTCGTTTTATATATTAAAATGACATTTTGTATTTAGAAAATATTGAGTAACGGGTGTCGGTTTGCGGGGTTTACCAAGCGTATATTGTGAACGTTTCAGACAGAAAATGACGTGTTTTTTTTTTTATATTTGTCTAAATATTGCATTACTAAGAAATATCTGATAGTAAGCTTATCGAATAAATTGGCTTTATGGGCCATTCTTGTATCTATAAAATTTATGAATTGTGCAATTTCTGGGGAATATTTATCCGATTTTTATTTTAGCTGGAAGTTTATATCCATAATTTTGTATAACAGTTTTTCGATAAATGTACGTACATTTCATGGAATAAAATTGAATAGTTGTGCGATTTCAAAAACGTTTCTCTGTACAATATGTGCAGTCAAGCCTATAATGTTCTAGTATACGAATATTCTATATAATGAGAGTTCTTACTGAGGAAGCCAAACGGCGATATTTCATCTTCACGTGGCATTGTGTAAGGTAGTTGACCCGTAATTGTTCCGCAACTTTTCGGAACTCATGATCTTTCACAATGTTAAGCGATATTTCCTAATGAAATCATTAGGAAATCTCGGTTAACACTGTTAAAGTTCATTACTGCCAAAACATTGCGGAACTATTACGTGTCCACTACCTTGAACTATAGCCATCTAGTCGTCTTTGATAAATATTGAAACTTTTTACTCTTATGTACTTTTATACTCTTTTTGAAAATATATTCGAGATTTATCTTGATTGTGTTTTACAAATTGGTTAAGTTGCCTTTAGAAAAAAGCAAACCAGAACTAATGCGAAATTTTAGTTTCGATTCATAGAGCTTTTCGAAGATACATGTATGTTCAGTTAACCACATCGTGAAATCGACATTCATCGCGATCAAAACCATTCAAAACCATCTCTCAGCACTCCAGTCATTCATTCCAAACACTCACTCCTATTTCTCAAAACCGCTACGAAATTGTTAAAAAAGCTTCGAAATCCTTCGAAATGATAGTCTTTTCAATCAAATCTATCAAATAATTCAATTATTTTATCTTTAAGTTTTCATTTCTAAGCGTCTGATGTGTCCGCGATGACTCAAAATAAGAAAGGTTTCATTCAAGGCAGGTAATAAATTTTGGATTACCTCCCTTAAATTTCGTTAAAAAGTCGCTCCATACACTGTTTCAATATAATTCAAAATTCATTCCAAAATCAATTAACTAACACGGTGTTTCTTACTGTATACTCACATTTTTTTTCAATTTTAGGCTATTTCAAGGTAACCATGGATTGACTGACAGGATTAGTTGTCATCGAAAATTTGAAACTTGAAACTTACAAACTTTTATGTTTAAATCTAGTCGAATTTTATGATGGATATGCATTGAAATTATGTCAAGTCGATTCGACTACGCCTTTTTTTAAACGAAGATGTACAAGTATGGAAGACTCATTGGAAACTACATTCTCCTATCCTTTTTAATGCAAATTGATCCTGATCCCTCATTCAACATATATATTTATATCAAGTCAAATTCTTATGTTTGTTATATTCTTTAAATAAATTTAAGTATTTTTATTATTATTTTAATATAGAGTAATGCCTTTTACTTTTTTGCTTCATAAAAAGAAGTATATTATCTTTCATTATTAAAATATTACTATCATTGTATGAAGCAATTGAAAACCTTGCGAGTGTATTTGTCATTTATATGAAAAATACGAAGATATATCATAAAAAAACAGGGGGGTTTAATGCCTAAAAACATGTCTTTGGTAATTTTTTACCTGCGTTTGTATCATAAAACAATAGTTTGCTTTTCATTTGATACATTTTAATGGGCTTTGACACATTATAAGGAGTACTTATTATTTCATTTTAAGGAATTTGACCAAGATGAAACATTTCGAATATCAGGAAAAAGTGGCAAGGTATATCTATCTACCTGTATGAATAGAAATAAATATACTCACGACATTCAACGTAAGGTAAATCCAACAAATTAAATCACAATTATATAATAAACTATAACGTATAAAACAATTCCAACAAACACGGCTCGTTATCGAGGTGCGAAGATCACAAGTGGCAGAACGCGAGTTTTTACGTTTATAAACAGAATTCTAGCCCAATATAACAGCTGTAACTAAGTTTTCCGATGTTGCTTGGACCTCAATAATAGAGCTAGGCGCTAGACGTGTACGACAGTATTATAAGGCAATCTTCGATGATGTTTTTGTTACAGCTCCATGAATATCGGGAAGTAATTCGTTCTATTAAATCTGTGAGCCCACAATCCGCTACAATTGATACCAATAAATAGATAGACTTATGCGACGTAGAATTGTCATATTGCGTGAGCTCTATGACTCCATTATTGCCTTTGAATTTTCTCAAAATCTAATCAAGTGGTCCCGAATTTTATTCCATACATGTAATAACAGCACCCGTGTAAAGATCTTTTAATTAGAAAAAGAACTATCCAATAACCGTTGACTTTTAGATATAAGGAAAATAAATTTCAAATACGAGTATGGCCTGCGTCGCATTTGGTTCTATAACATAAGTCACTGAATATTTCAGGTACTACAGGGGTGTTATTATACTAGAGTAATAATTATACAAATAAGTTCCAAACAAATTGGAAAGGGTATTTTGTTTTCATGAAAAAGACGCCATAATTAATTCATGTGATGAAGTCGAATTTCAAAAAGTGCTATATGGTACGAGGAAAAAATTAAACGGAAGGAATCTCGAAAAAATGTTGATTAATATCAATTATTTGGATAATAATATATGGCATATTATAAAATGTATCTCCATAAAATACCAAATGTATTAAACTCATTATCTACAGCAGATAAAAACTCGCCAAAGCCTCGTTTTTACCTGTTTATAGATGACTCGTTTAATAAATTTGGTATTTCATGGCCATTCATTAAATATCCTCTATGACGTAACGCAAGGTCCTGGTGACACTTTACAAAAACGTCGACATTGTTTTTAAGATAAAATCCTTAATTATCGTCAGAAATTAATTTTATCTACACCAAACTTTGCCTCGAATAACAATCTACGTGATTATTTTGTAAGATCCGTATTGTATTGAATGTTGACAATTTATTTTGCCTTCTAAAAGTCCAAAAACAATGTAAAAAAGAAGTGTCCCCCGTTACATTTTTCTCTGAGAGATGTCTTTAATTCTGCTGTCTTAATTACTTGTCCGTAAACATCATAATAATTTTGTATCTGGGCAAAGTGATAATGTTTCTGGTTTCGTCAGTGATATATTTTGAAATGTAGTTGAAATCAAAGCACTGAAAGTACTGATGGTGAACGAACCTGATGGCATTCTAGAGTTATATATTGAATTCAATTAGAAAAGAGAAACTATGAATGTAAAAATAATTAAAAAAAAAGGGGGGGGGATTGTCTTGACAAAAGTTCCGTTGTTCGGAAATTTCAATGCAAATTCAAAGAAAGGGAAAGATGGGGAAAATCCTGTTAGAAAAATATTTGTTAGAATATGAGTTGTTACTCTGTGAAAATTTCTTTTACACACTTGAAATAGGTACATTTATTAATTAAACATAAATGGAGAGAACGATTTAATCCTATCTAAAACTGTCTTCAACCTATATCCAATGGTGTTTGTTTTTACAAAAGTAATTGTTATCATGTTTAAGCTTATTTCAAGTAAATTTGTTGTATTTGTTTTAACTTTTTTTATCTATCTTTGTTTCTTCTCAGAGGATGAAAAGGTCTTTGAGTACCAACCAAAGAAACACCTATGAATATCAGTCAGTCCTGAACTGTACTCATTGTTTAAAGTTATGATTTGTTAACTTATTAATAGTATTTTGAACCATAACCTGAGAGATTCATTTTGATCATATCTGAAGCCAAAACCACTTCCGAGGTTGACACTTATGTCGTTATTCAATTTTATAACACTGCAGGATGAGAAATAATTAGGTATAGGTTAAGTGTGTATTTCCATTTATTTATCGTCTCTACCGTAGCATATGCCCATATGAGCGACCCCCCCCCCCCCCCCGAAGACGGTTAGTTGTTACGGGGGATAGTGCAAGGATACATGACGAATCTACTACTGAGATCCGCCATGGTTCATTAACGTGCTCGGTGTAAAGCGCCGTCTCACGGGGCCTCGGTTTAACGTCTCATCCGAAAGACAAGTAGTTTTTGTTAGTGTACCAGCCCCGGAACCGAACCCACGCGGTCGAACTTCAATGGTTTTGAAGTCCGGTGCTCTACCAACTGAGCTAATCGTGCTGGTCGTATAGGTTAATGTGTGTGTTTGTAGGATTTAGGTCCCTCCGTGCTCTAGGCATATATGGTAAGGACCATGAGAGAGAAAGAAGCGGATACGAGGAGATCCGGGTTCATACGCCCCTAGCTCTTCTACGAAAAGACCTCCTTGGTTCTTTATTGTGCCCAATGTAAAGCACCGATACTCGCGAAGCTACCTCTGGGTTTCTTACCAGTTCACTTCTAACTGAAAATTCCTGCCTGGGTTTGGGATTCGAGTATAGGTTTAAGGAGGTCTAGTGCCTTATTAGTATAATTCATAGATAATTTCTGTTTAAGGTTTAGAAATTAAAGTATAACTTTTTATATAAAATAATTGCTTCATAGTAAATTGCATACTTACAGTCTTTATAAATATTATTTTTGTAACGTAATTTCCACTTCAAAAGCGAATAAGAATCTTATTTAAGAAGTTTATTTTTTTAAAGGGAGGTAATAATTTCATGAACAAATAGTTCAAGTATACTACCCTGTTTTTTTCCTCCCGACTTTCCTCCCAATAAGAATTGAGAATCCTTACAATTGTCGGTTTATTTTTTGCACGAGAACCTATTGTTTACATTCAAGAGTTTGGGTGCTTGTAAAATCACTCACTATAGATATCTTATTACAGTATTGCGGCTGATATTAGACTTTTCTTCTCGGAGCTAGTTTTTTCTTAAACTGTAGTTAACCAATTCTAAACGTATTTTGGAAAGGATGGAACCAGTTTTTATTCATCGATTGAGATTTTTATGATTTCTGTAAAAAAAGCAATAACTTTTCCGAATAATTTAACAACTAAACCCGCCTGTCGAATTGTAAACAAGTGCATGACGGATCTGGCCTCCCCCCTTGACCACGGCAATACAGTAAAATCTCGGTAGTTCGAATCTCAAGGGACCGGGACAATTTATATGAACTAAACGTAGTACGAACCAACCAATGTCAAGCGGTTGGTAGTTTTTTGATGGCTCAGATCGGACATGGTCTTAAGGTACCCTATATTTGTGGCTATATTATAAGGTCCTATGGAATATATTTTAAATCAAGTTCTTACGAGACCCTTTTGTAGAGAGTTAAGATGAAACAAATCTCACTTAAACAATGATCATCTTTCGTTTAGCCCATATTCAAATCCTAAATTAAGTAATTTCGGCAATTATTTACATGTCATTTTTTTACTACAACCGAGTATTTTCCCTTTGGATCAAATCACTTTGAGTACTCATTCAGGGGACGATGAAATCTCGGCATTACGACGAATCTGTGTTGTAGACAATTAAGTGTACGAAGATTTGCACATTCATTTATGCATGAACAGTAAGAGAAAACCATATGAAATACAATTAAGGTCACTGATTGATCCTTTATTCGATTACACCCGCCAAAAATTACAAATCAAACAATGCCTGTAAATGTTGATGCAAAACAATAACTTAGAATAATACCAATCAAAAGGTGTGAAAATCAAGGTAAATGTCAATTGTAACACCTGGGACAACTATTGATCGCACAGTTCACACCTACGGATTAAACATATGAATTTGTGGTATTTTGAAACTCTCGGGACTTGACACGGGCTACGAACTACGAACTACCGACGTGCGAATTACTCGGAGCCTTCTTACAAAGATAAAGAAGGAAGAAAATCGGGACCAAAGAATCTATACGAACCAACACATACCTACGAACCACCGGCGTGCGAACGACTAAGATTTTACTGTATATACTTGTCAATTGGAGTGGTATCTAGGGTTGAATATTTAGCTATCATTTATTTAATTTTCAAATAGAACTTTGAATTGATATGGTTTTACAGATTGAAATGAAACACGAATGCCCCCGGAACAGCATTTTTTAAAGTTTGACCTTGACAGATGACCTTGACCTTGTCACATGACCCTGACCTTATCACATGACCTTGACTTTGGTGTACAGCTTTGTATGTCAAATACTTTTGGAGAAAAGGCAAAGGTTAAGTTTTCGGGTTAAGTTTTCGGACAGACGGACGAACGGACGGACGGACAGACAGACGGACGGACAGACGGATAGACAGACAGACAGACAGACGGACATGAGTAAAACAATATGCCCCCGATCTCTCGATACGGGGGCATAAAAATGCAAAGTAGAATGGCCCCAATGAAATATCTCCCGTGCCTGTCGCATTTGGTATTCGGCAATATTCGCTTCCGAGATAGACGAATACGAAACGTTTTCGCTGGGAATAAGCCCTATTTCAGCCAACGCAATTTTACAGAAAAATCTTAAGAGCGACGTTCACCCCTATTCAAATAAAAGATACAAGAAAGGTTGTACATGTAAAACACATGTCGAATCATTCTTAAAACCCGTCTCGAGACTGACTGTCGCTAGTTGAAAAGTTATGTAAAACCGCGTTCTAATGACACAAGGTGTCCTGATGTGTCATTCGTCTCAACTCGGCCGATTCCTGTAACCTACATTTAACTCGGAGCCGTCGGAGATCGACCGAGTATTGCCGAATGTAAGTTCAAGAGGACACGACCTAGATAAACACGTATTTCCGGCTAATTACTACAAGTTGCACCGGCGAAGGCTTGGGTCAAAAACGTAGTATCTGTCTCTTCGGTGTTTAGACACAAACTTTGATTTTGCTTTAAACTCTCGACAAGCTTACGCCGATCAAAAATTCCCTTGATAAACATTGCAAGATCATATTGTGTTTTTCAAGGCGAATTTTCATTATCTTCACTTGATAAAGAAAACTAGAAACATGCCATTAAAGAAATAAAAAGTGATTTTGCGGAGAAAAATGTTGAAAGATTCTAAATTGAATTTTAAGAGGCGCTACTTTATTTCAAATGTATTAACATCCAACAGGATTTTCCTGACATGGTATATAACACTGGTGAACGACGTTCGTTCACCAAAAATTAAGATCGCACGAATGATTAATTAAAAATATAAAAGATGTCCAACCTTAACGACGATGTAAGTGAAATCGCATTCTTGTATATACTGTTCTTTGTAAAAGTGCACTCTTCATAACGATTTTTACATTTAACAAATTCATTTTCTCTCGAGATTCGAATGGTGTAAATAAAATCATTTTTTTGAAACGACATAAAGAAGTATTGCTAAAATAGAAAAGTATTTTTTTTACGTTGTTAATTAAGAGTAGCTATTTTCCATCCAAATTATTGATATCTAACTTGTTGCATTCAATTTAATTTTCTATATAAAAATACATTTCCATTACTGTTTACGAAAATATGTTTTTGTTATTGGCCTAATAGTTATGATTTTATTGATAAATATAAGAGTCACCCAAAAATGTCCCACTTACATTTTTTCCAGAACGCGACGTTGATTTTCCCAGTCACAAAGCAGAATAAATATGATTTATATACTCACATTTCACATGCCAGATTTGACAAATTTGTATTTCAAATTTTATGTCACTTATTGATAAAAATTATAATAATAATTGAATAAATCAAAAAGCGCCAAATTTAAGCATGATGTATAGAAAAGAAGATGGAGATTCAAACTTCAATCAATATGAAAATAAAATAAAAGCAAAATAAAATAGATAAGTAAATATATAAATAAAGTAAACACAACATGATATTGTTATAAACTGATCTGTTTGAGAACATCCTAAAAAGGAAACATTGTATCAAACTGAATAAAAAAGCAATAAAATAATAAATTTGTAATCAAAGTAAGAAATCTTCAGTGGTAAAATCGAGCGGATTTACGATTTTTTTTTAGGTATCATCTTATAAGTGTTAATTGAAAGTCCTTGATTTTAACAATAAGCCCTAGCAAATGATCTGAAAATGAATATTAATGGTAATTCAAAACTATTTTTTTAACCACTATACGAAAAATAAAATAACAGCTCAAAATTAGCCGATTTTCAAATGTTCATCCTCCCCAACTCTTTGTCAAAAATTTTAACAGGAATTATGATTTTTCCCGCACATAACAAGAATTAAATATTACGTAGGAATAATGATTTATTCAACACTTTTTCTGTAATTTTATGTACTCCCCTGCATAAGCACACATAAGTAACTTCTTTAAATGTCGCGAAATAAAAACCGTTAGAATAGATAGCTTTCATGTACTTTAAAGATGCTTAAGTACAATATCACCAAAATACATACTGAACAATCTAGAAATGCTAAAGTTAAAGGCAAATTATACGAAATCTGCACCAGAACAATATATTGTTATTTTGCGTAAAAAAGAAAATTTAGTGCAGATGTAAATGTACAGGTCCCGCAACTGCTAGAAACATTTTTATCGCCCATATATCTTTACTTTGAATGAGTATTTCAAAATCACACCAATTCATTCCTCTACATTATATCATTGGATATGTGCCGGAATCTTCAGAAATCCGTGCCCATTTTTTGTGTCATAAAAAATAACACTCTTTGTATCTAAATCTTTTAACAATTATTGGCGAGTTTAACAGTGTGTCAATGAAAGATACATAACTTTTTGCAAATGATTGCAGGAAGTTAATTTAGTGAAAACGGAACGTTTTATTACGGCGAAGTCAAAATTATTTGTAACGCAAAGGGTCACCAATTCTTGCCTTATGTCTATATCTTTGATAATGTTTTGTTATCGTTCCATGAATATCGGGAATTAATTCGTTCTTTTGAATCTGAGAGTCTTCAATCCGTTACTATTGATACCAATAAATAGATAGACTTATGCGATGTCGAATTTTCATTGGTCTTGGTCTCGGTTATTATCTTTGAATTTTCTAAAAAATCGAATCAAGTAGTTTCAAAATTCATTCCCTTAATTTAGCTTACTTTCCAGATCATGCTAAATGCGTACTTTTTGAGAACAAGAACTAGTAAACATGCACGAGAATTACTTTCACTAGCATAACAACTGCTTTCATAATAGATACTTATTGGAGGGAAATGCCTAATGGATAAGCGCTAGCCAATTTGAACTGGGTCAAACAAGGAAATACTTGAATGAATCATTGAAATGCATAGTTTTTTTTAGGAGATGTCATTTAAAGAATTAAAACTAAAAATACATGGCCTTGTCCTGTTCATATTCAAAAACCATTCATTATATCGCGAAAATTTTCTTGGCTTTCTTTGTTTTGTTTGATTGTATGGGGTGAAACGCCGCTTGGACCTTTTAAATGAAACTCCGGAACGTACCCACTGTGCTATGACGGTGGCTGCACATCTTGATATTTATCACCAAGAGAACATTTTGAGAAAATTGAATTGAAATCGGTCCAGTGGTTTTAGATTTCGTTCAATTAATTCATAGTTAGAACATACTACTCCCTGGCAGGACTATATTAATTTGCCAATCCAAATGGCGCGATCAGTATTCAGAAAGGATCACATTGGAATTATTATGAGAACGTTTCATTGGAATTGATCCATCAGTTTAGAAGATGTTCATGGATGAAGCAATGCAAAGTCCGGTCATTCCCAAATTTATTGGCCAATCAGAATTTCGCACATAAATTCAGAGGAGGGTCGCACAAGGACATTCTGGGAAAGTATCATCGAAAATGGTCATGCTGGTCAGAATTTTTTTGGTGACGACGGACGACGAGCTTGGGTGGTTCTTAAAGCTCCTATTGAGCACGTAGTGATCAGCTGATAAACAACAACCTGGCCATGCATGCCACGATAGTATTTATTGCCAATTTTAAAATATTTCTGGAACATTTAATTTGAAATGGCCACCAATGGATATTCTGCTCAAAGTCTCATTGCAGTTTCCCAGTGGTTCAGGAAATGATTTAAGATAATTGTCGACGGACGACGCACGTGGGGTGATCCTTAAAGCATAACATACCCCTAGTACGTTGTGCTCAGGTGTAATAATAAAAGGACGATTGTGGTCCATGATAGCTCACCGGAGTCTCTTTGACCCCCTTGGACATCATTTAAATAAGATATGTCCGCATCATACAGTTAACAACATCGTGAAATTGATAAGATGAATATTACATTGTATCTTAATAGTTTTAAAAGAAATCGTATAGACAAAAGGAGAGACTTTTGAATGAGTTCAAAGTGAACAAAATTAGAGATATTTATTAACTTCTTTTAAAAGACTTAGTATACAAATCTTATAAATAGCTTTCATGTCTTCTAGAACTAATCAGACGCTTCCAAAATCAACAAAGTCAATGAGATCATGGATTTTCCTAGCAATTTTTATTCGAATTGAGTTGTTGATCTAGTTTCTATAGTGATTTTAAAACGTTTTTGAATGATTTGAAAGCCGCCGTCGTAGCTCAGTTGGTAGCGCGTCGGACTGTCAATCTAGAGGTCCCGGGTTCGATTCCCGACGGCGGCACTCATTCTTCCCGAATATTTGTCTCTCGCCAATTGGTTGATAATCATAGACCTATGAGAGATAGCAGCTCGAGGCTAGGAAAGGGTGTGATGGTGGTACTGGTGAGAGAAATACCATTGTTATGTGCTCAAGCCGCCGCGATATAACTGAAAAAAAATGTTAAAAGCGGCTTAAAACTCAATTCAATGAATGGTTCGAAAGAGTGTGTTTGAATGGATGTATGGAGTGCCGAGTGAACGACTTATATGGTCAAAGTTGTGGTCTCTGCAGTTAGAAATCTCTTTCCCGGGATATCTTATCGATCTTCCCCATTTAAATAGGGTTCATCCTTGTGACAAACATTCTGACCAAGTTTCATGTGGAGTGGGACACATTTTTGGCCTCTAAAATGTGAACAAGAAAGGGCCCATTTTCCCGTGATATCGAATGGGTCCTTCCCATTTTCATTAGGGTTCATCCTTTGACCTGAAAATTATTCTGACCAAGTCTCACGAATATAAAATCATATGTGTGGCTTCTAAGGGGTTTATTTCATAACTATACAAATAGCCATGAGTTTACACCGCATGTGATATTCTTTATGATATCACATGGATATTTTTATAACAATGACGTAATATGCTTATTTTTAGAAATATGACAAAAACTTGTATTTCTGTTAGAAAACCCGATGAAAACAAGGCAAATAGAGGTTATAAGATAAATATCATACGTACTTAAAGCATTGTATGAAAAAATTACAAACTCGGTTGTGGAAATTGATCATTGTCGCGGGCAACAGACATTCAATGATAGGTATACAGACGTTTCGTACCATAACAATTTCGTACCATAAAATATATTGCAATTTCGTACCATACGATGACCATTTCGTACCATCGGCGAAGACGTTTCGTACCATATGTTGACGATTTCGTACCAAAATGGAATAAATGATTTTCAAAATGTTAATTTCTTAAATATAAAACTTTTTTTTTACAAAAAAAAACTTTCTTGTGCTACGAGCCTACAAAATTTATAGCCTTTTACTAATTAAGGGAGTAGGCCAAATTAGGAAAAGGTTGATTGGCTTGTATGTTGTTTGATTCCTGTTTGCTAAAAGATTGGTAATTACAAATTTAAAAAAAAACACGTTTTTTTAATCTTGTTTCGTAACCTATGATTTTTCAGGTATAGATCCGAACGAATTCACGAATTTCAGACGCCTTTTGAAATTTATCAACAAACTTTCAACAATAAAAAAGATAAAAAGAAATAAATAGAAAAAAAATATCATCCACCCTCTTTTTCGTGGATATTTCTTTGTTTGGTATATTCCATTAAAGTTATATTTATCATGTATCTTTTTATAAAGTGATAAAATATCAACGGAGTATTATCAAATAAATTTTGACTTCTTTTCTGTAATCCCAAAACAACACATATGGTACGAATTCTGTATCAAAATAATAAGAAATTGATATTTCATGGTACAAAACAATTTTTCCTATGGTGCGAAACGTCTTTACTTTTGGTACAAAACGTCTTCACCTATGGTACGAAACGTATTCGCATATGGTACGAAACGTCTGGTACGAAATGGTTATGGTACGAAACGTCCATAATTCCAATGATCACAAAAGCTCACCTTGAGCACGTTGTACTAAGCTTAACTAAAACTACAAACGAAACATGAAAGCTCCCAGCCTTCTGGTATTAGAAGAAGACCCAAAGATATTTCCCTCTTAGCTTCGAAGTAAAGTAGGATTTGCATGACGAAGCTCAAAATTTGCCGATAGTGCATGGTATGAACAAACTTGGTAGAGGTCCACTTAATTAATACATACACCCTTCGCCAACTCCCCAAAAGTAATTAATATATAAATAAATAAGATGTCTACACTCTTGATTCAAGTTAGATGATTTTCAAAGATTTCGTTCGACGGTTATATGTTCAATTATATGCACATGGTCGAGCCTGAATTTAATTAAACCCAGGGGCATGTTGGGAAGAAGCTGAATCCACTCGATGATAATACATATATGTATATGGAAGCTGAAGCTCTCTGGTTTCAGTAGATGTGTTTTAAATATGTCCTAATTTCCCCATTTTGTTGCTTTGGCAAAAATAGTCACGGGCGGATTTTAAGGTAGTGGACCCGTAATAGTTTCGCAATGTCTAAAAAGTAATGAACTTTAATAGTGTTAACCGGAGTTTCCTATTGACTTCACTGGGAAACCTCGGTCAACATTGTGAAAGATCACGTGTTCCGAAATGTTGCGGGACTATTACGGGTTCGGTACCTTAATTTTTTGACAAACTTGAGAGCATGACATTCTCTACCAAGTTTTATTCAGATTTTACCAACCGGTATAGGAGAAACTTCATGCTAAGAATAACTGAAACAATTTAGAAAAAAACCGAACAAGTAAGAAAAGCAATTGCATCTTATGAATCTATTTGGATAAATATATTTTATCTCTTTAAATAAGATTTATGGTATATTTATGAATTCAATGATTTATGTTATGCTGCCTTTTATGAACGGTAAGCAACTCGAATTCTTCAAAATATACCTAGGCATATATTACTGGTCATATTTTTTTCATAGAGTTCACAATCTTAAGACAGGAAACAAAAATGGTAATATTGCCACATCGTTATGACCTTTCATTGCGTTGATGGAAATATTTACACGTGTGTCATCAACGACTAGAGGGTCATCTATAATGAAATCAGCATTAACTGTTATTATCGGTCAAATCAAATGTCTTGTCCGCCTTAATTATCATATTCGTATTTCTGGCAAAGTCGTGCTGAAACCTGGTCTTAAGAAATGCAAATTTAAATCAAATCAATAGTACTTCCGACTTTAGATTAAATTAAATTAGTATAAATCATTGATAGTTGGTATAACCATCCATCCTATTCATACGAACTTGTATTTGTTTAGGTTATTCTGAAGTCCAAAATGTTGAAGAATTTGCAGTTCCGGGACTTATTAATATGTTAAATTGTTTTGAAAGATCCATGTATTCGTTTGTTTTTCAGCAAGCAAACATGATTTTATTATGTCTCAACAAGAATACACGCAAAGAATATATTCATCATAATTCCTGTGGTATAACTGACAGTTAAAGTCAGATGGTCGTGTGATAGCACTGAATAAGACACTATTGACGGCCAATATATTAAGAACACTGTGTTCATTCAAGACTAGCATCTGTAAGGTTGCTGTCTGACACGAAAGCGGATTAAGTGAACTGTTACCAGGATCGTTACCAACTGCTACATACAGTTAGTTACATCGTGAAATTAAAATTCACTTTTATCAAAACCATTCTAAATCGATCTTGCAGCAGTCCATTCATTCATTCCAAACTCTCACTCAAACCATTCAAAAACGCTCAAACCCATTGGAAAATATGGAATCAAAACGTCATTCAAAATATATTTTGATAGAGACAAATCGCTATGTCAAGGAAATAATTCAAATTATAAGCGTGTCATAGGTTCTTGAAAAAATAGTAAGCTATTAATAGAACTCGTAGGCATTTTTATTAAAGGGAAGTTATCAATATCGCTAATTTTGTTCATGCTGAACAAAATTTGCGATATAGGATTACCTTCCTTTAAATTCACCCTAAGCTCGCTCTACGCACTCAATCAATTTCATTCCTAAATCATTCCAAAATAATTCACCTTGTCAATTTCACGATGTTGTGAACCGTACAACTGATTCTTAGTATATTCATCGTTTCCTTGTTGTTCTGTAAAATATTGTTTGACTTGTTCGCTGGTTACTTGACGTGCCGTTTTCTTGGCATTAAAATTAAACTCATTTCAAAATAATTTCTAGATAGATATGTTTTTCTTATAATTAAGACAATCAAATAAGCTATAAAAGGGGTATAATAATATAAAGGGGTTCTACGAACACAAAATTGCAAACAAAGCTATTCAGGAGTTGAAAATATTATATTATATAGTGTCTTTCACGGTATATATAGTTAGTAACATCGTAAAGTTAAAGTTTAATTTTTTAGTGTGTTTTAAACCGATGGTTTGCTCAACGACTTTACACTTCACCCACTATCACCTTGTCACAAGTCGACTGTTAACACTTTGGCGTCCTACGCAGCCACAGCATAATGGCTTTTAACACTCATATGTATCCATTTATTCACCTGGGTGAAGAGGAGTAACGTGGAGTTCATTTAATGCTCAGAAAAATTCTAGTCGTGAGATTGAAATTCATCTCAATCAAAACCATTCTAAATCGCTCACTCAGTGGTCCATTCATTCATTACACACACTTACTTAAACCAATTAAAAACGCTCCCAAATGACTTAAAAGATACAGTTTACATCTACATTCAAAATAGTTATGAATGGAACAAAATAAAGATATTACTGGCATAATTCAAATTGTAAGCGTCTGATTGGTTCTTGAAGAAATAGGAAGCTATTACTTGTATGCATATCTTATTAAAGGGAGGTAACAAATGTTATCATCTTGAGCAAAATTAGCGGTATTTGATTACCTCCCTTTTATTTCAGTCAAAACTCACTCATCGCAATTTCATTCCGGGATAATTCCAAAATCATTCACCTTGTAAAATTCACGATGTTGTTAACTGTAGGCCAAGTCCATCATAGCACGGGGTGTGATGTCCATAATCGGAGCCACCGGCTCCGCTTTCAAATCATGTGTGGAACTTTCGCACCACGTGTGGCTCCGATTATGTAGATGTAAACCTTTCATTTTTTGAATGAAAAATGGGATAGGGAGTCGGAATTTCTTCATTTATATCATATTTTATTCATAAATCATTAAAAAGTCGAATGCTATTCGACCAGTTATACATTTTGCAACGTAAACGTACTCAAAAAATGTAAGAACGCTCGTTGGTTTTTATCAAAAATGATTTCTTCTGGAAGCAGTCTTGAGCCAGGAATGTCAAAACACGTGGTTTTTACCTCCAAAATGCAATATTCTGAGCAGAATTAATAACGCCGACCATTGCTTTCAGTGTACACGAGTTTAACAAAACAACCACAATACTCTAACCCAATGTACTTTTCTACAATATGATATAGATCAAAGAAAATTGTTTGGTTCCGATTATGTGGATTGTCTCCGATTATGTTCCATGGCTCTGAAGTTGTGGAGTGTCTTCAAATTCTTCCATATGCCTTCACCCCCTTCAATATGAAGTTTCTGCTAGTTCCATGGGGCGCTGTTTTCTCTTCATTCCACGGTGCACGTTGTCTATTCTACGTCTCACCTTTCTCGTTTACTTTCATTATCTCCAACAATATTCTGAACAGAGACCATTGTTTTCAGTGTGCACGAAGTCAATAAAACAACCACAATATTCTAAAAAAAATGTTCGTTACTGAAATTTTAGATATTTGGGAGAAAATTATTTGTCTCTTATTACGTACCAAAGCTCCGAAGTCGTGGAGTGCCTAGCCTTTAGGGACCGAAACTCATAATCACTTGCCTAAAAACTACATCATATCCAGGACATCACGAAGATAAATTGATCTTATAAATCATAATGGTAAAATATTTTGATATATGTATACTGAACAACAAAATAACGCTTCACCTATGAATGGAAAATAATTCTGCCTCGAAATCTACCGATTTGCTGATATGACATTATTTTATTTTGGCATGCCACAAGGTTAATAATTGTGATGAAATTCATTGAATTTCGGAACTTCTTCGCACATAGTCATATTTAACTCATTCGTTTATGTAATTATAATCAATGACACTTGCTCCTGCCATGAGGGGTCTTAACTCGAATATTGTAAAGTTGAAACGTCGATTATTACAACTACTGGTGCCGACATTTGGATGCTGACAGGGTGGAAAGGCCGTATTGTAATGTGTTATAATCGAAACTCTTTACTCTCTATGTCAAAGTTTCTCAGGTTATAGTGGAGTAGAAATGACACAAAGATTAGGTATCTGAGCTCCGTAAGCAAGACAATGTTATTCTCAATTTATCTCATGACATTTTGAACTTTCTTCGCGAAAACCTTCTTTAAGTTATACCGATGCCTTCTCTTTCACCGACCAGGCCTATCTCAAACTCAAGCATATTAGAAACGAGCTTACAATGAGAGTCCACAAAAATACGCAAAATCGCAAGATTTTGCGTAAAAATAAGACAGCATGATAAGCAATTGGATAGCCATGTTAGGATTTAATCTAGGTAAAGTTCAGAAACCCACGTGTCGAACATTATTTGAGAGCAATATTGCACATGAATACACGCGCTTTTTAATTTTACTGTGAATTGAAAACTAACTTTAATTTCAAAATTTTGATTTTTGGGGTAGTTACCTTCACTCTCCAATGCGTATTTCTTCGGTATTGTCCTTTTTGTCACAGATCAATAATTAGTTTACGTTTATTTTGGTACAACCATTCTTCCAAACTCTAAATATGGAAAAAGTTGTATCTAAAAATTTAAGTGATGCGTTATTTTTGTTGTTCAGTATATATAATACGTGTTTTCGCCCTTGTATATTGATCCGTTTTGCTAAATGTCAAATTTTCATACTTCTGTTTAATTTTCCACATATAATAAAACGGTATCCCTATACCGAAAAGCGCTCAGGACATTTTCAGTACTTGATTTTCATTGTCTTATATAAGTTTTAATTTTATTAAATCAAGTTTAATTCCTTTCCGACTGAAAAGTGGACAAATATCCAATCCGGAAATGAAGTTGCAAATTCTGACACTAATCGAAATTTATATAAATATGCTCAAAACTTTGCGAAAATTCGGAACTAAATGTTGCGCGCGACTTAAAAACAAAGGACCATTGGCCCTTAAGCGCTAACTTGAGGCATTTACATGTATTTGACAAAGGTGGCATAGTGTAAAAACTACTTATTCGAAATTCATGACTGGCTCATCAAAAGTCCACGATATCAAAAGGACAATCATTCTGATTACATGTCAAAACAGTTGAGTCAAATATGTTGCCTCTAAATTACTAAAAGACTTTCAAAGATTTGAAGAGGTGTCCTAGTTTTTGACCCTCTTTCCAACTCGTCTCAGATTTCAAGACAAACATCCTGACAATATGTTCAAACAAATAAATGTCCTCTTGATTTTCCTTAGTTTGACCCATCGACCTCATTTTATTTGGCCCCACTTAGGCCCCAATTTAGGAACTTAATGAGATTTCAAAGAGGCAAACATTCTGACCAAATTTCAAGATATTTGAGTAAAGGAAGTGGCATCTAGAGTTCACATAAGGGTTTTCCAAGATTTGACCCATTAACCTGATTTTTGATTTCACTTGACCCAGTTTAGAACTTGACAAAGACAGGATTTGATTGGGACCAACATTCTGACCAAGTGTCGGGACATTTTGGTATAAAATGTGGCTTCTAAAGTGAACAGAAGGTTTTTCTAAGATATGACCCCTTGACCTCATTTTTGACTCGCATTGACCCGATTTCAAACATGACCGAGATTTGATGCAGACAAACATTCCGATAAAGTTTCAGGATATAAGGGCCAAAAGAGTGGCCTCTAAAGTGAACAGAAGGCTTTTCTTAGATATGACCTTAACCTCATTTTTGACCTCACTTGACCAAGTTTAGAACTTGAACAAGGTTTGATGGAGACCAACATTCTGACCAAGTTTCATGGCGTTTGGGCCAAAAATGAGGCCCCCAAAGTGAACAGAGGGATTTCTATGATATGACCCATTGACCTCAATTTTGACCCAATTTCGAACTTGTCCGAGATTTAATGGAGACAAACATTCTGAGGACGTTTAAAGACATTTGGGCCAAAAATGTGGCCTCTAAAGTGCACACAAAACTTTTGCTAAAATTTGACCCCTTGATCCAATTATTGACCCCACTTGACCAAATCTCGAACTGGACCGAGATTTGATGGAGACAAACATTCTGACCAAGTTCAAGACATTGATGGACGCCGGACACAGCTTGATCACAATAGCTTACCATGAGCATTTCGTGCTCAGGTATGCTAAAAACCAAACAAAAAGGGAGTTTTAAGAATCATTGCGTCCTTTTTTTAGTAAGATATATTAATCGGATCTCTTGAAATATTTATCAAATGAACGCGAATTTCGCAACATCTTTTTTTGATACCACTCACTGTATATCTGATAACATTTCACGGAATTATCGACGTTGAAAGAGTGACAGTAGTGACGTTGTTAAGACAGGAACGCTTAGCGTGCGAAGTATGATAAGCAAGAAAAAACATTCACAAGCTCCGAAGAATTCTTTATATCTCTACAAATTTTATCGTGGATTATAGACTTACAATTCTCTTGCACGTACATGTACCAAGAAATATTAATGAAGCTGACTGTCTAGTATCCTGAATTCTGTAATAAAAGTAAACGTGCGTCGTGGAATGAAGAGAAAACAGCGCCCATGAAACTAGCAGAAATTTCATATTGAAGATATTATATGGAAGAAGAAGAAGATACTCTACAACTTCAGAGCCAGGGTACATAATCGGAGCAAATCCACATAATCGGAACCAAACAATTTTCTTTGATCTATATCATGTTGTATAAAAGAACATTGGGTTAGTGTATTGTGGTTGTTTTGTTTAACTCGTGTACACTAAAAGCAATGGTCGGCGTTATTAATTCTGTTCAGAATATTGCATTTTGGAGGTAAAAACCACGTGTTTTGACTTTCCTGGTTCAAGACAGCTTCTAGAAGAAATCTTTTTTTAAAAAAACCAACGAGCGTCCTTACATTTTTTGAGTACGTTTACGTTGCAAAATGTATAACTGGTCGAATAGCATTAGACTTTCAAATGATTAATGAATAAAATATGATATAAATGAGGAAATTCCGACTCCCTACCCCATTTTTCTTCTAAAACATGAAATGTTTACATCTACATAATCGGAGCCACACGTGGTGCGGAAGTTCCACACATGATTTTGAAAGCGGAGCCGGTGGCTCCGATTACGGACATCGCCCCCGTGATAGATAGCCCTGGACATTTAAACCAAATATGGAGGAACGTTTAGCTATTATAAATGAGAAAAAGGGGGTTTACTTGTAACGTCTAGCTCCAGCTTCACTGACCGAAGGCCACAGAGATATTGTCCGTTATGCGAGCATCCGTCAGTGCGATATACCGAAAATATGCAAATATTCTAGTATGGCTTTACTGTTGATAATAACCAATGAAAGATCGTAGTGTCATAGTCATAAGCAACGTTGTATACAACGATCTAATTTTAACAGCGGAGAAATATGAAATAAATTTTCGATGTTTGGCCAACACAATAGTTAATATTATGTGAAGAGTCTTTCCAAATCTTGTTTGATGCATTCGGCTTCACAAGCGTAAAAGAGAAAGGTAACACCAATTCCCCTAAAACTTCGACCAGTATTGTCAGTGGCGTTGAATGGCGCGCTATTCATGACCCCTTAACTATTCCCAAGGCAATTCTGATGAATTAACATGTAAACACACTCTAAGGCTAAACGTATGTATCATCTTGATTTATTGAGATATTCGAGTTGTAAAAGAAAAAAGTAAAGATAAATCAAACATGAAATTGAAACAATCACTGCATGGACAGCAGCCGATAATTTCTATCCCCCGCCCAGCTGGGGGTAGATACACTTACTAATCACTATGGTACTAGGAAGGAAGATACATTCAAGAGTCATACAACAAGATGTCCACCTGTTATTGATGCTGTAAATGTACTGAAAGCAGAATACTAGGGTTCAAACATCCGATGTTTATGATGGGGTTTGAAGACTATGGCGCCGTCGACCCCGCTACCAGCCCAAGTAATTTTGAAGCAAACATATGCACTACAGGCTGCAGCATAAGAAAACAATCATGTCCAGGCGCCAAACTCAAAAAGGTCCAATCCTTCTCCGAGATAAACAGGTTCTTTCTTTTTGTGCATGTTGACCCGAATGACACATTTCTGAGACACATGGGTGTACATGACCAACCGTCAGGCAAGAAGCAATTAAGATAGAAAGGCGTGAAATCATAATCGACAAAGTTTAAATTCTGACCATGGTTAACGCAACTAAAAAGGCAACTAGGTAGAAGCAGAAGCCAGGAAACAGCAGGTGATGTAGTTATAGGCCCTTTACAGGACACAGAGATGTCTGACCAGATTTATAGTGTTGGTGATGGTATAAAAGCGTGGAACACTAAAAACAAGCTGAACAGAGACAATTCGATTCTAGTCACTCCAAAGCGTCCAATATTCAGTGGAAGGAGCACCTCAAAGATAATGAGTCTAAGCGGTTTCCATTTTCTCATCATTTCCATCATATGTTTAGTATTAAAACAGTTTTGAGTATACGCCGGTTTTGTAAGTTTCCTTGCAAAGTAAGTACCACATCAAGAAATCTGTTTCATTATGGGGAAATTGTTACGGGTATTCAAACTGTATTTTATTTCAATTTTTATACTTCCTTAAATTCAACAAGTAGTCCTTAAAAAAGTCAGTATGATATATTAATTTGGGTAAAATTGTTTAAATTTAAACGATATCTCACAGGACAAGTGAAGTCTATTTCAAGTAATAGGACTTAATTGTCAGTGAAATACTTTAAGGTAAAGTCAATGTGTTTTACCCAGTAAATTCTGTAAAAGAGAGGCACTCGAATTTTCCCAAATTTACAGGAAATAAAGTCTTCCAGTTGCTGATTTGTAATTCTATATCCCCAATACCGATTCGATCAAGTACTGATCGAGCTTGTTCGGCAGTAGTGATAGGGGAAGGTCGGTTCAATCAGTATCGATCCGGATTCCTACCCAATTATATGTAACATGTCGAAAAACTTGTGTGCGATCAATGTTTTAACGGCATCTCCTGCTAAATCATTTAGCCGATTTCAATGAAATTCTCCAACAATGTTCCTATGGTGACCCCCTTCATAAATCGTTCGCAAAATTCTTATTTACCCATGAATAAGAGTGGGACGGGGGCAGTGTATTTATTCACTATGACACCTTTGCACGACATACACTCCTGAAAAATTTGGTCGATTTCAATGACACTTTGTCAGAAAAGTCCTTGGGGTAACTCCTTCAAAATATTTCCCAAAATTTTGATTGGCCCATAAATTATATGACATGCCACTATAAAGATAAGAGTATTATAAACAAACAAATATCTGATTCAGTTGTTCAGTTTTTTAATTGTTTGTTTGTTTTATTCATTTATTTTAACTCTTATTTCTTGAAAGCAAATATAAATATCATATTTACCACAATTACAAGCGTTAATCTTCAATAGGTATACGACAGGTTGCTTAGATCTTAGATAATGGAACAAATGATGTAACAAAACGACACCGAATGTCTGATTGCATGAGAATTTCGACATGAACATCAAGCATTTAGCCTTCGTGGGCTTTTGTAAAGCCTTGAAGCTCCAGGCGGCTAAGCGTGTATCTGACCTATATTTATTGAAAAATGAATGGAAATTGACGTATTGATTTACGTCTTTACTCCCAGGATGCAGAAGTACCATTCAGAATGTCGTTCGGTCATTTCCGTAAACTGGACGTATTAGTAGTAATTACGGGGAGTCGCCGGCAAAGCGCAGATTGTTGCGCGCCGGACAATCAAACTAGAGGTCCCGGGTTGATCCCCGACGGAGGCGCTCATCCTTTCCGACTATTTGTCTATCACCAATAGGTTGATAATCCTAGACCTTTGTGGGATGGCAGCTTGAGGCTAGGAAAAGAGGTGATGGAAGTACTGGCGAAAGAAATACTAGGATTGTTAGGTACACCAGCCGCCGCGATGTAACTGATTTTTGAAAGCGGCGTAAAACCACGTTTAAACAAACAAAAGTAATTTTTGGTTTATTTTATAGATATTTGACTTTTGGTGGTAATTCGGTTAATACGCTTGAAGAAACAAATTCTTTAATACTTTCCAACATTCTATGATCTTTTTGCAAATGATAATTTGACAACAAAGCTCAGAAATACTTTTTTTCAAATAACACCATGCCCTGCCTCAACCTTTCGTTGACTTTGTTTTACATAACGTCATCATTAGCAACACTGTTTTTGTTTGTGATGTCATGTTACAAGTACACAAAAACGCTTTCATGGCTGGGGCCTTATAATTCTCAATTTCTTCTCTGCAGAATTGCCAAGAGTTCCCTAATTTTGAGCCCGAAATCTTTGAACGACATCTTCTCCTGAACCACTGGGTCGATTTAAATGAAACGCTATCAGAATATTTCTTGGGTGACCCTTTTCAAAAAATTTTCCGTTTTGATTGGCCTATAAATATGGGCGTAGCAGGGCGGGGCTCATTTTGAGCCCTAAATCTTTGAAAAACATCTCCGTCGACAACAATCTTAAAAACTTCTTCTCCTGAACTACAGGGCCTATATCAAATTTTTTATTGGCTGATAAATATGGGCGGGGCTTGTTTTGAGTTTCATCAGTTATCCTGCCCTGGCATGGTCTATTATCATTTGAAATTACTGGAATAACACCTTTATAGTGTCATAGGGTGATATTATAATAAAAGTACCACATAAACATTTATTTGTTTTCCCTATTGATATATTCCTTATCCTGAATTATTTGTATTCGCCGTTAACTTGCCTTTACTCTTTAATCTATTCTCCGTCCAGTAGAACTTATCTTATTCTTAAGTAGTTATGTAGTTACGAACATTCCTTAGATTTAATCGATTAACGTCCTAACAAATTCACCGATATTATTTAAAATCGATTTGCACCATTGATTGTTTATCCGCCATTTATTCACGATTGCACATTTGATGATTGTTATTTCATTATTCCATCAGTTATATTGCGTATTTACGCTTTAACGTAAATAAACCTACGGGTACCAAATACATACATCAGTAGAATTGGTGTTGTTCTATTCTTCGCCCCCCTACCGTAAATACTGACAACCGGCTGGCCGGCGACAGTGGCGCCCAACGTAAAAAGTACAATCCGTAGTTAGATCATCGAAACACTGGTTCTTGGAACGTTTACAAACGTCGTCTGATCATGGAATGATACAATCTACAATCACCATTGAGATCATCTCAGAGTCGTCTAATGCACTTTTGTGAGTTATAATTTTAATTATGTAAGGCCTTACAAATTAATATTAATCTGTGAAGGAGCGTATCCGTGTGTGAACCCCGGTGGGACGTCTAAAGGACTTTCAGTTTGGGATACTCATTTCATCGATGGATAAAGACTCTATGAACAGATTCATCTAAATGTCCATTATATGTTTATGCATTCGGTTAATGTTTAAATTTTGTAAAATGTCTTGTTTTTTTCTCAAGCATGGTTTTAAGTATATTTCTTACATCGTGGTTGCTCATATTACCTTTATCTAACTGGAAGAGTTATAAATAGACATTCATTTAGTGTTTGAAAGGCTTTCATTTGTCGGTGTATGTGCAAAACCATGAGAAAAGGCATTTTTTTCTTTTATCACAATGTTTTGACTGTCTAAGTCAGATAACAAAATTTGCCATTATCACATCATACGATGTAGACAGAAGTTTGAACTCTTAGAAATGAATTGTATTTTTCTAGTTAGGGACATGTTTGTGAAAATGTAATTTCCATGCGCTGATCGATCATCATACTAATCCACTTTTCAAACTTATTTCAGCACAGACTTAATACTTACACACTAATCAACTAGCTTATCTTGTAATATAAATTAAGTAGTGTTCGACCTTTTCCTACATCTTATCCAAGTCTTTCCGTAAATCTTTAAACTCTGAAATTCCCCCGTTTTGATACGCGTATGTGTATAAACTCGTGCACGTGTTACATCGGTTTATCTATAGGTACGTAAACCTACCCGTAGTAGAGTGTACGCCTCGGTAGTCGAGTGGTTAAGAGGCATCGCTACAGAACCAGAGATCCTGAGATCGAATCACGGCGGCAGCGATATTTTTTTTTTTTTGTTATATAATTGGTCAGTGATTATGTTCCGATATTGGTATCATTTATCCTGTTTAAACGAAATATTATCAGATCTCTATTTTATAGATCGTTTTGATCTTGATTTACAGGTATATGAGAAGTTCTGTTGGTGATAAATTCTAACACATTTTGTTTGAATTCATTTTACAGCAGCGTGTTTGATACTCTACTATCGTGTGTTGTTCACTTTAATTTTGCTTTTCAGCTATGTGTTATTTTACGTGAAATTATTGTTTTAAGTGATTTTAAGATCCTGAATAAAGACAGTTTTTCTGTGAAACTTGTGATTACCGGTTAAAAAGTTGTGTGTATCCGTTCATATCGAAGTGCAGTGAAGTGTACGTAATTTAGACAAAATATATTCCATCTGACGTGATGGTGTAGTGGTTAGTGTGTAGGACTTTGAGTCGAGAGGTCCCGGGTTCGATTCCCAGTAGATCTTGTTATTTTCAATTTGTAAGAAGGTGATAAAATGGTAAGGTGTAGTTAATGTGCTTCGGGTATACCTGTTGTATAAATTGTTCAAGATACAGACAGAGTAATTTCAATGTTAAATGTTTATCAATTAAAGGTAGACAATTTAGAACAGTTTTGGACTTGATTCAGATTTCCGGCTGCAGGTAGTGATATATTTTATATTTACAAGCTTCGGATATCTTTTGTTCATTTTGGCTCTCGATGTTTCTCATACGCCAGATAATGTGAACATTGAATTGATGATCGATATAAAGTGATTTGCTCGTGTTTAAATTGAGTATAATATCGGATTGGTGTATAGTTATTTAACCGGACAATGGCTAATTACATATCGGAGAGGGAATTGAGAATGTTAAGAAGAGATGCGATTAGAGAACAACTATTGAACGAAGATAGGAGTAGAGATGAAATGTTAAAGGAAGAAGAAAATAGTGCGAATTCAGGACTTATGAATCAAATGATGAGTAAAAATAGTGAGTTGGACATGGAAAGTACTAGATATGGAATGGGGTATAATGGAGCATACAGTGAGACAGAAAGAAGTGAATCGCATAGTTATAAGACTATTGATCAATGTGGCGAGAGTATGAATATATCGAAGGAGATCCTCGAATTAGAGAAGAAACTCACTATTTTGAGGCAGTCAGGAACGGAAGCTTTGATTAAAGCTAGAACTTCTCCATTCACCTTCAGTGGCGAAGTTAGTGCACCGGTGAATGTAAATAGTGCTGCATCTGGAGATGTAAAATATGAGGATGATTTAGAGTGTCAAAGTGAGAGATTACAAACAATAAAACGGAGCAATATTCCAAGTGCTTTTGAAAGTGACAGAGATAGAAGAAGTAGCTATTTAGATAGTACAAGGAATGATAGCCAGACCCAACGGCGTTGGCAAAGAGAAGGTCAGAGGACAAGTGATATAATTAATACAAGAAAGGAAACAGAAGAAAGTGCTAAAATGTATAATTGGCGAAAGGCAGGACAAATGTCAAGTAATGTTTGTGATATAGAAACAGATAAGACAAAGATGATGTATGAAGGACCGACATATGAGGACAGGCAGATTCATATGAAGGTAAATACTGAAGGATTGGCACAGGGCGATATGCTACAAATGCGTATGCCTGTTGAAAAAGGTGTAGGGATAAATGATGAAGCGTATAAAAGCGGACATGAAATAATGATGGAGAATGATAAGTTAGAGAATGCCAGTAGGAAACCACGTGAAGAGTTCATATATTCACAAGAATGTAAAGGCAGGATTTACAAAGGAGAGCTAGATACCAGAACGCATGAGAACAAGGATAGTAGAATGCCAGATTACAGAGACAGAAGGAAAAATGATGTCGAGATAGAAAGAGAGCGAATAGAGACAGAAATTGATAGAGAAATATACTATCTTAATCAGCTTAAGGAGCGAAATAGGATGATAAACGATGAGATTGAGATAAGAGCAAGGGAAGAGCAGCAGCTCGCAGAAAGAATATATGAACTGGAAATAGCACAACAAGAGTTGGGAAATGTCAGAAAGGAAAGAGAAATGTTGGAAAAGGACATTGAGAGGAAACTAGAGAATGAACGTGAACGGGAGAAGAACTTTAAGTTAATGAAATTGAAAGAGCAAGAGCTTTCCAAGAGGATGAATAATGACAAATACACTTTTCGTGAAGAGAATATTGAAAGAAGACAGGGGATGTCCACCCAGAATGTAGCGAATTTTGGATCCCCAAGAATACCACCTTTCATAGGTGTTGATTATAAGGTGTGGAGAATTGAAGTGGACTGCATAATTAACAGTGGAATATACCATGAAATATTAATATCCCAGGCACTCAGAAGTGCATTGAAAGGGGATACCAAAAGAATCCTTCTTACATTAGATCCCATGGCTAGTTCATATGAAATTCTTAGAAAACTAGAGGATGTATATGGGACTACACATACAGAGGATTCTATAATGCAAGAGTTATTTAATGCGAGACAAAGGCAGAACGAGACAACATCAGAATGGGCATTGAGATTAGAATCGGTGATGCAGCTTGCAGTTCAGACCGGAGATATACCGGAGAGTAAGAGAAATACTTTGCTGAAGCAAAGGTTTTGGAAAGGATTATTGGATGACAAACTCAGAAATAATACAAGAGTGACATATGAATCAGAAGCAAGTTTCGAGATACTGAGAAAGAAAACTCGACTTGAAGAAAATGAATTGAGAAGACAACCCCTGAGCAACGAAAATAGCTCAAAGTTAAACAGAGTTACGTCTGAAAATGACCGTGACAAAAGCACAACAGCACATTTCCCTTCCGAAGGCTTTTCTAATCAGCATGAATTTATGAGTAAACAAATGGATTTACTCCAGACCATGATGAGTAAAATGGAAAAGTTGGAAGTGGAAATGGTAGAACTCAGGAAAGGAAGAAAGGAGTCAGAAAGTAGAGAAAGTAATAATGGAGGCTATAAGAAAGGATTCAATTACAACAAAAATTGGCCGAAGAAGGACGAAGGAAAGAAGAATCCAAAAGAGAATGATGCTAAACAGAGTGGAGAAGAGAAGAATTTAAACCGGTAGATGCTTCTATAATAGGGCAAGATAGAAGCATTTCTGATAAACATTGCCCAAAAGATAGTGTTTTAGATAGACTAATTGGCTCACCAAATGAAACTGATATCAGAATTGATGGAGTTAAAGCAAAGGCCCTTTTAGACAGTGGCTCCATGGTTAGCTCGGTATCAGAAACATTTTACAGAAACATGCCTTGTAAGCCAACCTTGAGAAGTTTGGAGGATTTCGAATTAGATGTTGTATCAGCAAATGGATCCAAAATCCCGTATTTAGGGTATATAGAGGTTTCAATTAGCATTGATTCATTTGGAGAATCCGACCTTCCTACACTCCTTCTTGTTGTTCCAACAACGAAATACCACAAGGATGTGCCTGTTCTGATTGGAATGAACGTAATTAGAGTCGTGAAGGAGGGTCACTTCGGTCATGAAGCTATACCATCTGAATGGAGATCTGCTTTCATTTCCCTAGGATCAGCTTCAGTTGGAACTGTTTGTTCGACACAACCGATTACTCTCAAGCCAATGGAGACCAGGACTATAAGCGGATTCGTTCGCAAGATACGTAATGCTGATGCTGCTGTTACAGAGCACATTGAAGATAGTTACGAGTCAACTCCATTGATTTGCCCACGTGTCATCAGTCTGTCAAATCAAGGAAAGACTGCAAGGGTCCCGGTGAAGATCTGTAACATCTCGGCTAAAGTTATTCGAATCCCAGCAAAGTCGGAGATTTGCCAACTAAATGAAGTTACGATCTTGAGACATGCTGAGGCTCCGGAGATACTTCCACCTGCAAAGGAAAATAAACACATTTCATCAAATAGTATCAAAGCATACTCACCTGAATTGCCACCTGAAAAAGAAAATGTTACTTACCACATCAAAGAGGATTTCGGCGTTGACATCAATGAAGTTGAACTTACTGCTGACCAAAAACAAAAGATATACGCACTGTTTCAGAAGTGGGAACGTCTCTTCCCAAAAAGCCCACATGATCTTGGACGTACATCAGCAGTTAAGCATAGGATTGAGTTGACGGAGGCAACACCATTTAAGGAACCGTACAGACGAATCCCACCATCAGTCTTCAATGAGGTAAAAGAACACTTGAAAGACATGTTGAAGATCGGTGCGATCCGGGAGTCAAACAGCCCTTTTTCATCAAATATTGTAGTTGTGAAAAAGAAGGATGGATCAATTCGTTTTTGTATTGATTTCCGCAAACTCAATAATAGAACGAAAAAGGACGCATATGCAATGCCCAGGATCGATGACACACTACACCTACTTGCCGGCTCCAAATATTTTTCAAAATTGGATCTAAAATCCGGGTACTGGCAAGTTGAGATGGAAGAGGCTGACAAAGAAAAGACAGCATTTCAAGTGTGGGGTCTAGGTTTCTACGAATGTAACAGAATGCCCTTCGGCTTATGCAACGCCCCTGCTACGTTTCAACGGTTGATGGAGCGTTGTATGGGAGACCTCAATTCGAGAGACTGCCTCATATATCTGGATGACATTATCATTTTCTCCCAGGATATTGAGTCAAACATCGACCGTTTGGATGCTGTTTTTGAACGTTTGGCATCAAACAATTTGAAAGTCAACCCCAAGAAGTGCGAATTCTTCAAAGAAAAGATCACCTACCTTGGTCACCTGGTATCCAAGCATGGAATTCAGACAGATCCGGAAAAGACAAAAATTGTCGAAAGCTGGCCCGTTCCGAAATCTGTGAAGGAAGTAAGGAAATTCCTTGGATTTGTCGGTTATTTCCGCAAATTTATTCAGGATTTCGCAGCCATTGCTAGGCCTCTAAACAATTTACTGATCGGTCATCCGCTGAAATCCGACAAACCATCAAGAAAGAAGGATAAAAGACAACCATTTATTTGGGGTGTAGACCAACAAACAGCGTTCGAGGAGCTTAGAAGACAGCTCATTAATCCACCGGTCCTTGCTTATGCTGATTATAACTTGCCATTTAAGCTACATACGGACGCATCTTCTAAAGGTCTTGGCGCCGTACTGTACCAGAAGCAGGACGGCAAGGATAGGGTTATCGCGTATGCTAGCAGGAGTTTGAAACCAGCGGAACGCAACTATCCAGCACATAAATTGGAATTTCTGGCATTAAAGTGGTCCGTCACCGAGAAGTTCCACGATTATCTTTATGGTTCATCGTTTGAGGTTGTGACGGACAACAACCCTCTTACTTATGTTACTACGTCTGCTAAATTGGACGCTTCAGGGCATAGATGGTTAGCTGCATTATCAAATTACAACTTCAAAACCAGCTACCGTTCAGGGAAGAGAAATATTGATGCAGATAGTCTGTCAAGACTACCACCCCATGATAAACAGATTGGAAAATCGGTCGTTTCCGCACTGGTAGAAGCATCAGTATCAACCAATGCACCAGCAGCATTTACGCTTGTCAACCCTGAATCCCTTCACGATGTTGAGACCTACCCTGTCCAGAAGATTACGCCTGACATTGTAGACTCTGTGTCACTGGGCTCTAAAGATTGGATAAAAGCTCAACGTGGAGATCCCATTTTCTCAAAGCTGTTCGACCACATGGAGAAGGGCACTAAACCATCAGCTAAGCTGATTAGTGGAGAATATGATCCTACGGTCAGATATCTTAGGGATTGGGACAACCTCCAAATTAGAGAAGGGTTACTTTTTAGGGTCTCCAAGTACAAAGGAGAAACTTACAAGCAGCTGCTCCTCCCAGAGAGCCTGAGGACTGAGGTTTTTAAGGCCCTTCACGATGATCTTGGCCATCAGGGTCGAGACAGAACGACATCGCTTTTCAAGCAACGATTCCATTGGCAAGGTATGGATTCGTTCATCGAAGACAAGGTGCGAAGCTGCAAGAGATGCACAGCTAGAAAAGCAAAACCTTCGTTAGCTTCTCTCGTTCCAATATCTTCGACTGGGCCAATGGAAATCGTTTGTCTGGACTTCTTGAGCCTTGAGATGTCAAAAGGTGGATTTGAACATATCTTGGTCATAACTGACCATTTCACAAGATATGCTCAAGCAATCCCAACCAAGAACCAGACGGCAAGAACAACGGCGAAAGTTCTTTTTGAACAATACATCGTCCATTATGGTTTTCCAGGCAAAATCCATAGCGATCAGGGTCCCAACTTCGAGTCGTCCCTGATAAAAGAATTGTGTTCATTGGCACAAGTTAGCAAGTCTCACACGACTCCGTACCATGCTATGGGTAACGGGATGACCGAAAGGTTCAATCAGACTTTGTTGAAGATGCTTGGGACCCTGGAAGAAGACAAGAAGCTTGACTGGAAAAGTTATGTCGGATCACTAGTTCACGCCTATAACGTCACCATTCATGAAAGTACCGGGTTTTCTCCTTACTTCTTGATGTTCGGTAGAGAGCCAAAGTTAGCAATAGATGCGCTTCTTGGGCTGACATTTGATGAGCCATACACACGAATCAGGAATGATTACGTAAGGAAACTGAAGGAAAGACTTACCTATGCTTACAACAAGGCACAGCAGACTGCAGAGAAGACAGCTAGGACGAATAAGTCACAGTACGACAAGAAAGCTACTGCAGCAATACTTCGTCCTGGTGATCTAGTCTTAGCCAGAAATGTAACTGTCAGGGGTAAGCAGAAAATTGCTGATAAATGGGAATCAGATCCTTACGTGATCATTGAGCAGCCCAATAGTGACACGCCAGTGTATGTGATAAGGAGAGAATCCGGTGCCTCAAGGAAAACCAAGACACTTCATAGGAACCTTCTTCTTCCTATCAAGACCACGAGGGAGTCCTATGTTGACGAACAGACAGGGTCAACACCGAAGTACGTGATCCCACAGCGCAGGGACGTGACTATGAGCCAAGAACAGCCAACGCGACCAAGAAGGGAAAGAAAACAACCTCGTTGGCAACTATCAAGTGATTGGGTTTTTAAATAACAATTCTTTTAATTACGACAGTTCTTTCTAAATTTCATGTTCATTTCGATTGTATAAAGAACCTAATGGAATCCAGATTTCCTGCTGATTAATTGCTTGTCAATAGTTGCTATCTGTAGTAATGATTTATTTCTGGTTTCCAGAGCTCATCTATGTATAGGATTACGATACTTGAGAATGCGACTAAATTAATCAGATAATACATTTTATTATCTTATTGCAGGATTTACAGAGACCTGTGATGGTCTTTGACTTAGTTATTTGTGTGGAAGACATTGTTTGATCTTGTAAATAATAGGTTTGTTTATTTATGAATATATCATGTCCGTTTCTTGTCATTTCATGTGCTATTCATTACATTCGTTGTATCTTTGCAGGTTATGTTGGTGCGTAAATGTCGGGACGCCATTTCTCTGCCAGGGGGAATGTGTCATAGGGTGATATTATAATAAAAGTACCACATAAACATTTATTTGTTTTCCCTATTGATATATTCCTTATCCTGAATTATTTGTATTCGCCGTTAACTTGCCTTTACTCTTTAATCTATTCTCCGTCCAGTAGAACTTATCTTATTCTTAAGTAGTTATGTAGTTACGAACATTCCTTAGATTTAATCGATTAACGTCCTAACAAATTCACCGATATTATTTAAAATCGATTTGCACCATTGATTGTTTATCCGCCATTTATTCACGATTGCACATTTGATGATTGTTATTTCATTATTCCATCAGTTATATTGCGTATTTACGCTTTAACGTAAATAAACCTACGGGTACCAAATACATACATCAGTAGAATTGGTGTTGTTCTATTCTTCGCCCCCTACCGTAAATATTGACAACCGGCTGGCCGGCGACAGTAGCAATTAGGCAAATTCGAATGGATTTTGTCAGAAAGTTACTTAGATGAGATCAACTGGACCAATAAAATTCAGATTTTGGGCTTTTCTAGCCCTCTTGTTTAGCGAGATGATAATTAATTCCGACAGAAAATATAGTAGATTCACAATTCTGTTAATCATCATTGAAGCAGTTGGACGTTTAATGAAGATATTATGGTGCCATACGTAGAGTCTCAAGAACGGGCCGATTTCATAAATTCCCACAAGCATTTGAAAACCTTAATTGTTTGTTATTAATTCACTATCATCAACGTCCACGGTGTTTAAAATCAATTCAATGAGACTTGAAGAAAAACTTGTTCTTTTCGCCGAACAAATATGAGTACATTATGTCTCGATAAGTTCATGCAAACACAATATTTATCATTATCCCAGAACTATAACTGACAGATAAAATTAGGAGGTCGTCTGATAACACTAAATACGAAACGACCAATGACCAACATAGACAAAATATTAATTACTTTTCTGTAAATTTACAACAGATGTTTTTACAGTAGCTGTGTGACTCTGACGCGGAATTCGCGAACCATTGCCCAAAATATGTTTACGCTTTGCTTGGACAATTTTTTTTGCCGTGCTTATTTGTAATTGTTTGTTGGCTCATTCATATTAAAGTAAAATAATTTGGAGTTTTTTGGATACACTGGTTGTTTTCTTCACTAGAACATTCATGATCATGTTTATCCACTTGGTATCATTGCCCGTAAAAAGATGAGGATTGAAGCAGAAAAGACAGCAATGAAAATTACAAAATATTCCCGGACTGACAGGCTGATCCGAGCAAACCTATATCCCCCACCACACACACACACACTCGGCAGTCGGTTGGGGACTAATAAGCGAGGGATCTTATTAGTGACAATCTTGTCAGATCAGACGTTTAGATATATCTCTTATAATCCTTTTCTGTAAGAAGAGTCTAATTAATCTATACAAAATAGATGCTTTTACTCTAAGCTTTGAAGGTTGCTGTTAACAGATTTCCACACGGAAGCGTAGGATTCTCATGATATAGATCTTTATACATATACGAGCGTTTCCTTATAACATTTCACCTAATTTAAAAACGATATTTTTTTTCTAATTTTGCCATGAATCACCAGCCGAACACTCGCCCAGAGCCCCATTAATAAACGCCAGCTCATTCAAAAATGCACCGTAGTCGGTCAAATAATTTTTTCCTGGTCTAGATTAAGAATTTTCTGATTTGCCCGTGAAGACAGACAAATCAGGGAAAATGAAAAACAAATTTAATCTAGGGACCAACATAAAAAAGATTATTTTGAAAATCTAAGGACCCAGCCCGAAATCTAAGGGCCATGGGCGACTTGGTGAACGAAATATTCATCCTTTTTTGGCTCGGCTATTTACGGAGAAAACCCGATGTATTGCTTTTGCCTTGGCGGCGTTGTCGCGTCCGTCGAAAACGCTGGCATTTTTTGATATCTCTGGTCCTAACATAGGCATTCCATTGAAACTTTGCACATATGTTTAAATTCAAAAGAACAACCTTGCCTATCAAGGGGTAAAACTCTTGATGCATTTTGTTCAAATTATGACCCTTTTTCGACTTAGATGTTCTTCCATCATCTAGCAATCCACAGTCGAGCGTAGGCACCCTTAGGTGATGCTCTCGTTTCCCCGTCTATTTCTTTCAACACTGGCTCATCGGACTTATTCAACCGCAGTCCTAATTCATTCCGGAATAATATACCTAAACAATTCATACGACGTTTTCTACTGTACAAATATTCACCAAATGTTTGGTGAGTTTTTCAAACGATTATCTTTCGTTTTTCTCGATAATCCACAAAATGGCATTAAAGGAATAGACCTCATCAAAACTTATTTTCACTTTCCTTGTACGAGTGTTACAATTGTACAATCTGATTAAAATTAGTATCGCTACGCCCCCTGCATAACGGAGAGATGGCCTAGCGGTTTTGTAAAGATGATTTTTATGAGATTGCTAATTATAACTTATTTAACTAAAAATTTAACTCCGAACGTTTCATTTAAAGATAAGACAGAGAATCCAAATTATCTGAAACACGCAAAAATCTAAATTAGTTATGCTTGTTACATGAGTATCATAACAAGTCAAAGAAATAGCGCGAATCGTAAAACCTCATTTGAAAGGTTATTTCCTCATTTGAACTATGACGTCATTTGCACGGTAACAAAAGGCGTTTCTATAAATTCTGGCTTCATTTGCATTGTAATTACACTATTCTTAGAATTCTTAAAGTACAACACCTTCAGATACATACGCTTGGCTGTTGGATTTAAAATCCAAAAGTAAAACTGTCACAAAGCGGACTAATACCCCAACAATCGCTTTGTTAAAATATAAGTGCTATTAGTGCAGGATGTGTTTTTAACAAATATTGAGAATTCAAGTTATATGCCCGTGATTGATTGTAGTTCACTTGGTTCTCAAGTAAGAGTCTTGAAACGAAAAGATATAACAAAAATTGACTTTCACCTTGTCCTTTGACCTATGTTTAGGTCAAAAGCAGCATTTGCATGAATTTTCATGGTTCTAGGTCGCTTGGTTCTCAAGTAAGAGTCCGGAAACGAAAATTTAACAAAGGCTGAATGTGACCTTGACCTATTTGATCCAAAAACAATACGGCACCTCTTTTCATGATTCTAGGTCGCTTGGTTCTCAAGTAAGAGTCCGGAAACGAAAATTGAACAAAGGCTGAATGTGACTTTGACCTATATGATCGAAAAACAATACGGCACCTCCTTCGGTCATAAGCAATATTTGTATAAAGATTCATGATTCTATGTCGCTTGGTTCTCGAGTTAGAGTCCAGAAACGACAAGGTGAACGGGCGGACGGACAGACATGGTTAGCCCAATATACACCACCACCCATCTACATCGTAGGAAGGTATAATAAGCATAATTACCCCCTCCCCCCTCCTTCATCAGGTTTCTCTTTGAAAAAGATAACGGCTTGTCAAGTTCAAACGGATGTATTTAATTTACCGACACGATAGCAAACGAGTCAAGGTTTTAGCACGACGCCAGCGCCAAGTCTATAGCAATGCCTAGACGTACATGTATCTCTAAATATAGCCGAACTAAAACTCTTAAATGGAGTTTTTTCAATCCCTCTCCGGTAAATCATATTGTAACATACATTCTTAAAATTGGTCTTCTATCAGGTTCTAGACATGACGTCCAGACATCAAGTAACCTGTCCGAATTAATGGTTCTTGCTAGTTGATTGTTAATTCAATAGAGAGCTCCGATTTTGACAAGTCTTGTAATAGTATACTTGATTTAATGGTCAGGGAAGAATGGACTACATTAACGCCAGACTAGACAACGTATCATAACGGTTGCAGCATGTCTGCTAACCCTTTAGTTTAAATTTCAACACGCGGAACCCATACATGACCAGACCAAATAGCAGTCTTGACTATGAGACGACTTCAGTGATGGATTGACTTCCCTCCGAATAATTATTTACTTATGACGCACATCAGGAAAACGTGAATAACCTTCGATCGAGCCTTTCGCATTTATCAACATATATATAGTTTGTCGTTATTAAAAACGCTGGATTTAAAAGACATGATCCATTTTGGTTATATGAATAGTTTCGTTTAAGATTAATAATCTGATATTATTGTGTTACAATGACAATACAATTAGATTGAGAAGATTATGTTCTTATTTTGTACATACAATCGTACTTCAAATTACATTGTTGCCTACATTAAACAAGAGGATAAGAATGGAACTAATCAGCTCACCTGAATTTTAGTGGTCCAAGGGAAACATCCAAGTATGTTTCCGACAAAGTTTCATTACATTTGATGAGATTTAATATTAAAGTGAAAATAGACCCTGCCCACCCATTCATTAATGAGGCGACTCGATATAAGCCCCGCCCTGACACGCCAAAATTTATGGGCCAATCAAAATTTTGCAAACAATTTTTGAAGAAGGTTATATAAGGAACATTCTTGTAAAGTTTCATTGAAATCGGCCCATAAGTTCAGGAGATGTCGGCTCAAAAAAAGCGCCGCCCTTTTTTATGGGCCATTCAAAATTTTGCGATCAATTTTTAAAAGGGGTCACTAAAGGAACATTCTGGAAAAGTTTCAGTGAAATCTGCTCAGGGGTAAAGTGGGAGAAGTTTAAAAATTTTGGGCTCAAATTAAGCCCCGCCCTGCCACGCCCATAATAATGGGCCAATCAAAATTTTGCGAGCAACTTCTGCAAAGGGTCTCCCAAGGAACATTGTATTAAAAATTCTTTGAAATCGGCCCAGTGGTTCAGGAGATTTCGTTCAAGAATTCCGGGCTCGAAAAAGCCCCGCCCTGCCCAAATTTATGGGCCTATCAAAATTTCGCGGTCAATTTTTAAATGGGTCACTCAATGAACATTCTGGTAAAGTTTCATTGAAAATCAGCCCATTGTTCAAATGGAAATGTCGTTCAAATACCTCGGTTTCAAAATAAGGCCAATCAAATTTTTGCGAACATTTTTTGAAGACGGTCATCAAAGAAACATTCTGGTAAAGTTTCATTAAAATCGGCCACGTGGTTCAGGAGATGTCGTTCAAAGATTTCGGGCTCAAAATAAGACCGCTATGCCACGCCCTATTTATGGGCCAATCAAAATTTCGCAAACAATTTTTGAAATGGGTCACCCAAGTTACATTCTGGTAATGTTTCATTGAAATCGGCCCGGTGGTTCAGGAGAAGTTTTAAGGATTGTTGACGACGGACGATTCACGACGGCTTTAGTGTGATCTAAAAAAGATCCAAAATAAAGGTTTTATCATTTTTCCGGCGATATTATTCTCTATTAAAATACGATGGAGAAATACGCATGAAATAAGAAGAAATTACGTAGAGCTTTATACGCAATCAAATTATATGTCATGTGTTTTTTTAAGTGTGTTCACAGATATCTCCGCCCATTTTTACGTTACGTCACCTTTAGGCAAAGTTAATGCATAGGTGACGAAAGCCCGGACCCAATATACGGTGCTATTTCAATATACCAAAAAAATCCGATAATTCAGAAATCGGTATGGACCTGCAAATAAAGGATCGAATGACACTTTATTTTCATCGAGGTTCTAACCCATTACAGGTCTTATCCTGAACATAAAGAGATGCGCTTTCCGACTTATTTGTCTCTCACCAACGGGTTGGTGATCGTAGTCCTATGTGAGATAGCAGCTGGAGGCTAGGAAAGGATGTGATGGTTGTACTGGTGAGGGAAATACCAGGAAACCGCGATATAACTGAAAGAATGTTGAAAGCGGCGTTAAACTCCATTCAATCAATCATTCAATCAATAAAGAGATGCGATGGTTTCTTACCACTGCTTCCCATTGTCCAGCTGGGTGGAATTGAGGCTTTATAAAGTGACCATCCCAAATACACTACCCACCTCTTTCGGGGCTTGAATCCGCAATCACCGAATTAAGAGTCGGGCACGCTACCAATCGTGCCAACGAGCTTGTCCTATCATAAAGTTGACAATGGCAAGTTTCTATACATTTAAGGCACCCTACTCTGATTAATTTCTCAAATTATTTGCTTTTTTGGTATATTTATATGTTTCTTGGTATTTCAGCTAAATTTCAGTCTAAATTTTGTAAAGAGTCCTGGTATCATGTCAATAAAAAATGCACCGTTGTTTGATGAAAAAAAAAATCTCGAAAAAAATTATTTGAAAGTGCGAACTATTTTGTAAGCAAATGAGGCTCCAAAAAGAACTTAATTGATTTGATTTTTCACTCAGTAAGACGGGTAAGCCTTGATAAACAGCGAACACCAAATACATGTAAAATGGAAAATCAATTGAACTTTTCTGTCTTATCTTAGAAATATCAAAAGACATGTTTCAGGTACCAGATAGAACAAGGGTGAGTGACAACCTTAACCATTGTCTACGTCATCGGCCACATTTTGACCATCTCATTTTGGATTCAAAGTTTTTTTTTCGGTTATACTTGAATATCGTTTCCAATATGTTCTAAAAAAGGTAGCTAATCTGGTACCCGACACCTCTTTTCGTAAATATAACCTGCGTTAAGTGTTAAAGTTCTATTGATTTTTCATTTATAAGGTCACAATTTTAAAGGTAGTTAACCCGATAAAGAGATAGGAACCGCAACAATTAGAAGAAGAGTTATGAAAGATAGTGTCGAAGTGTTTAGAGATTCTTAGTTCGTGCTTGTCATTTTTCTTGGTACAGCTTATATGGAGAAAAAATGTACCGTTACTAGATGTTGATTTGATTGTCTGTGGGCCAATTAAACAAAATTGAGAAAGCATGATTGAAAACAAGATATCCATGGAGAGACGGACACACAATTAAGACAATTTGTGTAAAAGACAGAAAGCCAAATTCGCGTTTGGTTCGACCAAAGAGTTTTTTAGACGTTGCGTTTGAGTGTAAATAATGTACATTCTTTTCGATTTACAGCTACTGTTTCATTTCATTTACACATCCCGTGCGTCATTACACATCATTTTGGCGCGAAATTCTTTGAAAGTTGCAAGCCTAAAGAATAGAATTGATTAATTGTTCCTAATTTATAGATAAACGATGTACTTTCAGTCAGATGCGGTCGGAAAAGCTTACGTTGGGGGCGTGGTAACGTACAGTTGCGTGATTTCATTGGCTGTCGAACACTTAGTTAGATAGTGTCTGCATAGTGAGGTTTACAGAAAATAGAAGCTTTTCGTGCGGACTGCATCCGCATCGAAAAGCTATTTTCTGTAAACCTCACTATGCAGCCTCTATCTAATACGTAGAATATATGTTTTGCAAATGTCTCAATACATTTGAAAAACTCGGAAACAAGTGAGAATAACCCCGATCACGTAGGATTTAATGTTGGCCCGCTTATATATCCGAGAAGAAAAAAAGACTTTCACAGTAAAACTATGACACTTCGAAAGCACGTGTCCGATGAGCTTTCACGTAGATTGTAATTATTGCAATCTCGATTTGAACAGTGAATATAGGCTAGCGAAAGTATGCGTCATTTCAGCTTTGACGTAGATGACTATTTATGAAATCAAAGGCCTGAAAGGCCTGAATTGAAGACAGGACTGAATATTATCAATTGGAATGAAAATTTTGGCGTTTTGAGAAGATCTCTTGAGTGGGAATCAAAAATTTAAAACAATCATTGATGGTTACATATGAAAACTGCACTTCCATTACAAATGAATATGCTATACTTTGAAGACTCATTACTTCCAGATAAACCTATCCCTCCAGCCAATTCAAGCTTAACAAGAGGGTAACTGCCTCATAATCGCTATTCAACCCCCAGTGTAAGTTTTCAATATCCTAAATGAAAAACATTCATTTAACCAACAGATATATGGTGGCAATTTCTGAATTCTAAAAACTCATATGAATTATTGCAACCCTGTATTATGAAATTGCATAGATTATCCCCAGCAATCAAAATATTATCCAAATCCGTTTTTTTCCAGGCGAACTCATTAAGTGGATGTGTAAAAATCTTAAATAAAAATATTAATCCACATGACACACATTGCTTATCCCTTGATGAAGAGCTGAACATTTCATTGCCATGGTGAATATTGCCCTGAATTGGAAATTTGTTCAAATTTCTTTTACATTTATTATCTGGTCCAGGATTTGACTAAATATCTCCACATAAAAGAAGCAATGAAAGTAATACCAATATTCTTATTCTTTTACTAGTCAAAGTCAATACCAAGAAGAAGTATTTTCCCGTAGAATAGCTGTAGCTTAATTTTTTATGAATAATATTTAAGTTTCTTCCAGGAGTGAAAAATTCTATTTCTAATTCTCCATTGAGATATTTCAGGTTATTTTTGTTGGTCTTACTTAGAAGAAAATTATTTTAACCACAAAAAAATACATAAACCTGTTAAGACAACCAACCTTTCAGGCCTTTTCCACGGGACTGCTTTTCTAGATCAAGATTCGGATTGAACTATCAGGTGAACTATCAATTTTGACAAAACTATCAAAATGACAGATCGTTAAGCGAACTCCCGAGCTACAGCATTTACCACCTTGAGTAGAATTCTTTCAAAGTCCACTCCAGAATGTTACAAATAAATCCATTCCAGTTTCAAAACAGTTTTTGTTATTGTCAGAAAATTGTCGAAAACAAAAGCGGAAACTCAAAACCAGGGTCGCGCATGCCTGATACAACTGTACAGGCCATTAGGAACACCACTCGGCCAATCTCACGCATTCGTCTCAGCTCGACCGATTCCGTAACCTACATTTAGATAGATCAGAGACTTCGGAGATCGCCCGAAGATTGCCGAGTGAATATCACGATCACGATCTGTATAGTTTACGGAATTGCCGAGTGATGTTCCGAATGCTGTACAACATGGATAGACAAAACAAGCCTAATAATAAAGTAATTTGAAAAGCCATCGAAATGATTTCTCCGTTAATCCAAGTAGAAATTCAAACCTAGGAAATTCCGAGGGTTTAAGAGTTTATTCAAATAGCCTTGTGCTATTTTAGTATTTATCCATTTACACTACGACAGGCCCGGGAGACGGATAAATAAAGCGACCTTAAGGGCACACAAACGCATAATTCAACGAGAAATAGCGAGTCTAAAATGGGGAACTGAAAATAGCTGCCAATGCATAAAAACAGTTGTAGGATGCAATTGAATATTTGGAGCAAATGAAAAAGATTGCAGCCGAAAACGCCCTAAAACAGCACCACTTACGAATGCAAAACACGTTTCTGCAGGCGACTTCTGCATGGATCACGTGTTCACTCCCGGCCAGAATTTAGGTCAGCACCAAAATTTTACGGTATTTACTACACTATTGATTATTTTTGCCGCGTTTATTTTTATGAATGGGTCTACTTTTTTGAGCGTAATGACACATGTAGGTTTGTTATCAAAATCCGATGGCGACGATCCCTATATTGAAAGACAGGTAAACCTGTCTTCAATAAAAATGAATTACGAAATTTGTATAATATGTGACGGTATCAAAACTTACCAATCGCCCTAATTTTGCAGCCAATAATCGACCGCTATTTCATTTGAAGTTCAAAAAATATATCCCAAAACTTGACAATCAACTCGAATAAGTGTGCTACGTAACTTTATGTCATTATGGGCGGACCTCAAAACAAACCAGACAATGACGTCATGTTTTGTCTGGTGAACGATCTCGAATTACCCTTAACCTGTTATCTAGTGAATGAAAACGCTTATTGAACAAACTGTTTCTGTTGCGTTTTCAACAATCCTAAAATTCAAATGATAAAGAAAACGGAGATTTTTTTTTTGATATATATGTCTACAAATAGAGAGAGGACTAGATCTATACTGATTACGAATTTAAAGTTGACTCGAATCGAACCTTCCTGTAACACCCTTTTAAGTTGACAAAAAAAACCGACAGATTTGAAATGATCTAGAACCTAGCTTCTTGTTTTTAAGTCAATACATGTAATCATTTATTCTGAAAAGCCACCCCCCCCCCTCCTCTTGTGTTTCTTTTTTTTTTTTTTTTTTTTTTTTTCTTTTGTTTTGTTTTTTATTCAAAAATTCAAATTTCAAATTCATTCATAATCATGCCGGGTATTGCGAAAATTGCCAAACATTCATCACAAGAATGGGTTAAAAACTCGGTGTTTAGGTTTGGTGATATGAAAGGGTTCATATAGGCTAAAACATTGGAGCAGAACCATAAAGTTGGATATGCAAAATTAAATTTCTTTGAAGCATTTTATGTCCGTTTATGTAAGCTCATGGTTTCGAAAATATAAAAGAGCCATTTAAAGATAACGTTTCAATGGGGTGCCAAATCTTGCCCCACGCTCAAAACAAAAACGTTTGCGAAAAGATGTGTAATTTATTATCGTTAGCAAACGTTTTTGCAACCTGAACTAGGGGTCGATAACTGCCGGGGCGCGATTTTATTTGCCCAATGAACTACTTGTTGCAAGCATTATTAAAAATAAATATCACGCGGTACATAACTCGTATTTTCTCTCAAATAAAATCCTTACAGATGGGCATATCGTCCGCGAATAGCTAGCTAAATAGAACATAAAATACATAGGCTACGTGTAATTATAGCTGCAACCACGAGGTAAACTTCGCCAAACGCAACTAAAGGTTAATTAATCAATTGAAACCATCTCGTCATATGACAAAATATAAATGAAAGCTTGATCATGATTAAAATCGCTCCTTCCTTTTTACGTTTACGTCATTTTGGTAGAAGAAAATATGACGCAACAAAATTGACTGACATCATTGATTAACGCTCAACCCACTGGAGCTTGAGTTATTGAGTGAAAAATTAAGTCGATCGGTAAAACAGTTTTGGTTCATATTCTGATAATAAAAATATATAACCTTGTGCTCCGCTTGAGTTATATCGCGTAAATCATCAGAAATGATCTATAATTATTAAATATTTTACAAAACAAAAAGACAAAAATGGTCCTAAACTATTAACCAAAATTTGCTTGGTCCTTCCATTCATCCAGTTAATTTCTGTGAGGTTTTTCCCACACCAGTGCTTTCAATTCCTTTCATAGCATCCACTGCTTTGGTTCAGCAGGAAACCGCGCGCCGCTTCACGAACAATAATTGAAAAGGATCACCGAAGTAATATATCTGCCAAGTTTGGTAAAAAATCTGTCAATTTTATACTGAAAAGAAAACGTCTGAAGTTTCAAGGTCAAAAAAAGATACGCCCATAATTAAGGGTCAGTCAAAATTTCACGAATACTATTTAAGCAAGAGGCCCAAGAGGGCATGTATCGCTCCACTGGATTAAAAATCTCAAGATTTGAAAGAGAGATATTGAAAATAGAAGGTAATGAAAGTGAACAGCATGCAAAAAGGAATTCAGACTTTTTCCAAGTTGAAACTAACTTATGAAGAAATGAACTTATTTAACTAATATGTAAAATTACAAGGAAGAAAACTATATAGATATCACTTTGAAACAAGAGGACCAGAATGGCCATAAACCGCTGACCTGAATTTTATTGGTCCAGTGGATCTCATCAATCCAAATTTTTTAAACAACTTTAGAAGAGGGCCACCCAAGGAACATTCTGGTAAAGTTTCATTGAAATAAGCCTAATGGTTCAGGAGGAGATGTCCTTCAAAGATTTCGGGGTCAAAAAAAGCCCAGCCCTGCCACGCCCATAATTGAGGGTCAATCCCAATTTCTTGAACAACTTTAGAAGAGGGTCACGCGAGGAACATTCTGGTAAAGTTTCATTAAAATTGGCCTAATGGTTCAGGGGGAGATGTCGTTCAAAGATTATGGGGTCAAAATAAGCCCCGCCCTGCCACGCCCATATTTGGGGGTCAATCCAAATGTCTTGAAGAACTTTAGAAGAGGGTCACCCAAGAAACATTCTGGTAAAGTTTCATTGAAATCGGCTCAATGGTTCAGGGGGAGGTGGCGTTCAAAGATTATGGGGTCAAAATATGCCCCGCCCTGCCACGCCCATATTTGGGGGTCAATCCAAATTTCTTGAACAACTTTAGAAGAGGGTCACCCAAGGAACATTCTGGCTTAGTTTCATCAAAATCCACCCATTGGTTCAGGAGGAGAAGATGTTTAAAGAAAAGTTTACGCACGGACGGACGAACGCACGGACGGACGCACGACGGACACTTCGCCATGACAATAGCTCGCTAAAAAGTGGAGCTAAAAAGGGCTACACAAGGAACATGTCTGTCCATTTGTTACTGGGAAGTTAGAAGCAATCAGGTTGAAACAGCTCCGCACTGCCACGCAATTATTTGAGGATCAATCAAAATTTCACAAATTTTATTTGAAAAGGATCATCTGTTCCGAATTTGGTTGAAATCTGCCATTAGATACTGGGAATGATTACCCGGTCGATATAAGGCCCGCACTACGACGCCCATGTTTCGGGGTCAATCAGAATCTAGCGAACATTTTTGAAAGATGTCACCAAAGAAATATTCCTACAAACTTTCCATAGAATTGGCCAAGCCGTGCCAGAAATGAGCTTTTTTACTGTTTTTCTTACTCGAACTCTGAATTAAAATGACGCTAGAATCTATATTGCATGGAAGCACTTAACTACAAACTTCACGAAATTTCAAAGTTGTTGTATAGGTCAGTGGGTCTAGTAAAGTTAAAATTTTGCCAGGCCAAACCAAATTCTACCAGACAGAAACGAAAAACATTGAAAATAGGGCGAACAATTTTTCTTGTCAGTCGGTCCTGTATTCATATGCAATTTATCGGACGGGCATGTAGCGCTCATAGTGTTAATCCGATCGGAAACTCACGAAAGAATATCAAAGATCACGTCCCAATGATCATTTGGTGAAATTATGCCTAGTTGTTTCGGAGATGATTAATTAATCAACGGGACCGTTGGTTCTGGAGCGCTCGCCTGAGAAAAATAGATCTATAACCTGGAGCGGTCTAACCGGGCCCAGATAAAGAGATTTTCACATTTACAATCATTTCAGCTCTGTTAAATAAAACTCTTTCAACCTCATACGGTTAAAATTGGTATTATGATTTCACTATTTCGCACTATTGGTGCTCTGCCCCTCGCATGTCAACATTAATTTCATTGAGGTATATATGAAGTGATGATCCATGACAACCTAATAGGGTTGAAATTGGCAATACACTGGTTTCTACTATTTCTACATTGATGCGAGATCATACCCCTCCCCTAGTGCTCTGCCGCCGATAGACCAACATTAATTGCTTAAAGTACTTTCATAAAGGTTTATATGAAGTGACGATCCGTGACAAATTAAAAGGCTGTCATTCTAGTTAGAACAACGATATTTTAAGATATTACGTAGCCCCGAGACCTACAACCTCCATTTGCTGCTCTGTCCCTGGTTACCCAACAGCCATGCTTATTCATTTTCATTTAAGTATATGAATAGTCTAGGCTCTTACGTAACAAGAGGGCCATAGTGGCCCTTAATCGCTCACCTGAATGAACTGTCTAAAATTTTCAAAAGAAGTATGAGAAAAAGAATGATGAATGACTGAGCTAAACAAAGTTGTTGCTTCTATACAACTTGAGAATCCTTTTTTACAATTTTAAGGTTGACTAACAAGGATTTTAATAGCCATTCTCTGTAAGCATTTACACTTTTTTGGCACGCATAAGAACAGATTTTGTTCAAACTTGCACAAGTTGATCCCCATATAAGATCATTACAAAATATATCACTCATTCGGAAATGGGTGCTATGTTACCATAGAAACAGGCCATAGAAAGTCAGAATTTTGCAAAAATGCCAAATTTCAGATCCAAATTTCAGATTTTTGCAGCGTATACGGGGGAAAAAAATGTTTAAAGCAAATAGATTAGGTGTTCTAGTTATCAAAACATCAAAAATCCCATGGGGTACATACCCTAAATTTTTCACAATTCTCGATTGAAAATTGCATACTCTTAAAAATGGCAATAATATACATGAACTATCCCTGTTTTCAGAAGGTTACAATAATTCAATGCAAAAGATTTTACAGTACATGTCCATATTAATTGAAAGATAAATTAATAAATATTCCTTTAATAATCAGGATATATTGTTTTCATGTGGTATAATTTCAGAATTATAATTTGAAAAAATGGTGTAATTTCTTTAATTTAGGCTTGTAGTCTATTTTAGAATTACTTCCCTTTGATCCCATAGCAACAATCCAAAATGGCGGATAGAAATAACAAATGTCAATATTTCGCAATTATTAATTCATTCTGTTAACAATTTAGCTAATTTAAAAATGTAAACTTATCATTGTTATTAATTTTAAAAAAATATATAAAAAATTAAATAAGCTACAAGAAAAGGGCCATTCCTTGATTTTGTTGTTTTACACACATTCAAAATTAAATAAGAAAAGAATTGGGTACCATAAAACATTTGTCATCCATATGCAGCATAAAAAAGCTCACTGTATTAATTCAAGACATTTACAAGGCTCAAACCATGTTCAAAGTATAAGGAGGGCCAAAGAGTCATGATAAATAAGTATAGGATTTATTTATGTGGTTACACATGCAGGGGATATCCATCGGATGGGATTATTTTCTAACTCAACACTTGAAATACATCTAGTAGTTGGAATTACAAATTAATATAGAATCCAAAACACTATATTAGTTATCTTGTCACAAAAATATGACAATTATCTGTTTCTCTGATGCCTATCTTCCTTTTTGACAGGTGAAAAAAGTTTATCTTGACTGGTTTTTTATCACTTTTTCAAAAAAATGCGCAAAAATGGTTAACAAATGACCTTGACCTTAAGTAAAAGACTTCTGGCTGACTATCATTGATGACATCTATATACCTACCAAACATGAATATCAAAAAATACAGTTATATTGAGCAAATAATGTGCTTTTAAGAAGAAAAAACATAGAAAAATACTAAAATTTTTACTTGACGGTGCCTGTCTGGTTACCATAGTAACCACCTTTACAGACAAAGTCCCAATATTTTTTTTTCTTTTTTATGATAGAGGGATTGTTGATTTATTCTTTAGTAGGTACATATAATTTTAAACTAGCTGCATTTTTTCAAAAATGCTCCAAGAAATTGTCAAAATATGACATTTTCAAAAAATGTCTTACCCCACCCACCTAAAAATGGTAAAGCATCGAATATAACAAATAATTGAAATAAATTTAAAAAGTGCAAATGATTGAGTAAGGATAAAACAAATTATAAGAGAAAGATTATTTTTTGTAAACCTTTAAGCAAGATAGCAATGCTCGAAAAATGCCTATTTTCATGCTTATATTTGCCATTTTCTATCAAAAAACTTTAAGATTGGTTTCCATGGCAACCTAAGAAACCGATTATTTACTCATAAGGGCAATAAGGTCTGATAATCAAACAAGTTTCAGGTAAATCCGAGACATGGCGTGCCACACTCACTATGTAAAAGTGTAAATGCTTACAGAGAATGGCTATTAATAATTGATTTCGTGACCTAGTTTTTGACCCCAGATGACCCAAGTTCGATCTCATCCGAGATTTTATCAAGACAATCATTCTGGCCAAATTTCAGGTTGATCGGGCAAAAAATGTGGCCTCTAGAGTGCATACAAGGTTTTTCTTAGATTTGACCCCGTGACCTAGTTTTTGACCACAGTTGATCCAATTTCGAACTCGCCCGAGATTTCATCAAGACAATCATTCTGACCAAAATTCAGGTTGAACAGGCAAAAAATGTGGTCTTGAGAGTGCATACAAAGATTTTCTAAGATTTGACCCTATGACCTAGTTTTTGACTCCAGTTGACCCAATTTCGAACTTGACCGAGATTTCACCAAGACAATCATTCTGACCTAATTTTAGGTTGATCGGGCAAAAAAAGTGGCCTCTAGAGTGCATACAAGTTTTTTCTCAGATTTGACCCTGTGACCTAGTATTTGACCCCAGTTGACCCAATTTCGAACTCGTCCAAGATTTTATCAAGACAATCATTCTGATCAAATTTTAGGTTAATCGGGCAGAAAATGTGGCCTCTAGAGTGTATACAAGGTTTTTCTAAGATTTGACTCTGTGACCTAGTTTTTGACCCTAGTTGACCCAATTTCAAACTCGTTCGAGATTTTATGAAGACAATCATTCTGACCAAATTTCAGGTTGATCGGGCAGAAAACGTGACCTCTAGAGTGCATAAAAGGTAAATGTTGACGACACAAGACGGACGACAGACATCCACCTTACCACAAAAGCTCACCTTGAGCACTTCGTGCTCAGGTGAGCTAAAAATATTGGGTCGATCGTGACTCGTCGGACGAAAGTGCCAGTTTTTGTCTATGGTAAGCTACTATCATGAGATAACTTTTGCACTAGGGGTACCCGACTTGGCGGGTCTAGATACGACTTAAGAGTGATTTCAAATTTCGGATAGATGTGTATCCGGATACTCTTCCTTTTATTTTCAAAATTGCGAATTCTCTTTGTTAGACGTACAAAGATGACACCAAAGTGCCGTTTTAATTTCTGCTTTACTCATTTGATGTCCCGCATCAATTTTAACGGTAATTTTAGCAGGTGTCCATGTGTTTGTTTGTCTAACCATCTGTTTGCCATAGTATAGCTAAACTACATTATATCTGTAATTTGATATCCGTAGTTAAGATTGATTGTACATACTTTTATCCACGTCATTCCTATTGATAAGAATCACTTGATGTCGAAGGTAAAAAGGTTATCTGACATATCTGGCTAAGCACAGCCATTGCACAGTACAGAGAAGAAAATTGCAGAGCAGTCCCAGATCGACCCCCGTCCGCTTTGAAAAAAGTTTTCGTATCAGTCTCTCACCAATGTGCTGTTTTATGCTCGAATAGTAAAATTGATGCCGCCATATCGAATGTGGTAGCGCACCAGACTCTATTTAGGGTGTTACTTATTCGATCCTCGACGGTGGCACTTACCCTTACCGGCAATGTTCCATCAACGGGTTTATACTCGTTAACCTATATTCGATTAGCAACTACAGAACTGGAAAGGACGTTAAAGTAGTACTGGTAAGAGAAAATCAAGGAACCCATGGCTAGTAGCTCAAGACTTCGCGATGTGTTTAAAAGCTGTTAAAAATGCGTTAATCACTATTCAAAAATGCTAGTTCTAGTGAGACTAATATAAGAGCTCAACGGTTAGGTATTCCAGCAGCCCCCATCAGACAGAAAATCATAGAAAAGTGTTAATATTTCCTGGTGAATATAAAGACTTTTGTTAAACAATGCCTTTACCTAAGAAGAGCAAATTAATTACCGTTATATCAGTTAGGCTGTTTCAAAAGGTCACTATTTTGGCCTTATTTGATCCTTTGAAATTGTTTTAAAGATGCGTTTTTCAGTGTCCATTTAACTATTAATAATTTCATCAAGAACTTTTGAACGTTCTCTCTTTATTCTGTTTGAATCTTCCTTAAACTTTCTATCATCCGGACATTGTTCATTTTCCTTCATCTCTCGTCTATAATCTTGGTCCAGTAACTATCTTCCTGAAAGTCATATACTATCCGTGTTAAAACTTTAATTCTCGGTCCTACGATTTCTATTTAGGATAGTGCGTCATTTGAAGAATGGACAGGACTTTCAATACATTTCAGGGGTTACAAAATGACATCATACCAAAATGGGGACGATATTAAAACATTAATTTAAAATGAAACAATTAAAAAATAATAATCAAGAGCACCGTGTGCGGCTTCCAACAATCAGGAACTCAAAACATGCGAACATGCGTTTAGTTACATAGACATAGACATAGACATAGACATTTTATTCAAGTATTTAGGCCCTAGGCCCATAATACAACATTCAACACAATACATTTTTTAACATGAGTGACTTTGAATAGATACATTCTAATAACTTCAATACATATGACTATTTGACTTAAAAGTAGCCAAAATGTACATAGTTAAAGGAACCAAATAATACATATAGTAAATTGAGTGGATTAATACTCATGGACTTAATGTATTAATACATTATTTTGTTGTTGTTGTTGTTGTTGATTTCAGACATAGAAATATTAAACTTCAAACATTGAACATGTAATACGTAATTATTCCAGCTCATTCAACATTTCTTTTCTAAGAGAAAAAGCATCTACCAGGTACTTAGATATTTTATAGATTGAGACAGTATCAGTTAGTTTCAGTTACAAGAACCCTTTGACAGTGCAGATTGCTCTTTAATAAATATTGATAAAATATTCAGTTTAAATAGAACGCTTTTAGCAATGCGTTCAAGATTATGATATACAGGCAAAAAGAAAAAAAAAATCGCATGAAGCCAGTTACACGATGATGACAAAGCGGTGGTTATAGCCATGCGAGGGTTGATCCATAACTTCGTAAAATGGGCCCATAACTTTCACATCGAGGATTCGGTGTAAGACTAGTAAGTGTATATGAATTGTATATACACTTACTACAGTCTTGCACTGTACCCATGACATTTCTTGCTTGTTCGGTGTATAATTTGTTGAGTGTGTAGTTCAGTATCTTCGCACGGTATAAATGTTATGATTTTTTAAAACCAATATTTGGCAGCCTTAAAATTTCGTTGGCATAGTAACATACATGTGCTAAGGCGGAGGGAGCTTATAAACAATGAAAATCTGTTACATTTATAGTTTTTCTGAGCGTATTAGTAAACGTAAGATGAAATTTCTTGGCAGAAGTAAATAAGACGCAAAAGGAAATCAATTGTAACATTGTAAACTTGGTTGGAAAAGTTTTTTTACGGACAAGGAGTATTTGAAATAAGACTGATTGTTTCAGAGAATAGTGATCTGACGTCAAATCAATATATAAAATTAGCTTTTAATTCTTATATTTTTTCCTCGTCCAAGTTCACCAACCCAAAAATTCAAAATGATTTAGGGAAATTATAATAATGTGCAAAATGGACCTTTTTCTAAAGTTACCCTGGATGTTCCAAGAGGGCCAGGCTTTTAATGGCTTTTAGAAGCGTATACATTGTAATGAAGTTTCAACAAAAACACTCGTTCAAATTGATTTTTATTAATTTTTCCAAATAAAGGTCCAGCATAAGGGTCTGCACTTTAATAGAATTAATACGATTCATACAGAAATATTACAAAAAATTGATTCCAAAGGGAGTGTGGATACTTTCTGCAAGTTAGTTTATCAGGCACAGAAAGGCATCGGAGTAAACGGAGACTATGTAGAAAAGAGTCATCGATGTCGTGATATTTAACGTTCTGGCTCCTCCGCCTACGTGTGGGGTGTATGTCGACGACTAATCGCTTTCTATCCTCCGATCCGGCCGATTTTGTTCACATCGCAGAAGTCTTTTCTGACCCTTCCTCTTAGTGAAGTGATCGGCGACTAGTCGACCATGCATCGCTGGCGCATCTCACCTACGTATCAGCAGCACGCTATGTTTAATTAATCATGATTTCTGGACAATAAATGAGACATCGTCACGTCGGCCGAAATTTATGTAACTGCATTTGTATTTTTATTCTGAGATAGCGGCCGACGCCCGCTCGACGTCATTTTTTACCAATCGGCCGATGAAAAATAGGAATCGCCGATGTATCGGCGACGAAGACCTTTGTGTGTCTTTAGCATAACATAGACAAAATAGATCATAAAATCGGAAAGTAAACAAATACGTTTCTTTTAAATCAATCATGTGCCCTATTTTCATTATAGCAATTTATCCGAATATTTGATCACCGATTTCAAGATTTTAAAGCTTGTAAAATTGGGCACTCCCATTTCAGATTCACGCTGATAGTATAACCTACGATAAGGGCTACCTTTTTGCAACTTCGCAAGCCAGAATCTTTTGAATGACCGATCCCTTAAAATGTTGAAATACCGATAATACAAAAATGATACTTTGGTCTTAAAACTGTAAGTTTAACAATCATTTTCAATTATTTATGCTTTAATATTTGAAATTTAATACATTCTAATTATAAATATAGTTTTAATGCAATATGTATATAGGAGTTTGACATAAAAGGATTTTTTTTTTCGTTTAAGAGGAACAGTATTCGGATAGTATATTATCCGAATATTTAATCAACGATTTCTAGTCTCATAGGCCTCAAAATCCGGGCACCCCCGGTGCAAAATATTACCCGTCAATCCCTCTTACTATGAACAAAAAATGGCACTTTCGTCCGACTTGTCACGATTTTTTACCTGAGCGACTCTACTAGAACTGGTGATTTAACAAATGGTATAGGATGTTAGCCACCTGATTCAAAAGAAAGACGAAGAATTTAAAGATTTTAATAAATCGCCACTTGGCAACCTCCCCCATATGCTCTGCACCTGATTGCTCAACACTGAAGATTTGAACATATTTTATTTCGTAAGATTCTTTAAATCTCATAATCTTCTACTAAACACAAAGGCTGTTGGATTTCCAGTTTAAGATGAAATTTTGAAGATGTCTCATTTGACACCTGAGTACTATCCCCTCCTACTGTTGTTCTGCACCTGACCGTCCAAGAGTCATGATTTTAGCTATTTACATAAACGCCATTCTACGCATCATTCATGCCAAATATACAGGCTGTTTGGGGATTTGGTTTTGAAAGAGGATATGAATTTTTCAATATGTTTAATTTGACCAGGTTTCTAGCCAATCCTCGTGGTGCTCTGCCCCTGGTCACCACCCTGTCATGACTTAAGCTTATGTTATTATGATTTATGAGCTGATAATTCATGACGAATTTTCATGCTGTAGGGCTCCTGTTTAAGAAGAAAAAGAAAGGAATTTAAAGATTTCTAAATTGACCGAGTCCTACCCTCTCCCTCTGGATCTCTGCCCCTGTTAGTTTGTTTGTATGGGTTTAACGCCGCTTTCAACAATCTTGTAGTTATATCGCGGCGGCCGGAGTACCTAACAATGGATTCCTGGTATTTCTTTCACCTGTACTACCATTACACCCTTTCCTAGCCTCCGAATGCTATCTCACATAGGTTTACGATTATCTACCCATTGGTGAGAGACAAACGTCGGAAAGGATATTTGCCGCCACCGGGGATCAAACCCACGACTTCCAGATTTGACGTCTAATGCATAACCAACCTGCCCCTGTAAGTCCAACAGTCGTAATTTTACCTATGTTTTATTAATAAAAAAAGGTCACCTTTGCTGACATGGCACCAGAGTTTCAACCGATTTTAATTCTTTTTTATAAGAGGACTACATAGGCAACATTTCTTTAAAATTTGGTTTCGCTCGGCCCAGTTTCGGAGGAGGTGTCGTTTGAAAATTGTTGACGGACGGAGGGTGATCATTGGCTCAGATGAGCACTTTGTGCCCAAGGGAGCTAAAATGTGAACGCACGTACTCACGCCGGACAGTCCGCAATGACGTCAATTCCACAGGATTGGGTCCAGTAGAGCAAATAAAACAAATATGGTTATCTTCTGGTTTCCCCAATTCTTATCCTTGAAAAGAAAAAAAAAGATAAACTAATCATAACCATGGTTCGTTTGACTTCAGGATAAGAAAATGTATGTCTCATAGCCTATACGTTTCTTCTTCACAGACATAATTGTTCTCTTGGGTTAAATAAACAATCTTCTTTTAGACTAGAAATTAAATGGCGTGTCAAGAAAAATTGCTGGTTATTCTGTTGCTTTTAGGAAACTGTCTGTCGTTTATGCCAATGAGGTTTACCTATCTAATGGGCACAACAGCAATCGACATCAGTACTAGAGATGTATTAACGGGTAAGCCATTGGGAAGATTTAGATTTCATAATTTATTTTAGTGTATTCCTCGTGAGGTAATATTTTTACTAGGAAATAGTTAACTGTTCTGACGAAACAATGATTGATTGATTGAATGGAATTTGACGCCGCTTTCAACATTTTTAGTTATATCGCGGCGGCTGGAGCACCTAACAATGGATTCCTGGTATTTCTCTCACGAGTACTACCATCACATCCTTTCCTAGCCTCCAGCTACTATCTCACATAGGTCTACGATTATCAACCCATTGGTGAGAGACAAATAGTCGGAAAGAATGAAAGTCGCCGTCGGAGATCGGACCCAGGACCTCTAGATTGACAGTCTGACGCGCTACCAACTGCGCTATGACGGCTCTGAGGAAACAACTTCGTCAAAAAATCTCCCTTTCAGTGAAACAATTTTCCTAAATATTTGAAATTTGTGATGACAAAGTGAATAATGTCGGTAAAATAAGGCAATAATTATCTTTTAAATTAATCGATGTTAATTTCTACAGGTCTTAAAGACATTTGTAAAGTGATGAATATGCATCTAGCCCTGAGACACATACTTATTAAAAAGAGGGAAACGATATGTAAGAAAATGTCTTGTCACGAAAGGAATGGTTATGGAATGACATTTTTTTTTTAATCTATAAAAATGTTTTCTGGCTATAAACATGTCCTATCTGCAACCTCCCACATGTACATGTAAAACCCTACTAGACTGACTGATTGTTTGGAGCTACATGCCGCTTTAAAATTATTATTGCCCCCGCCACACCCCCCCCCCCCCCCCGGCAAAACGAATATACTGAAATCAGTCTGTCTGTCCGTCATTCCGTGGGCACATATACTAGTAATGTTTTTCGTCGCGAACTCCTTCTTCAGTTTTCCTTCAATAACTTTAAAACTTTTTTACAAACATTTCATATACATATACTAGAAATTTTGTGTCGCGAACTCCTCCTTCAGTTTTCCTTCAATTGTTTTAAAACTCTATACAAACATTTAGCACTGAATGAATGTTTTCAATACGCAATTTTGAAGTCACAGTTCCTCCAAGTTCAAGAATTATTGAATTGATATTCTCCTTTGGTTTTTATTTAAAAGTTATGAAAAATTTGTGCATTATTTCTTTTCGTACACATATACTAGTAAATTTGTGTCACAAACTCCTCCTTCAGTTTCTTCCAAAAGCTGCATAGAGAAAAGGGGATTGCACAATTAGTGCAACTGATACACCCCCTTCCCCTGCCGTGTCCTTATTAGTGGGTGAATTAAAAATTTACAGCCAAGTTTCGTCCAAGACACATTTCTGAAAAATTTGGTTGAAATCTGCCTTTGGGTTCCTGAGGAGAATATGTTTCGGAAAGATTTCGGGCTCGAAAATTAGCCGTACCCTGTCACGCTTATATTAATGGGCCCATTAAAATTTAGCGAACACGTTTTGTAAAGGGTCACCAAAGGAACATTCTGGTAAAGGTTCATTGAAATCTGCCTACGGGTTCAGGATGAAATGTTGTCCAAAGATGTTTTAGTGAAAAATGCCACACACGTATTAATTGGCCAATCAAAATTTCGCGAACGAGGGTCACTCAAGGAACGATCTGATACAGTTTTATTAAAATCGAGTGGTTCAGGTGTAGATGTCGTTGCAAGAATTTCATGGTGGAAAAATGCCACGCCCATATAAATGTGCAAACCAGATTTTCGCGATTAATTTTTCAAAGAGGGTCACCCAAGAAACAATTTGGCAGAATTTTATTGAAATCGGCTAAATGGTTTAGGAGAAGAAAACGTTTTAAGATTGTTGACGAAGGACTCCGGGTGATCTTTAGAGCTCAGTTAGGAACAATCTTTGAGAGTTTTATACTGACGTAGCTATAAACAAGAGTTGTATTAACCAAGAAGGTAACACTAAGTCCCCATTTTTTGTGAAGTGGCATATCCCAATGTGGCAAAAAAAAGCCTTGGTCATGGTCACATGATGAGAAATATTCTGTTTTTTTCTTCATGCAAATCTTTACGTAAAGGAAGGAGTTATGTTAACATTAAATATACATAAAGACAACTTTTAACATGACGCAGCATATAACTTATTCGCCATAAATGCACATAAAATGAATATTCTAAGTACGTTTAACATGAATGTGTCCAATTATAATAGATTTTTTGTAACATAAGTGTTTAGAATAAGATCCCTTTTTTAATGACGCAGAATAAAATCACCAGACCACATGAATATGCATATGGTCTCTTGATGTAGAAAACTGAGTGAACTTTTCATTAACTTGCGTGCATATATGAAGAAGTGCGAATGAGAACTCCTAAGATAGAATTTAAACAGGGTCCTTTCTTCGTGACGCTTTACGGATCGGGCCTATTTTCAAAAGAGAACGGTCACTGTGATGATAAAGTCATTCTGAGGACAATCGGGTGAAAACTGTAAAATCTAGAGTGTAAACTAGAATTTCTCTTTAAGTTTTAATTTGGCCCCTTTTCCCGTTCCGCTTGACGGATCGGGCACATTTTTGAAGAAACCATCCTTATGATGATACAATCATACTGGGTAAGTTAAAAAGCAATTGGACGAAAAATGGACTTTTGAACGTTAACAAAGATTTGTTTATTAAATTGTCATACGGCTACTTTTCCCATGATGCTTGGCGGATTTGACCCATTTTATAACAAATAATTTTTGTGATGATCAAATCATTCTGACCAAGTATGAAGACAACTGTGGACTATAGGGTGTTAACAAGCAAAAGTTAACGGGCGTCGGGCGGAAAACCGGTATCGCTATAGGTCTTCCGACCTTTAGTAAGTAGAGCTAAAAACTAAGTCACGGGGGCAAATCTTATTAAAACCTTGTGTGAATTGCAGAGGCAACATTTTTGTATCAAATGACTTGAAATTCTGGCAGAATGTTTTCTACAAGAAATATTGGCTCAGTGAAAAATTGAGTCTATGAGGGTAAAAACAAGGACAAATTTGTTTGTTTAAATTGGCTTACACGCCTCCTTCAACAATCTTTCAGTTATATCGCGGCTGTTGGAACACCTAACTATGCAATCCGGTAATGCTTTTACCAGTACTACCATCAATTCCTTTTTTGGACTCAAGCTGCTATCTCAGATAGGTCTACGATAATGAAACCATTAGTGAGAGACAAAAAGTCGGAAACGATGAGTACCGCCGTCGGCGATCGAGCCCGGGACCCCTTCATTGACAGTCCGGCGCAAAACTAGGACAAAGGATCAATTCTCAAATTTTGAGTACAAACACAGTGATTTGATTGCCTAAATGAAATGTGGGATAAGTGGCATTTTGCAACGTAAAAAAACTATGACTCGGGGGACCGCTCTAGGGCCAATGGCTGTGTTGTAACCTTCAGTTTGGTTATAAAGTATGTTCACTTTTTTAGTCAAAAGTACATTTGTATAGGAAAACGAGAATACGTTTTACTTTTAATAAATACAACCAATATTTGAACTGATTTCCTAATTCTCAAAAATAAAAATAGTTATTTGATATTTACCGAACTATTATTTTCTGTGCGTGAACATCATATTGAAATTGTCAGCGTTCTCTCAAACCTATGGTGCACGCGAAGTAATGACGTCACGCAATACGGAACGATTCCTTCCCTTCACTGAAGAGGTTCTTGATCAAGAGTTGACTAAAAACTTTGCATACAGTAATATTTTTATTTACAAAAATGAATTTCGTTAATGAATTGTAATTATTAATTTACAATTTTTATACAGGACAAAACATGGAATGGTGTCAAAATGGAACACTCAATCGATTTATGTTTACATGTGCTCTAGAGAGATAGTAGCTCAAAAAAACTGTAAATCAGTTCTGCAGCTTGATTAACAGGGGCTGGTTAGTAGGTCTGATGATGTTGTGGCTGAAAGCTTCGACATATACCAGTAAGCGATCGGGTTTTAAGAAAAGGCAAGTTTTTCGACCAAAAGTATTACAGAATCAATAAATTTACTTGCTGTTAATTAGGATATTTATAAAAAAAAGTTTCACTTTTACTGATTCAAACCTCTTTTAGAAGAGAGTAAGGTTCATTAAAATGTGGCCGCCGTCGTTGCGCGTCTGGGGGTCCCGGATTTGAGCCCCGACGGCGGCACTCATTCTTTCCGACTATTTGTCTCTCACCAATGGGTTGATAATCGTAGTCCTATGTGAGATAGCAGCTGGAGGTTAGGAAAGGAAATGATGGTTGAGAGAAATACCTTGAACCCATTGTAAGGTTCTCCAGTCGCCAAGATATTACTGAAAAAAATGTTGAAAGCGGCGTATAACTCCATTCAATCAATCAATCATTATTATGTTCCCCTTTTTGATGACATTTCTGACATAAGTTGTGGTATTATCCTTCAAAGTGAATATACCAGACATTAGTAGATCTGACATTCACTTTTCGCCTGAAATTAGACGTATTTGTATTACACCCTGGGGTGCACTAGGTCTGGCGAAAAGATCTCCAACGACATTTATGACCTTGGTGCGGAAGAAATTAAGACTTGCTGAAGTCACTGTACAGCAAATTGCAGCTGATAAATCGAGAACCTTTCAACTATTCAAACAAATTAGTTATGAACATATTTTATGTATGATAAAGAAATAACATTTATTTTATTGGGGGAAAATATAATTCACTTTAGGCTTTAGTTTGATTATCGAGATTTTTCGGTAGATCATTTAATCAGGGCCCAAAACTTTTCTAAAGCTCAACTGAATTTTTTTTCAAGTTTCAACTCGAGATTAAAGCTTTATTACTGTTGTCAGACAATAATACATGAATGGACAGAAATGTTAATATTAATAAATAGTTATAAATGACTACATATTAGTTTTACCTTTAATGTTCATACATTTATAAAAATTCTAAGTTCAAGAAAATTTGTCGTTACGAATGAAAAAAGCTTAATAATCTCGGGCCTAGATGTAAAATTTGCCGTTACAAATGAGATAAGTTTAATAATCTCGGGTCTAGATGTAATAGTTAAACACTTTTAACCTCCGAAACTGCTATTTCAAGAATCATTAATTTGATATGTTTTTTTTTTATATGAAAGCCATATTCTGTACTATTCCAAAATTAAAGTGCCGCCACCATAGCGCAGTTGGTTAGGCATAAGACTTCCAATCTGGAAGTCGTGGGTTCGATCCCCGGTGGCGGCAAATATCCTTTCCGACGTTTGTCTTTCACCAATGGGTAGATAATCGTAAACCTATGTGAAATAGCAGTCGGAGGCTAGGAAAGGATGTAATGGTAGTACTGGCGTGAGAAATACCAGGAATCCATTGTTAGGTGCTCCGGCCGCCGCGATATAACTGAAATAATGTTGAAAGCGGCGTAAAACCCCATTCAATCAATCAATCCAAAATTAAAGTCTCTGTTAAAATTTTACTTTTAAATGATTCTTTACGGCCCGGCGGCAGCTATGGCATTTTTGGCCGAGCCAAACTACAGTTAGTTGCATCGTGAAATTGACATTCATCTCAATCAAAACCATTCTAAATCGCTCACTCAGCGCTCCATTCATTCATTAAAAACACCCATTCAAAAACGCTCAAACCCATTTAAAATAAAAACTAACCAACGTCATTCAAAATAGATTTAAATTGAGAAAAATCGTGATTTCACTAACATAATTCAAATAATTAGCGTCTCATAGGTTATCGAAGATATAGGAAGCCATGTATAAAATTTGAATGTATTTTTTTATTAAAGGGAGGTAATCAATTTCGCAAATTTTGTTCATCTTGAACAAAATTTACGATATAGGATTACCTCCCATTAAATTCACTCAAAACTCGCTCCACACACTCATTCAATTTCGTTCCTTAAGAATTCCAAAATCATTCATCTTGTCAATTTCACGATGTTATTGACTGTAGTTTAATCCGTAGCAAATTAGGCTGTCAATCTTACGATCATGAGTTTTGACCCCGGTTCGACAAACTTCCATCCGTAATTGGACAAAAGTCAAAGTGACCAGAGATATTTATCTCCCAACAATGCGTCTATGACAAGTAGGGGGCCTAAATACGATAAGCAGCTGGTGGCTCGGATGAGTGACGTGGGTTTTCTTTTATGTGAGAAACGACAAAAAACTATTTAAACAGGTCTCGAGTTTGACTAGGGTTGTTACCACCTAAAATCCAATTGACGCTCAAAAATTTCCTACAGGGGGGGGGGGGGGGGGGGGCATTTTGATTTTGACCAACTGAATTTTCAGTGGTGCAACATATTCAATATGAAGTATTATATTGCTCAATTGTTTTCTGCATAGTATTTAACCCTTTGCAAGGTGCTCCGGCCGCCGCGATATAACTGAATCAATCAATCAAAAGATCTAAATAAATATAAACCGTCTATACTTTATTGTTCATGTTGTTTCAGTTAGATATAGATCACTGATTAAAGATTGATAAGTTTTCATGTTTTGGTCTTTTTCTTTCCCCTACAATTCAGATTTGACACAAAGAATTTAATGGTCAAAGGGTCAATGACTCCCAAATTAAAAAAAAAACAAACAAAAAAAAAATCACGATAAACATTTAAAGAGGATGATCCAAGAATTATTCTAAAAAAGGGAACATTTCATTGGAATCGGCCTTTTTGGTTAAGGAGAAGTCGCTTTCCAAAGGTTTCAAAATGGAAAAAGTTAAAATTTCACATAATTCCGCGAACATTCGTTAAGCTATGTATATATAATTAACATTATGATCAAATAATCCTTAATTCACACCCATTCAGTCAGGATTGTTCTAGCGAAGAAAAGAATACAACTAACTTGAGCCTATGAGAAACTGAAATTATTACTTTTTTACCTTTTAAACAAGTAAATGCAAAGAGATGGGAGTAGGCCTCAATTTAATAATACAGTAAAATCTTAGTAGATCGCACGCCGATAGTTCGTGGGTATGTGTTGGTTCGTATACAGTCTTTGGTCCCGATTTTCTTCCTTTATTTTTGTTTGAATGCTCCGTCGTCGTCGGTTCGTAGTTCGTAGCACGTGTCAAGTCCCGGGAGGGTTGCTTATAACGCAAATTCAGATGTTTAATCCGTAGGTGTGAATTGTGCGATCAATAGTTGCCGTGAAACAATTGACATTTACCTTGATTTTCACACCTATCGATTGGTATTTTTCGATTATTGTTATGCATTTTTATTTACAGGCATTGTTTGATTTTGTCGAGTTTGATCGAATGAACGTTTCAATCAGTGACCTAAATTGTTTTTCATCTGACATTCTCTTCCCAATCATGCACAAATGAATGTGCAATTCTTCGTTGACTTAATTGTCTATATGTCTTCCACATAGATTCAGCGTAATGCCGAGATTTCGTCGTCCACTGAATGATTACTCAGAGTGATTTGATCTAAAGGGAAAATAGTCTGATGTAGTTAAGAATCGGCTTGTAAATTGAATAAAATTACTAAATTCAGGTTTGAATATGGACTCAACAAAAGATGACCAATGTTCAAGTGAGATTTTTTGCATTTTAACTCTCTACAAAGGGGTCTCGTTTGAACTTGATTTTAAATATATTCCATAGAACCTTAGAATCAACCCACAAATATGGGGTATCTTAAGACTATATCCGATCTGGACCATCAAAAAACTACCGACTGCTTGACATTGTATGTTATGAACAAACATATAGGAAAAATCTTTAAATTAGTAGTTTCTCGTTGTCTTCAAATATCGTCTATACAGAATTTTGCACTACAATTTCATGAAATTCGTTCCGGTCAAAGCCAAACGCGGCAGTCATTGCACTGTGGTCGCGCGTCAACCTATCATTCAAAAGGTCCCAGGCTCGTTTCACGACGGTGGTACTTATACTTTCCACTTTCCGACTATTTGTCTTCAACCAATCGGTTGATAATCGTAAATATATGGTGGATAGCAACTGAAGGCTAGTAAGGAATGTTATGGTAGTATTTGTGTGAATTTCAGTGTGAAGAAATACCACGCCATATTTATTGGCCAATCATAATTTCACAAACAATTGGAAGACGGTCAAACGAATATATTGACAAAATTTTGTTGAAATCGACCAAGTGGTTCAGGAGAAAACGTTCAAGGATTTCATGGTGGAAAAATCCTATGCCCCTATCTTAATGGCCAATCAGAATTTTGCGAACATTTTTTTAGCTGTTTGAATGGGATTATTTGCCGCTTTCAACAATTTTCAGTTATATCGAGGTGAAGAGGGTCCCTAAGAAACAAAGTGATAAAATATAATTGAAGTCGGCCAAGTTGATTAGGAGAAGATGTTGTTCAAAGTTTTCAAATAGCAAAAACGCCACGCCCATATTTAGTAATCAACCATAATTTCACGAACAATTGGAAGAGGGTCAACCAAAAAACATTTTGGCAAAATTTCATTGACATCGTCCATGTTGTTTAGTGGGACATGTCGTTCAAAGTTTTCAAAGTGAAAAACTCGACGATCATATTCATAGGCCAATCAAACTTTTGCGAACAATTTTGGAAGTGTTTTAACCAGGTAACAAATATCCAAAATTTCATTGAAATCGGCTAAATGGTTAAGCAGAAGATATTCAAAGATTTTGAAATGAAAATTGCAACGCCCTGTCACTCCAATATATATTGACCTATCTGAATTTCGAGAAAAATTTTGATGAGGGTCACCAGAGGAACTATCTGACAGAATTTCATTAAAATCGACCATGTAGTTTAGGTGGAGAAGTCGTTCAAAGATTTTATAGTGAAAAATGCCACGCGGACATTCATGTTCAATAAGAATTCCGAGAACAGTTTTGGCAGAGGGTCACCAAAGGAACAGTGAAGTAGATTTTTTTAAATTGTCACGACGGTTATCCTTATAGCTTTTAAGAGGAGACGTCACTCAATAGTTAAATTGCTTGATTCAGGGATTTTTCTAAACACGCGATTGTATTTAACCCTTGTCATGCTGAATAAATTTTAGCTATAAATTTTCATAAAAATCAAAGGGCAAAAAGCACTGAATTTACCAACTGTAGGACAATTTTCATTTGAAAAGCTATTCTATTGACCATTTTGGTTTGAAAGTGAGAAACAGGTGATGTAGACTAACATCAGACTGCACATATGTGCAGACTGAAGTTTGTTTATAGCTCCTGCCAAAGCAGGAATATTCAAGGTGCAGCATGACAAGTACAAAAACTAAATGAATATGGTGTGAAACCAACAATAAAAATCCTCTCATTCTATGAAAATATTAATGAGGTTAATTAAAAGAGAACGAAGAAAGTTACTTAGCAGAAGACAGAGCAAGTATCGTTTATTTTTAGGTTGATAAGACCAATTTCAGACCCTCTTTCTGAGATCTATATTCATTATGGGTGCTATAAAACGTCTTACTTTTAACTGGAACTTGAATGACATGTCTCATAAAACTAGACATCTTTATTACAGCGGTAAATGACGGCTTTAAATTACCCTCTCTTAATGACGTCCTATTCCTGAAGGTTCGTCTTATGAAAAGAGTTCCTTTTCTCATCATGCTAGTCTAAAATGAAGGTCTAAAATAAAAAAAAATGAGCTTATCGTCGCAAAAAGACCAAGAACAAATATGTTCAAGGACAGTTTTATGTAAGCGTTGTTTGGAACGAAATTCCAGTTGAAATACGAAATGAATTGCTATTGCAAACTTTCAAGAAAAAGTTAAAACAATATTTTTTCGATACATATGTTCTCAAAATATAACCATATATGCTAATAATTTTCAAGGGTATCTGTCTGATCAAAAAGTAAATTACAAACGCTAGTATTTTTCCCATTAAACAATTTCTTCTCCAGTGAGTTCTTTTTTTCTTTTGCTGAGAGAGAGAGAGAATTTAGTCGTAGTTAATTCATTTGTTTTAAGAAGGCCATGTTGTAAATAAGATTTGATTTAAATATATGTCTTAACATGTTACCTTCTACAAAATAAAAATATTATTATTATTATTATTATATAGAAAAGGGGGTATTGCACAATCTCGTGGCCTGTGTGCAACTGAAACACCCACTTTCCCTGCCACGCCTATATTAGTGGATGAAATAAAAATCTACAAACAAGCTTTAAGAAGGCCCGTCCGAGGAACATATCTGAAACCTTTGGTTGAAAAATGCCTTTTGGTTCTTGAGGAGAATATGTTTAAAGATTTCGATTTAAAGTTAGTCTAAACCTGCCACCCTTATATTTATGGGCCAATTAAAATTTTGCGAACATGTTTTGAAAAGGGTCACCAAAGGAACATTCTGGTTAAGGTTCATTGAAATCTGCCTAGGGGTTCAGAATGAAATATTGTCCAAAGATGTCATTGTAAAAAAAAAATGCCACACCTATATTAATTGGCCATTCAGAAATTCGCGAACAAATTAAGACGAGGGACACTCAATGAACAATCTGATACAGTTTATTGTAATCGGCCTAGTGGTTCAGTAGGAGATGTTAAAAGATTTCATGGTGGAAAAATGTCACGCCAATATCAATTGGCCAATCAGTATTTCGCGATTATTTTTCAAAGAGGGTCATCCAAGGAACCATTTGGCAAAGTTTCATGTTTTAAGATTGTTGACGACGGACTCTGGGTGATCTTTAAAGCTAGATAAGGAGCAGACTTTTATTCTAACGTATCTATTAACAAGAGTTGTATTGACTAGGAAGTTAACACTTTGGCCCCATTTTTCGTGATGTGGCATAATCCCATATGACAAATAAACCTTGGCCATGGTCACATAATTAGAAATATTCTGTTATTTTTTTCACGAAAATCTTAACGTAATGAGTTGTGTTAGCATTAAATATACATAAATACTCAATCGATTTATGTTTACATGTGCTTGAGAGAGGCAGTAGCTTAAACAAACTGTAATTCAGTTCTGCAGCTTGATTAACAGGGGCTGGTTAGTAGGTCTGATGATGTTGTGGCTGAAACCTCCGACCTTTACCAGTAAGCGATCGGGTTTTAAGAAAAGGCAAGTTTTTCTACCAAAGGTATGACAGAATCAAGAACCTAACTTGCTGTTATTAAGGAAATTATTAAAAAAAAGCTTCACTTTTATAGATTCATACCTGTTTTGGAAGGGAGTAAGGTTCATCTAAATGTGCCCGCCGTCACAGCGCAATAGCGGACTGTCAATCTTGAGGTCCCAAATTGGATCCCAGACGGCGGCACTCGTTCTTCTCGACTTATTGTCTTTCACCAATGGGTTGATAATCGAAGACCTGTGTGAAATAGCAGCTGGAGGCTATGATAGGATGTGATGGTTATAAAAAATACCAGGAAACATTGTTAGGTGCTCCAGCCGCAGCGATATTACTGAAACAAGAGGGCCATAGTTGCCCTTAATCGCTCACCTGAATGAGCTGTCTAAATTTTTTCAATATTCTTCTGCCTGTGTACAACTTGATAATACCTTTTTTACAATTGATCGATTGAATGGAGTTTAACGCCGATTTCAACATTATTTCAGTTATATCGCGGCGGCCGGAGCACCTAACAATAGATTCCTGGTATTTCTTTCACCTGTACTACCATTACATCCTTTCCTAGCCTCCGACTGCTATCTCGCATAGGTTAACGATGATCTACCCATTGGTGAGAGACAAACACCTTTTTACAAATTTCAGGTTGACTTACTAGGATTTTCTATTATTTGACTCCGTGACCTAGTTCTTCAACCCAAGTTGACCCAATTTCAAAATCATCCAAGATTTCATCAAAACATTCAAATTGACCAAATTTCAGGTTGATGGGGCAAAAAATGGGGCCTTAGAGTGCATACAGGGTTTTTGTAAGATTTGACCCTGTGACCTAATTTTTGACCAAAGTTGACCCAATTTCGAACTCGTCCATGGTCTCATCAAGACAATCATTCTGAAAAAAATTCGGGTTGATTGGGCAAAAAATGTGGCCTCTATAGAGTGCATACAAGGTTTTACTAAGATTTGACTATGTGACCTAGTTTTTTACCCTAGTTGACCCATTTTCGAACTCGTCCATGATTTGCATCAAGACCATCATTCTGACCAAAATTCAGGTTGATTGGACAAAAAATGTGGCCTTTAGAGTACAAACAAGGTTTTTCTATGATATGACCATGTAACCTAGTTTGTGACCCCAGTTGACCCAATTTCGAACATGTCCCAGATTACATCAAGATAATAATTCTGACCAATATTCAGGTTGATCGGACAAAAAATGTGGCTCTAGAGTGCAAACAAGGTTTTTCTAAGATTTTACCCTGTGACCTAGTTTTTGACCACAGCTGACCCAATTTCAAACGCGTCTGAGATTTCATCAAGACCATTATTCTGACCAAAATTCAGGTTGATTGGGCAAAAGATGTGGCTTCTAGAGTGCATACAAGGTTTTTCTATGATTTGACTCCAAGACCTAGTTTTTGACCAAAGCTGACCCAATTTCGAACTCACCCAAGATTTCATCAAGAAATTCATTCTGACCAAAATTCAGGTTGATTGGGAAAAAAAGTGGCCTCTACAGAGTGCATACAAGGTTTTTCTATTATTTGACCCCGTGACCTAGTTTTTGACCCCAATTGACCCAATTTCGAACAAATCCGAGATTTTACCAAGACCATCATTCTGACCAAAATTCAGGTTGATTGCGCAAAAAATGTGGACTCTAGAGTGCATACAAGGTTTTTCTATGATTTGACCCGGTGACCTAGTTTTTGACCCAAGTTGACCCAATTTCAAAATCATCCAAGATTTCATCAAAACATTCAAATTGACCAAATTTCAGGTTGATGGGACAAAAAATGGGGCCTTAGAGTGCATACAGGGTTTTTGTAAGATTTGACCCTGTGACCTAATTTTTGACCCAAGTTGACCCAATTTCGAACTCGTCCATGGTCTCATCAAGACAATCATTCTGAAAAAAATTCGGGTTGATTGGGCAAAAAATGTGGCCTCTATAGAGTGCATACAAGGTTTTTCTATGATTTGACCCCGTGACCTAATTTTTGGCCCAGTTGACCCAATTTCAAACTCATCCAAGATTTCATCATGACAATCATTCTGATCAAATTTCAGGTTGACCCAGCAAAGTGTGGCCTCTATAGAGTGCATACAAGGTTTTTCTATGATTTGATCCCGTGACCTAGTTTTGACCCAGTTGACCCAATTCAACCTCATCCAAGATTTCATCAAGACATTCATTCTGACCAAAATTCAGGTTGATTGTACAAAAAATGTGGCCTAAGAGTGCATACAAGGCTTTTGTAAGATTTGACCCTGTGACCTAGATTTTGACCCCAGTTGACCCAATTTCGAAGTCGTTCATGATTTCATCAAGACAATCATTCTGACCAATATTCGGGTTGATTGGGCAAATAATCCAGCCTCTAGAGTGCATACAATGTTTTTCTATGATTTTACCCTGTGACCTAGTTTTTGACCCAAGTTGACCCAAGTTCGAACTCGCCCAAGATTTCATCAAGAAATTCATTCTGACCAAAATTCAGGTTTATTGGGAAAAAAAAGTGGCCTCTACAGAGTGCATACAAGGTTTTTCTATTATTTGACCCTGTGACCTAGTTTTGACCCCAATTGACCCAATTTCGAACAAATCCAAGATTTTACCAAGACAATCATTCTGACCAAAATTCAGGTTGATTGGGCATAAAAATGTGGCCTCTAGAGTGCATACAAGGATTTTCTATGATTTGACCCAGTGACCTAGTTTTTGACCCAATTTGACCAAATTTCAAAATCATCCAAGATTTCATCAAAACATTCAAATTGACCAAATTTCAGGTTGATGGGGCAAAAAATGGGGTCTAGAGTGCATACAGGGTTTTTATAAGATTTGACCCTGTGACCTAATTTTTGACCCAAGTTGACCCAATTTCGTACTCGTCCATGGTCTCATCAAGACAATCATTCTGAAAAAAATTCGGGTTGATTGGGCAAAAAATGTGGCCTCTATAGAGTGCATACAAGGTTTTTCTATGATTTGACCCCGTGACCTAATTTTTTGACCGAGTTGACCCAATTTCAAACTCATCCAAGATTTCACCATGACAATCATTCTGATCAAATTTCAGGTTGACCCAGCAAAGTGTGGCCTCTATAGAGTGCATACTAGGTTTTTCTATGATTTGACCCCGTGACCTAGTTTTTGACCCAGTTGACACAATTCAACCTCATCCAAGATTTCATCAAGACATTCATTCTGATGAAAATTCAGGTTGATTGTACAAAAAATGTGGCCTAAGAGTGCATACAAGGCTTTTGTAAGATTTGACCCTGTGACCTAGATGTTGACCCAATTTCGAAGTCGTCCATGATTTCATCAAGACAATCATTCTGACCAATATTCGGGTTGATTGGGCAAATAATCCGGCCTCTAGAGTGCATACAAGGTTTTTCTATGATTTTACCCTGTGACCTAGTTTTTGACCCAAGTTGACCCAATTACGAACTCTCCCAAGATTTCATCAAGAAATTCATTCTGACCAAAATTCAGGTTGATTGGGAAAAAAATGTGGCCTCTACAGAGTGCATACAAGGTTTTTCTATTATTTGACCCTGTGACCTAGTTTTTGACCCAATTTCGAACAAATCCAAGATTTTGTCAAGACCATCATTCTGACCAAAATTCAGGTTGATTGGGCAAAAAATGTGGCCTCCAGAGTGCATACAAGGCTTTTCTATGATTTGACCCGGTGACCTAGTTTTTGACCCAAGTTGACCCAATTTCAAAATCATCCAAGATTTCATCAAAACATTCAAATTGACCAAATTTCAGGTTGATGGGGCAAAAAATGGGGCCTTAGAGTGCATACAGGGTTTTTATAAGATTTGACCCTGTGACCTAATTTTTGACCCAAGTTGACCCAATTTCGTACTCGTCCATGGTCTCATCAAGACAATCATTCTGAAAAAAATTCGGGTTGATTGGGCAAAAAATGTGGCCTCTATAGAGTGCATACAAGGTTTTTCTATGATTTGACCCCGTGACCTAATTTTTTGACCCAGTTGACCCAATTTCAAACTCATCCAAGATTTCATCATGACAATCATTCTGATCAAATTTCAGGTTGACCCAGCAAAGTGTGGCCTCTATAGAGTGCATACTAGGTTTTTCTATTATTTGACCCCGTGACCTAGTTTTAAACCCAGTTGACCCAATTCAACCTCATCCAAGATTTCATCAAGACATTCATTCTGACCAAAATTCAGGTTGATTGTACAAAAAATGTGGCCTAAGAGTGCATACAAGGCTTTTGTAAGATTTTACCCTGTGACCTAGATTTTAACCCCAGTTGACCCAATTTCGAAGTCGTCCATGATTTCATCAAGACAATCATTCTGACCTAATTCGGGTTGATTGGGCAAATAATGTGGCCTCTAGAGTGCATACAAGGTTTTTCTATGATTTTACCCTGTGACCTAGTTTTTGACCCCAGTTGACCCAATTTCGAACTCGTCCGAGATTTCATCATGACAATCATTCTGATCAAATTTCAGGTTGACCCAGCAAAGTGTAGCCTAAGAGTGCATACAAGGTTTTTCTAAGATTTGACCCTGTGACCTTGTTTTTGACCCCAGTTGACCCAATTTCGAACTCGTCCGAGATTTCATCGAGACCATCATTCTGACCAAAGTTCAGGTTGATTGGGCAAAAAATGTGGCTTCTAGAGTGCATACAAGGTTTTTCTATGATTTGACCCTGTGAACTAGTTTTTGACCCAAGTTTACCAAATTTCAAACTCTTCCGTGATTTGATCAAGACAATAATTCTGACCAAATGATAAGTCGATCTGGTAAAAATGTGGCCTCTTGAGTGCATACAAGGCAAATGTTGACGACGGACGACGGACATCCACCTTACCACAAAAGCTCACCTTGAGCACTTCGTGCTCAGGTGAGCTAAAAATGTTGAAATCGGCGTATGACTCCATTCAACCAATCAATCAATCATTATTATGCTCCGCCTTTTGATGACGTTTCTGACATAAGTTATGGTATAATCCTTCAAAGTGAATATACCAGACATTAGTAGATCTGACATTCACTTTTCGCCTGAAATTAGACGTTTTTTATTAGTCCCCTACCGGTGTTCACACCGGAGGGGACTATAGGTTTGCCCTCCGTCTGTCCGTCCGTCTGTCCGTCCGTCTGTCCGTCCGTCCGTCCGTCCGTCTGTCCGTCCGTCCGTCCGTCTGTCCGCTCAAATCTTGATCCCGCGATAACTTAATAACTAAGCAAGCGTTTTTGATGAAAATTGGTATATGACTAGATGGCAATGTGTAGATTATGCACATCATTTTATTTTTGTTTTTCGACTTAAATTGAGGTTGCTATGGTTACAGAAATAGTGAAAATATGGCCAAAAATGGGATCCTGCGATAAGATAATAACTAAGCAAGCTAGTTTGATGAGACTTGGTATATGACTAGATGGCAATGTGTAGATTATGCACATCATTTTATTTTTGTTTTTAGACTAAAATTGTTGTTGCTATGGTTACGGAAATAGTGAAAATATGGCAAAAAATATTGGATCCTGCGATAAGTTAATAAGTAAGCAAGCTAATTTGATGAGACTTGATATATGACTAGATGGCAATGTGTAGATTATGCACATCATTTTATCTTTGTTCTTTGACAAAAAGTGCGGTTGCTATGGTAACAGAAATAGTGAAAATATGGCAAAAAATGGATCCTGCAATAATTTAATAACTAAGCAAGCTAACTTGATGAAACCTGTTTTAAAATGTAAAAAAAATTATAAGCCATGTTAGTCAGGGTGGTGATGCAGCAGTATTAATCACCTCCAGTGAAAGTTCTCATTTCTTACCAACAAGACTGAAGAAAAACATCTTGGATCAGACAAGGTAACTGTTATTGATACTATTTCTTGCATCTGTCTATTGCTTCCATGAATTGTATAGTGGGCACAGCAGAGACAACAACTCATGTAAGTCTGGTTTTGACGTCCCTGATAGAATTGGCGTGGGAAAACATTGAGACAAACAAAGCCGGTAGGGGACTTATGCCCATGTCCAACATGGCTCTTGTTTCACCCTGGGGTGCACTTGGTCTGGCGAAAAGATCTCTAACGACATTTATGACCTTGGTGCGGAAGAAATTAAGGCTTGCTGAAGTCACTGTAAAGCAAATTGCAGCTGATAAATCGAGAACCTTTCAACTATTCAAACAAATTAGTTATGAACATATTTTATGTATGATAAAAAAATATTATTTATTTTATTGGGGGAAAATATAATTCATTTTAGACTTTCGTTTGATTATCGAGATTTTTCGGTAGATCATTTAATCAGGGCCCAAAACTTTTCTAAAGCTCAACTGTATTTTTTTTCAAGTTTCAACTCGAGATTAAAGCTTTATTACTGTTGTCAGACAATAATACATGAATGGACAGAAATGTTAATATTGATAAATAGTTATAAATGACTACATATTAGTTTTACCTTTAATGTTCATACATTTATAAAAATTCTAAGTTTGAGAAAATTTGCCGTTACGAATGAGAGAAGTTTAATAATCTCGGGCCTAGATGTAATAGTCAAACACTTTAAACCTCCGAAACTGCTATTTTTAGAATCATTAGTTATATATTTTTTATATGAAAGCCATATTCTGAACTATTCGAAAATTAAAGTCTCTGTTAAAGTTTAACTTTTAAATGATTCTTTACGGCCCGGCGGCAGCTATGGTCATTTTTGGCCGAGCCTGGCAAGTTTAATCCGTAGCGAATAAGGCTGTCAATCTTACGATCATGAGTTTAAAACCCGGTTCGACCAACTTCCATCCTGAATTGAACAAAAGTCAAAGTGGCCAGAGATATTTATCTCCCACCAATGCGTCTATGGTAAGTAGGAGGCCTAAATACGATAAGCAGCTGGTGGCTCGGTTGAGTGCTGTGTTTTTAGCTCACCTGAGCACGAAGTGCTCATGTGAGCTATTGTGATCACCTTTCGTCCGGCGTCCGTCCGTCGGTCGTCGTCCATCATCAATTTCTTTAAACGACATCTCCTCCTAAACTACTGGGCCAATTAACACCAAATTTTACATAAATGTTGCTTAGGTAGTCCCCTTCAAAAATAGCTAAAAGAATTGAAATCCATGAAAAACTCTGGTTGCTATGGCAACAAAAGGTGAAATTTTAAGAAAATCTTTAAAATTCTTCTTCTTCTCAACCAGTAGTCCTACAGACTTAAAACTTGGCATGGATGTTCAGTTCATAGACCTGTTGGGCTGCCAGGTGCGGAGCAACAGGGGGAGAGGGTAGTACTTTTGTGAAAATTTCGTAATCTTTAACCTTCTTCTTCTTCTGAACCAGAAGCCTGACAGATTTGAATATTGGCATGGATGATCAGCATATGGACCTAAATATAAATACAGTCAAACCTGTGTTAGCGGCCACCTGTATTCAGCAAGCAACCTGTCTTAAGCAAGCGGCCACCGAGTTCCCAAATGAACCAACTGCACTGAAATTTACCTGTATTAAGCAAGCACCTGTCTTAAGCCAGCACTTTTTGAATGTCCCTTGGGTGCTTGCTTAAGACAGGTTTGACTGTAGCTAAAATCATGACTGTAGATTCACCAGGTGCAAAGCACCAGGGGGGAGAGGGTAGTACATTTGTGAAAATATCGTGATCTTTTACCTTCTTCTTCTGATGAACCAGGAGCCCAACAGATTTGAATATTGGCATGGATGATCAGCATATGGACCTTAATATAAATAGCTAAAATCATGACTGTATATTCACCAGGTGCTGAGCACCAGGGGGGAGAGGATAGTACTTTTGTGCAAATTGTATAATCTTTAACCTTTTTCTTCTTCTGAACCACAAGCCCTACAGACTTGAAAATTGGCATGGAGGATCAGCTCATAGACCTTTATTTAAATAGCTAAAATCATATCTTTTGGGACACCAGGTGCGGAGCTCCAGGGGGGAGGGGCTATTACTTTGGGTAAATTTTGTAATCTTAAAGCTTTTTCTTCTTTGAAACCAGGAGCCCTACAGACTTGAAATTGGCATGGATGATCAGCTCATAGACCTTAATTTATATAGCTAAAATCATATCTGTTGGGCTGCCAGGTGCGGGGCACCAGTGGGGAGGGGTAGTACTTTTGTGAAAATTTCGTAATCTTTAACCTTCTTCTTATTCTGAACCAGGAGCCTGACAGATTTGAATATTGGCATGGATGATCAGCATATGGACCTTAATATAAATAGCTAAAATCATGACTGTAGATTCACCAGGTGCGGAGCAACAGGGGGGAGAGGGTAGTGCTTTTGTGAAAATATCGTGATCTTTAACCTTCTTCTTCTGATGAACCAGGAGCCTGACAGATTTGAATATTGGCATGGATGATCAGCATATGGACTTAATTATAAATAGCTAAAATAATGAATGTAGATTCACCAGGTGCGGAGCACCAGGGCGGAGGTAGTACTTTTGTGCAAATTTTATAATCTTTGACCTTCTTCTTCTTCTGAACCACAAGCCCTACAAACTTGAAAATTGGCATGGAGGATCAGCTCATAGACCTTAATTTAAATAGCTAAAATCATATCTTTTGGGACACCAGGTGTGGAGCTTCAGGGGGGAGGGGGTATTACTTTGGGTAAATTTTGTAATCTTTAAGCTTCTTCTTCTTCGGAACCAGGCCCTACAGACTTGAAAATTTGCATTGATGATCAGCTCATAGACCTTAATATAAATAGCTAAAATCATATCTGTTGAGCTGCCAGGTGCGGAGCACCAGGGGGGAGGGGGTAGTACTTTTGTGAAAATTTTGTAATCTTTAACCTTCTTCTTCTGATGAACCAGGAGCCTGCCAGATTTGAATATTGGCATGGATGATCAGCATATGGACCTAAATATAAATAGCTAAAATCATGACTGTATATTCACCAGGTGTGGAGCACCAGGGGGGAGAGGGTAGTACTTTTGTGAAAATTTTGTTATCTTATACCTTCTTCTTCTTCTGAACCACAAGCCCTACAGACTTGAAAATTGGCGTGGAGGATCAGCTTATAGACCTTAATGAAAATAGCTAAAATCATGACTGTAATGCCACCACGTGTGGAGCGCCAGGGGGAAGTACTTTTGTGAAAATTTTGTAACTTTAACCTTCATCTTCTAATGAACCAGGAGCCCTACAGACTTCAATATTGGCATGGATGATAAGCATTTTGATCTGAAATAAAATAGCTAAAATCATGAATGTAGGGCCACCAAATGCGGAGCATTAGGGGGGAGGGGGTAGTACTTTGGATCAATTTTGAAATCTTTAACCTTATTCTTCTTTTGGATCAGGAACCCTACAGACTTTAAAATTGTCATGGGTGATCAATATTTTGACATTAATAAAAATAGCTAAAATTATGACTGTAGGGTCACCAGGTGTTGAGTGTCTTGGGGAGAGGGTAGTACTTTGGATCATTTTTGAAATCTTTAAACTTCTTCTAATGAACCAGGAGTCCTACAGACTTGAAAATTGGTATGGATGATCAGCATATGGACATTAATTGAAGTAGCTAAAATCATGACTATAGATTCACCAGGTGCAGAGCATCTTGGGGGAGGGGGAGTGCCTTGTTGAGAATTTAGAATCACTACAGCCTTTATATTTGGCATGGATTGATCAACTCATTAAAGAAAACTTTAAAAGTCTCAGACTCAGCCTGTATATCTGGCATAGATTTGCTGACCACAGACCTTTTATGAAAAAAGCTTAAATAAATAATGACCAGGGGAGGCACAGAGGGGGGGGGGGAGGATTATTTCAAATGTTATCTTATTGAATAAGTGAAAATCTCTTTTTCTGTGGTTGCATGGACATACCTAGGTAATGAAGCTTTTTTTCTCAGGTGAGCGACCCAGGGCCAACGGCCCTCTTGTTTTTTATTTTGTTTTTTGTTTTATTTTGTTGTTGTTGTGAGAAACGACAAAAACTATTCAAACAGGTCTCGTGTTTAAAAAGGGTGGTTACCACCTAAAATCCAATTGACGCTAAAAAAATTTCCTGCAGGGTGGCCATTTTGATTTTGACCAACTGAATTTTCAGTGGTGCAACATATTCAATATGAAATATTATATTGCTCAATTGTTTTCTTCATACTATTCAACCCATTGCAAGGTGATCTGGCTGCCGCGATATAACTGAATTAATCAAACAAAATATCTAAATAAATATTAACCGTCTAAACTTTATTGTTTATGTTGTTTCAGTTAGATATAGATCACTGATTAAAGATTGATAAGTTTTCATGTTTTGCTCTTTTTCTGTCCCCTATAATTCACTTTTGACACCAGGAATTTAATGGTCAATGACTCCCAAATTAGAAAAAAAAATCATGAAAAACATTTAAAGATGGTCATCCAAGATATATTCCATAGAACCTTAAAATCAACCCACAAATATGGGGTATCTTAAGATTATGTCCGATCTGGACCATCAAAAAACTACCGACTGCTTGACATTGAATGTTATGAACAAAAAATATGGGAAAATCTTTAAATTAGTAGTTTCTCGTTGTCTTCAAATATCGTCTATACAGAATTTTGCACTACAATTTCATGAAATTCGTTCCGGTCAAAACCAAACGCGGCCGTCATTTCACTGTGTCTTCAACCAATCGGTTGATAATCGTAAATATATGTTGGATAGCAACTGAAGGCTAGTAAGGAATGTTATGGTAGTATTTTTGTGATTTCAGTGTGAAGAAATACTACGCCATATTTATTGGCCAATCATAATTTCACAAACAATTGGAAGACGGTCACCAAAGAAACATTCTAACGAAATTTCGTTGAAATCGGCAAAGTGGTTCAGGAGATGTTCAAAAATTTTATTGTGAAAAAATGTTATGCACATATTTATGGGCCAATCAGATTTTTTGCGAACATTTTTTTATTTGTCGCACATAACCCCATTCAAACAAATAAAAAAATGTTCGCAACAATTTTCAATTATATTGCCGCGATGAGGGCCCCCCCCAGAAGTGACAAAATATTATTTAAGTCAGCCAAGTTGATTTCATATTGAAAAAACGCCACGCCTATATTTATTAGCCAATCATAATTTGACGAACAATTGGAAGAGGGTCAACCAAGAAACATTCTAGCAAAGTTTCGTTGACATCGTTCAGGTTGTTCAAAGGGACATGTTGTTCAAAGATTTCAATGTGAAAAAATTCCACGATCATATTTATAGGCCAATCAGAATTTTGCGAACAATTTTGGAAGTGTTTTAATCAGGTAACAAATATGCAAAATTTCATTGAAATCGGCTAAATGGTTAAGCAGAAGCTGTTCAAAGATTTTGAAATAAAATTGCAACGCCCTGTCACTCCCATATATTTTGACCTGTCTGAATTTCGCGAACAATTTTTGATGAGGGTCATTAGAGGAACTACCCGACATAATTTCATTTACATCGACCATGTGGTGTAGGAGGAGAAGTCGTTTAAAGATTTTACAGTGAAAAATGCCACGAGGACATTAATGTTCAATCAGAATTCTGAGAATAATATTGGGAGAGGGTCACCAAAGGAACAGAGAAGTAGATTTTTTAAATTGTCACGACGGTGATCCTTATAGCTCTTAACAGGAGACGTCACTCCATAGTTAAACTGCTTGATTCTGGGGTTTTTCTAAACACGCGATTGTATTTAACCCTTGTCATGCTGAATAAATTTTAGCTATAAAATTTCATAAAAATTAAAGGGCAAAAAGCACTGAAAGTACCAACTGTAGGTCATTTTTTGTGAAAAGCTATACTATTGACCATTTTGGTTTGAAAGTGAGAAACAGGTGGTGTAGACTAGCATCAGACTGCACATATGTGCAGGCTGAAGTTTGTCTATAGCTCCTGCCAAAGCAGGAATATTCCGGGTTCAGCATGACAAGTGTTAAAACTAAATGAATATGGTGTGAAACAAACAATAAAAATCCTCTCATTCTATGAAAATATTAATGAGGTTAATTAAAAGAGAACGAAGAAAGTTACTTAGCAGAAGACATAGCAAGTATCGTTTATTTTTAGGGTTGATAATACCAATTTCAGTCCACCTTTCTTAGATCTATATTCATTTTGGGTGCTATAAACGTCTTACTTATAACTGGAACTTGAATGACATGTCTCATAAATCTAGACATCTTTATTACAGCGGTAAATGACGGCTTTAAATTACCCTCTCTTAATGGCGTCCTATTCCTGAAGGTTCGTCTAAGGAAAAGATTGCCTTTTTTCATCATGCTATAATTCATAATTATATAATTAATAATACACTCACACAAAAATTTTAACTCGTTTCATAGCTGTCAAACACTCGCTCTAAAAATAGAATTGTCCTCGAAATACAATGTAGCTGTGGTTTCTACTAGATCCGATTCTTTACTGGGACACCTTATTTCTGACCCCGGGCGGGCATTGTTGCCAGCTTTATCGCAGTATCTCGCAGACAGCGGCCTAACAGCTATAGACTGGTCCCAACTTCGATTATAAGAATAGCTGAGAAAGGCTATTCTAATAGTTGAAAGGGGGACCAGTCTACGCCCGGGTAGGATATGGGTCAGAAATGAGTCGGCACAGTAACTGTTGCAGTAAGATCTTATTTCGTCTTCGGTCCAGCTGGGCAAGTTACTAAAAATCAAAGTGCTGTCAGCACTGTAAATCGGACATCATTGAGAGGCTGGGATAGTGCAATAGTTATCCAATCAAAAGGGCTCAAATTGGACAATAAAAGTTGGTAAAATATTTGCCCAATTTGTGAGTTTTTTGTCTTAACACTCCATCTTTTCGAGGACATCGCCAGCTCATCCAACCTCGTGGGTCCGATTTTTAAAGTTTGCTGATTAGATAGCCCTCTGCTAGTCTAAATTATTTCTTAGCAGATTTTTTTTTACGTTGATGAGCACACGCCAAGCTAAAAGCTTGTCTGTTAATATTATTCCTCTCTCTAGAGTTTAAAAGCCTGTTTAGCAACAAAACATTTTTCATTAAACTATTTACAATTTTGATTACCAACATGTTTGTTTTTCAAGCATTGGGTTTTACCAAATACTATAAATGCATTTTCCCTCAAGAAACACGTGAAATCGGCAACTATGCTATTTTTATCTTTGGTTTCTAACCAATCGATTAAATCTAGCAGCACTCTATGATTATTCATGTGTTATTCAAAAATAGATCGCCCTTACTGCTATCCTATAACAGTTTATCGTATGTTTTTGTCGGTTTATTTGTTGTTGAATGATTTTTCTTCATACTCAAATTTGAATTTATTGAAAATAGGATTGGAGCGTGATCAGAGTGCTCATTGAAATCAAATATTTCAAAATTACAAAATTATTTCTATTTGTTAACACATAGTCAACAGTACTCATTCCACCAGTAGTTCCCACTCTCCCTGTCAGAGTGCAGACGACCATTGACCAATGACAAACAACTTAATTGACACATTTCGAGCAGACGATGTCCATTTGCATCTACCACGTGGTCTGATTTTACGCGTGGGTTTTGACCGAGTGATAATCACAACATAATTTGATTGGTTGTCAGCCCTTCAACTGGTAAATGACCGTTCGAGAAAAAAATCAGAGCAGTAATATTGTAAGTGCTACAAATTTATTTTACAGTTAACGAAGTTCAAGGTAATGAGTCTTGAGGTCTTTCAGTGGATTTCTAGCACAAGGCATTGGTCAAGGTCAAATTGTTAAAATAAAACATTTCCATCATAAAAACTCGAAATTGGACATTTAACTTTAAATCGGAATGAGATTAAATCTTCATATTTCATATGTTTCATCTCCTTTACTCAACCGAAAATCTTGTTATAAACACTGAAAATACTAACTGGTAATACTAAAGGCGAAAATTACATCAAATTTTGTATTAGCCTCTTCTCTATTTGTCGAAAAGTAAATAAGTAAAAACAAAGTTTGTAGATTGTGACTGAAAAGGCCGTTTCTTCGGTGTTTAAAAACACATAATTTGGTTTGAACACATTGTTCAGAAGATAAAGGTAAAAATGTAGTAGGTCAAACAGACTGGATTTCTGGAAAACGGTATAAATCTCCGATATAAAAATGGCGGCCATTCTTTACTCGGTAAATATACAAAGCGTAAAAAAGTGCGACAAAGTTTGTTTTCCTTGAATAACGGTCGATTTTACAAAATAATTACAGGTAAATCCAACAAGTTTCAATCATTTAAAAAATCTGACATTCAAATCAATTCAATTTTATCTTTATAAGCCGCCGCCTAGCGAACTGGGCCAAAACGGTTTCGTTACCCTCAGTCAAGCATGTCATTTTTTCCGCGAAATAATGTTGAAATTAAGACTTGGTAAAATCTATATTTTACATGCGATTTTGAGAAACTATTTCTTGATTGGCTTCCTATTTGACTCGCGCAATTTGAATGTTGGCCTATATGTCGGCATGTTTAAGTACATGCCATGTTTCATAATGAATGTTAAGTTCATTTGAATTTCTAGAACGAATCTAATTGCATTAGTGCCAAAGAAAAAAAAAACACTACTCAACACGTCAATTGCCATGATTGTGACCACTGCTTATGACAGCGACTTAAAGTGGGGGACCAAACACTAATACAGAACTTATTTATTGTATATTGTTTTTGCATAGATATGAGTCCTTTTTTCTTAAGATAATTATTTCCAATATATCTGCTTACTTACATCATTTACTTTATGGTACATACATGTATTCCTTCTGAATTTTATACGTATAATGTTTTGACAAAGTAAATTGCAAGTTATGAATTGTTCGTTGTCGCAGGTTACTGCAGGATTACTGAAAATTTTCGACGGCAAAGGGATATCAATACTATGTTTTGACATGGCTTTGATTTCACGTGGCTGGCGTTTATCTGGGTATGTTCAAAATACATTTTGAAAAAAGTTTTTTTCTTCCTTTTTATGGAAGGCATTGCAAATTTTAATTCAGGCATAAAAACATTACTCTAAAAAGTAGATGATTTTTCATGTTCTTTACTGTTTTGAAAAAAATATGTTAATCCGTCATTGAAATGTAAGACGGGTTATATTAATATAACTGAAATATGAAGGATATGAAACCGATGGATTTAAAAAAGAAAATGTTTCATTTGTCTAGAAATACGTTTGATATTATCCATTTGTGCATCGTTAAATTTGAATATCAAGCAAGTCGCATTATTGTTTATGAGAAACAAAATATTGTAAGCTGTTTCTTTCGTCAGTGTCTTACGGGACATCATGTTGCCATATCAATTCAATTCAATTCAATTCAATTCGTTTATTGATACATTTCAGGCCTCCAGCCTATTGTACATATATGTTACAAACAAGTTACATAAACATGTGTACAGTGATGGTTAAATTAACACAATAATGTATTTAGACATGGTTACAAGATGGAAATGTGTTCTTTTTTTTGTCAAAATAAAACATTCTTTTCGACATTTCAATGTTTCTTGGCCAGCATTGCACGATAGGGGACGTGTCCCAATAGTATGAGACACTCCCCCTTTAGTTCAGCGCTCGCTTATGAACATTTATAAGTGCATATTACAGTTCCAAAATTAATTTTCTTCTCTGTAGTGAGTGATAGATGTAACGGGAAATGTTTCTAATAATCAAGTCATTTTTGCTACTAAGTAGCATATTCATCTTATGCTTATTTGGCTTTTTGTAATATTTTTCCGGTATGTAAACTTGTCTAAGGTCAGCATATATTCTACATTGGAAAATAAAATGGTATTCGTCTTCTACTAATTTTGACGAGCAAACTTTACATAAACGTTGTTCTCTTGAAATATTGTCGTATCGGCCTCTTTCTATTTCTAAGGAATGAACTCCAGTGCGGAATTGCGAGTAGGCATGTCTAAATTTTTTAATAGTTAGTACATCAAAATAATATTCTTTCTCAAAAGATGGTTTAATATATCTATAAACACACAGCTTTGGACTATTTTCAACGGACTCATGCCAATGTTGTATGTATTGATCTTTCAATCTTTGGGTAAAAATATTCAAAAATTGTACTTCATCGCTAACAACTTGACTATGCCACTCATGTCCAAAACCGTTTTGACATAGTAATTTTTCAACTTCCCTCGCCCAATTAAAATGAGGTCTACTTTGATAATTATCATTTAGGAGCATGAGGTAGCATTGTTTTACAAATCGTTCATGTGGCATTTTTAAAATCCTCAACCAATACTTGATACACCGTCTAGAACTTTCTATGTATAAAGGGAAGCGGGCACAATCACCCAAAACTGCGACATTGGTTGAATTCATACTGACACTCAGGAACCTTTTACATGCATAGTTTAGGACTCTCTCACATGGTTCTCTTGAAACAAATCCCCAAATTTCGGCGCCATACATCAAAATTGGTAATACTTTTGTGTCAAACACTTTAAAGAATACAGTGTAAGGCAACTGACCATACGAATTTAATGACGATATAATTGAAAGTAGTGCTCTTTTAGCTTTGACTGACATATCGTTTGCCATGTAATTTAATGATAGTGCTGATGTAAATGTTATACCAACATAGGTAAAGGATGAAACAATTTCTAATCTTTCGCCTCCAAAAGACCATTTTTCGAATTTTGACAATTTACCACCCTTCTTAAAAACCATAATTTTGCTTTTCTGTGAATTTACCTTTAAGCAACTGCTTTGACAAAAATCATGTAAAAAATTTAATTGTCTTTGAAGGTCCTTAACTGTTTCTGCGATAAATGCTACGTCATCTGCGAATAACAGGATTAAAATTTCAATTAGACTATTTGGCTGTGGCTGGATTCCTCTTAGTTTAGGATCTTCTCTCATTTTCACTGCTAATTCATTGATAAATATGGCAAATAACTTTGGCGAGGCCATACATCCTTGCTTTAAACCTATTTTACAATCAAAGTAATCAGTCATATAGCCATTATATCGGACGCACGATTTGACCTGCTTATACATTGCTTGGATAGACTCGAATAAGTGACCTTTTAATTCGACTTTGATTAGAACTTCCCATAGCTTTTTTCTTACTACCGAGTCGAACGCGGTTTTAAAATCAATAAAAGCGACATACATTTTGCCCCCCTTTTTACGCAAGACTTTAGATATAAGAGATTGCAGGATGAAAGCGTTGTCTATGGTACAATAGCCAGTTCGAAAACCTGATTGTGATTCATCAATTTTGTCAAATATGTTTGCAAAGAAAGAAAGTCTCCTTTCAATAATGCTTGTGTAAATCTTACCAAAAATGTCTAACAATGCTATACCCCGATAGTTTGACGGGTCATTTTGGTCGCCTTTTTTAAAAATTGGAATGATGATAGCTTTGCTCCATGCAATAGGAAACTCACCCTTCTCAAACAATCTGTTGAATAACCGTATCATAATAGGCATCAAAATATCAATAGTGTTTTTGAAAAATTCTGGTGGGATGCCGTCTTCGCCAGGGGATTTGAAATTTTTAAGGGATTGAATGCTGTGTAAAATTTCTTCATCGGTAATTTCTGCATTGAATATACTATGTTCAATTTCTGTCAAATTATCATCAGGAGAAATATAGTCTTCACTGATTTCATCAACGCTTTCAAACAGCGTTTCGAAATGTTTTTTCCATCTTTCCATAGGGATATCGTTTTGAACACTTGTTGTGTTTTGAAAACATTTTAACTTTTTCCAGAATGTTTTTGGATTATTTACATTTTGTAATAGGTCATTTAATTTTTTGTCAGCTAAATTTGACTTTTTGTAACGACATCGTTGTTTAAAATCACATTTTAATTTCAAATAATTTTGAAGATCTTGTGGAAATCTTGTTAATCTGTATTTCCTTAGTGCTTTCACTTTTTCCCTTTTTAGATTTTTACATTCATAATCGAACCATGGTTGGTTTATCTTATGAACCTTTTTATGTTTAGGACTATCTTTTTCGCAGACTTTGAGTGAATTTTCTATCAATGTTACTATTTCTTGTGTTATGCAATCAATGTTTTCTTCATAATTGTTAATCATGTTTACTAATTTTTGTGTCATTTGATTATCTAATATGCTAATAAGGCTGTTTCTAAGATCAGCAATCGATGTTTCATTAAATATGTACTTTTGCTGTTTGAATTGTGTATTGTATTTAACATCCTCGTTGAGTACTTTATCTGTTTTTACATGTTTATCAAAAATTATAACAGTTTCAAGTGGAAAATGGGTCGATTCTGTTTTTTGACCGACGTCGAAAGATTCAATTTTATGATGACAATCATTAGATAATAAAACATAATCTACAACACTAGATCCATTCATATTTACAAACGTGAAATGACCAATATCTTTGTCATTTCCACTTCTGCCATTTAAAATACAGACGCCATATGATTTACAAAATTCTAACAGTTTAACACCTCGATTATTAATAGTTTTATCACATGAAGTTCTATCTGACATATCTGTAGAAATCATTTCAGACATCTCATCATGAAAAACACTTTTTGACTCATCTATATAATCTTTATCACAACCAGTCCTAGCATTTAGATCTCCCATAATCATCATATCCACATTCATAACATCAATATCCAACTGGTTTAGGTAATGTTCTAATAATTCAACACCTTTAAATGGTTCATTTTTATAAGATGGAGAATTGTCAGGTGGAAGATAGGCTAAACATATTAAGAAGTCCTTATCTCTTTTCATAGCTGGTTTCTTAAACTTCAAAAAGATGCATAGATTCGAATTTGTTTCCAAAATATCATACATGTTTTCAAAAGACTTATGGACAAATAAACAAAGTCCTGCCATGTATCTTCCCTTATTATTGAATTTATAAGCATTTTTAAAATAACATTTATGATCTGGAAACAAATTCGAATATTCAGTAAAATCTGATACCCAGGTTTCAACTAAACCAAAAACATGAAATGATTTTAAATAGTTTAAAGTACTATCAAATTCTAATTTACTTTTCGCACCATCAATGTTCCAACACAACACCTTAATCTGACCATTATTTTCACCGTGGCCTCGACCGCACCCCTAGAAAGTTTCCATGTATTGTTCTGCACTGTTGGTATCAATAGTATCTGGTTTATCAACGACATTAACGCTATCTGTGCTTGCCACTCTATGCTTGTCATTGGCTTTTTCGCTAACCTTATTTCTAAAGAATAGTTTGCCTTTATAGAAATACCCCGTTTGTCCTCTCGATTTTAATGTTTTCAGTGTTTGTCGCTGTTCATATGTCATATCATCACCAACTCTAATAGACCGTAAGCGTAGCGCATCTCTGCCTGAATATACCCGAAATTTATCATCCTCATAGCGAAATGTTACAATTACTAGTGGCGGTGAATTATCGTTACTTGGAATTACTTTAACGTTCTTAATATCATCAGGTATCCATTTCTCCTGAGGACAAGCCACTACAAACACCTTTTCAATTACCTCTACTTTTTTATCATTATTACTGAGATTTTCGTCAATTGTTAATCCGAACACTCGCATATTACTAGCAATCGCCTTTTTGTGCAGTACTTCCATATCAGATTTTAGGCTCATTAACTTATCTTCATGCTCTTGTGAGATACTAATCATTTGATCTAAGTCGGTATGTATACTTTCAGTAACCACATGCCAATTTTCACTGAGACGGTCTGTTCGTTCGAGGCCCTTTTCTAGATATGACTGTTTTTCTCTGATTGTGTTTAATTCAGTTTTGATTCCAGTCTGTTCAGTCTTGATATCATGCATATTTTCTTTTAGATTCGAGATGTCATCTTGCATTGATTTTATCTGCGCTAACACGTTCAGTTCAGAATCTTTAATTGCTTTGAGAAGTGTCTCAGTTTCTGTAGGACCGGGATTACTCTCTATATCATTTGATAATACAAGTTTTAATTGTCCAATGTTATAAGCACAAACTACGCCGATGTTGGTATGCAAGCTCGGCGTATATGAACAAACGAATACGTCATTCCTAGACAATTCCGTGGTAACGTATAAGTTGCATGCTAGAACTGTGCATTGGGTTATTAGTATAATAGGAATCAATATCACGAAGAGGGTCATTGTTCTGAAGTGGACGTCATCAGAATGTGTGTATGGTGTGTATATCCCATGCTTATCGCTCGGTCCAATTTTCTGCCCATGACCACCTTTAAATAAACCAATGCGCGCTCTGTATAGTGCGATACTGACTTCCATGTTTGAATGTTTAATATATCCAGCGTGTACTATTATAGAAAAATCTGGCCACACTACTATTCTATCGGCTATGAACAAAGTGGCACTTTTTGTATGCCATACACCAAAGTCAAACTATACTTCACAGTCAATGCTTTACCGATGAGTTTAAATCACGATAAACAATGTATAGGTAGGTAACTATCCAGGTAGACAGGGATTATAACTGTACACTATGTACACTATGTGTACTATTTGCCTGGAGAGGTTAAATATAGCCTGTTCAATCAACCGCGAACTGATAATTTCCACATTATGATTTTGGATTTACTTCAATAAGTCAAAATTCATTTTTCAAAAAACTGAACCAGTACCAAAGTCTTTTTCTACAGACATTCACAAAAAGTCACATATAACTTTTGTCAGCATAAACTTTTTATTTCCATTTAAATAAGTCCAATTTGTGGAGAGCCAAAAAGTATGACCATCTCCTATCACTATACTCTAATCATAAGAACTTCGGCTTCTGTGTTTTAGGGGAAAACACTGAATAGCATCCATCGGTCAATCCTGAAATAGAATTTGCCGTTTTTCAAGCTAAATACAAATATTTACTTTTTTTTTTATAAAAATATCAAAACTTTTTTTTAAAAGTAAAACATTTTCAAATGCAAAATTGACTCGATTTGTTTGACATAGGTTTTACACCACTTACATTTGGCGGCGTCTCGAGCACCTAACAACGAATTCCTGGTATTTTTCATACCAGCACTATCATTATTAATTATTAATATCACTGGTGGGAGACAAATTGTCCCTAATTTTGTTAGTGATATAGCCAACTTATTTCAAATGTTTATTTCTTGTGACAAAACCCTTTATGCCGCCACCATAGCGCAGTTGGTTAGGCATAAGACTTCCAATCTGGAAGTCGAGGGTTCGATCCCCGGTGGCGGCAAATATCTTTTCCGACGTTTGTCTCTCACCAATGGGTAGATAATCGTAAACCTATGTGAGATAGTAGTCGGAGGCTAGGAAAGGGTATAATGGTAGTACAGGTGTAAGAAATACCAGGAATCCATTGTTAGGTGCTCCGACCGCCGCGATATAACTGCGAAATTGTTGAAAGCGGCGTAAAACCCATTCAATCAAACAAACAAACAAAACTCTTTATAAGAAAACTAAGGGAATCATCTCGCCTAACGTCAAGGTCAAATTGTCAAGGTAAAGTATTTCCATTATATAAAAAATTGTTGGTCATAACTTACAATTGGAATGAGATAGGGTCTTTCTATTTCACGTGCTTTGCTTTTGATGACCTTTCTGTTGGTACGAAGTTCAAGGTAATGAGTCTTGAGGTCTTTCAGTGGATTTCTAGCACAAGGCATTGGTCAAGGTCAAATTGTTAAAATAAAACATTTCCATCATAAAAACTCGAAATTGGACATTTAACTTTAAATCGGAATGAGATTAAATCTTCATATTTCATATGTTTAATGTTTGTTAAAAGGTCTTCTTGATGCTACCAAGGTCGAGGTCATCCGTTAAAGTCAAGGTCATTTCTAAAGATCAAAAATGTAAAAATCAAAAGTTTTTGAACATTGAAATAGGCCATGATTGTAATTTTACCTTCATATTTCAAATGTTTATTACTCAAGGCTCTTCGTCGATTCGAACTGACAAGTGATTGTAATTTCTGTCTTTGAAAAAGTTGGCCGCTAAAATGAAAATGACTTTAAACCTCTTCTCAACCGTGGGAACCCTTCAGCATATTCTATTATAAAATATATACAAAAGATGCCATGATAAACTGTTTGAAGTAAATTTTGACTGTTGACTTAAAGCTTACTTGATTATCAAGCACTTATTCCGGGAGCATGACGGCTCTTGTTTGAAGTGAAGAAGTTAAATGTTGTTGACGGACAGATGGACTGACGATGAGTGATCACAGTCGCTTACCTTTAGCACTTCGTGCCCAGTTGAGCAAAAAGTAAATCGTTACATTTATTAAGCGTTTTCCAATTTTCAAAATGATTTGTTAACAATTTAACTTAATTTTCGTCCATCAATATTCTTACATTTTGATGGGCTGTGATGATGTGTGTAAGATTCTTAGATTCTGTGAAACTTAGAACCTTATCATATTTTGGAGGACGTTTCTACGTCCACAAGTGTTAGTACGTGAGAACAGTACCGTAAACTGTTAATGGCTTTTTAAATAAGAGGACCATAATTGTCCTAGATCGCTCACCTGAGTCTCTTTGACCACTGGGACATCACATCAATTAAAAAGGCAGATGAATAATATTCTGACCAGAATTCATGAGGATTGGACAATAATTGTGGCCACTAGAGTGTAAACATGAAAATTGTCATTAAGGCCCCTTTTCGCGTGATATGGCACGGATCCTTCCAATTTTCAATAGAGGTCATTCTCATGACCTAATAAACATTCTGACAAAGTTTCATGACGATTGGACCATATTTGTGGCTTCTAGAGTGTAAACAAGAAAAATGTCATTATGGCCCCTTTTCCCGTGATATGGCACGGATCCTTTCCATTTTAGCAATGATTACAAGGGACTACCCAAGGAATATTTCCTCCAAACTTTAGGAGGAGATTGACAGACGGACGCCGGACAGTATTAGATCACAATAGGTCCCTTGAGCACTTGGTACTCATGTGAGCTTAAAAGTATAACAAACTTGGGTTCAGGTTTCTTTTAATTTTGGCTCATTCTTTTTAATCAAATTTACTACAGATTTTATAAAGAAGATACCGGTTACTATTTTGCAGCATATCAAACTTCAAAGAAAATGGAGTTGTAATAGCAATTTCATTAGAATCATTGGACGGATTGGTGTATTTATATACATATAAGGTTGAAAATCGTTTAAGCATTTTTCTATATGACTGGACAGAAAGAATGCAAATGTTGTAATAAGATAATTTCTGTGTACTATTTAAAACAAAAATAATTTAACTAAAAAATGGTCCCTCAATTGCCATTTCATTATCTTTTACGGTAATTTAATTTTATAAGATAGGAGTTAAGGAGACGAGACGAAGGTAAGTGATAAAGAAGTATTATCATTCCAGATTTCACAATTTGACCCTTCTCTGACCCCGATGCAATATCTTGAAAAGTATCTTGAAAAAGCATGATCCATGAATACCTTGACACTCTACAGACCATACTCTGGGCCAGAATAATTAGGTAGTTGATCTGAATGGTTTTCTTGAAATAATCTCAAATACTTTTCAAAACTAGGTCACAATGTGTAATCTTAAAGACTTTTTGGCATGCCTCATTTTAGATAAAACAAAAAAAAAATGGTGTAAATAATGTCTTCATAAAAAGTTGGCCTACGCGAAACTGGTGTAAGACTTTGAATTGAGTTGGGTTATTTAGAAGACGCTTTCTCGAATATTTCAGAAGCTCCTGACCTCGATTTAAGAGACGTAAAAGAATATTTACTGGTTATTTGAATGTATGAAATTAAAAATCTAAAAACTCAGTATAAATACGCAAAGCGGATTATTACTCGACGATAAAAATGATTTTTATTTCATACCCCCATAAAATAAAACAATATTCTCTCCATATCTTTAATAAAATTTCACGAAGCAAACGGTAAATAGTTGTCTACTATAAGATTTTTAATTGAACTGCTTTTCGCGGAACCTTACCACATGAGTGCCATAGCCACAATATACGCCGCCACTTTGACGCTGTTTCACGAAAATAATTGTAGACACTACTTAGTTTTACAGAACCAAATTCAAAACATTTGCAGACCATCTTTTTAAATCGTCATGTTCGAACTGTTATGATTGATTGATTGAATGGGATTTAAGGCCTCTTTAAACTGCAACCAACTAATAATAACAAGCAAATTCGTTGAATTGATATCCCCCGCCGAACGAATTTTCATTGTCAATGAAGTTAATATCAAACTTAGGTACAGGTTATCTTTTATCTACATCAACCTATAGTTTTCAAGAAATAGCGCGGAAACGAATATCACAATGTATGTATATGGCTTAAACAGTCAGGGGGCAGTAACTCCCTGACATTATGCACATGTCCTCTTTGTAGTGAAGCTGTGTGCCAAGTTTCATTAAAATCCAGTCTACAGTTTTCAAGAAATAGGGCAGAAAGGAATATCACTCTGTATGTATATGGCTTAAATAGTCAGGGGGCAGTAACTCTAAAATTCACAGTCGAACCAGGTAACCCCTACGATATGCCCATGTCCTCATTGTAGTGAAGCTGTGTGCCAAGTTTCATTAAAATCCAGTCCACAGTTATCAAGAAATAGCGTGGAAACAAATATCACTATGTATGTAAATGGCTTAAACAGTCAGGGGCAGTAACTCTTAATTTGACGGTCAAACCGGTTAACCCCGACGATATGCGCATGTCCTCATTGTAGTGAAGCTGTGTGCCAAGTTTCATTGAAATCGGGTCTATAGTTTTCAAGAAATAGCGCGGAAATGAATATCACTATGTATGTATATGGCTTAAACAGTCAGGGGCAGTAACTCTAAATTCGACCGTCGAACCGGGTTACCCCGACGATATGCACATGTCCTCATTGTATTGAAGCTGTGTGCCAAGTTTCATTGCAATCGGGTCTATAGTTTTCAAGAAATAGCGCGGAAACGAATATCACTATGTATGTATATGGCTTAAACAGTCAGGGGCAGTAACTCTAATTTTGACCGTCGAAACGGGTAACCCCAACGATATGCACATGTCCTCATTGTATTGAAGCTGTGTGCCGAGTTTCATTGAAATCGTGTATATAGTTTTCAAGAAATAGTGCGGAAACGAATATCACTATTTATGTATATGGCTTAAACAGTCAGGGGCAGTAACTCTAAATTCGACCGTCGAACTGGGTAACCCCGACGATATGCGCATGTCCTCATTGTAGTGAAGCTGTGTGCCAAGTTTCATTGAAATCGGGTCTATAGTTTTCAAGAAATAGTGCGGAAACGAATATCACTTTGTATGTATATGGCTTAAACAGTCAGGGGCAGTAACTCTAAATTTGACCGTCAAACCGGGTAACCCCAACGATATGCACATGTCCTCTTTGTAGTGAAGCTGTGTGCCAAGTTTCATTAAAATCCAGTCTACAGTTTTCAAGAAATAGCGCGGAAACAAATATCACTATTTATGTATATGGCTTAAACAGTCAGGGGCAGTAACTCTAAATTCAACCGTCGAACTGGGTAACCCCGACGATATGCGCATGTCCTTATTGTAGTGAAGCTGTGTGCCAAGTTTCATTGAAATCGGGTCTATAGTTTTCAAGAAATAGCGCGGAAACGAATATCACTATGTATGTTTATGGCTTAAACAGTCAGGGGCAGTAACTCTAAATTCAACCGTTGAACCGGGTAACCCCGACGATATGCGCATGTCCTCATTGTAGTGAAGCTGTGTGCCAAGTTTCATTGAAATCGGGTCTATAGTTTTCAAGAAATAGCGCGGAAACGAATATCACTATGTATGAATATGGCTCAAACAGTCAGGGGCAGTAACTCTAAATTCGACCGTCGAACCGGGTAACCCCAACGATTTGCGCATGTCCTCATCGTTGTGAAGCTGTGTGCCAAGTTTCATTGAAATCGGGTCTATAGTTTTCAAAAAGTAGCGTTGAAACGAATGTCGGACGGACGGACGGAAGGACGGACGGACGGACGGAAGGACGGACGGACATGGCAAAAACAATATCCCCCCCCGAAAATTTTTTTTCGGCGGGGGATAATAATAAAAGGACGTTGACAAAAAAGCGCCTTTTTTCATGACGCGGCTGAAATTTACTTCCCAGCAACAATATGCACAAAATCGTGACTTAAGGCACAAAGTCAGGTGACTAGAAACATTTTATCAAAGTTAAATCCAAATCGGTCGATAAATGAGGGAGGTGTTGCGTTCACAAGACTATTTTACATGAAGGTCCCTTTTCCCAGGACACGGATGAAATTCAAACACCCGTAAATTCATGCGCAAGGTCAGGTGACTAGGAACATCCTGTAAAAGTTTCAACCAAATCGCTCGGATGTGTGTCACTAGATTTTTTTAACATGAAGGCCCGCCCCTTTTCCCATGACCTGACAGAAATTCACCAAACCGTGATTTCATGTGCATGGGCAGGTGACAAGGAAGATTCTTTAAAAGTTTCATCCAAATGGGTCCAAACATAAGGGAAGGGTTGCGTTCACAAGATTTTTTAACACGAAGGCCCTTCTTTCCATGACGCGGCTGAAATTCACCAAACCGTTACTTCATGCGTATGGTCAGGTGACTAGGAACATTCTGTGAACGGTCCATTCAAATCGGACCATAAATGAGGGATGAATAGCGCTCACGAGAAAAGAAGACGCACGTGAGGACGGGTGGACGGACAAGATAACGCCAATATACGACCGCCTCCGGTGGCATATCAAAAACAACCTGCAGATTTGTTTTGATTTGGGTAATAAAACTAATTTTGATCCCATCAGAATCTACTAATCTTGATTGGCACAACTAAAATTAAATGTTTCGACATTGTTAGGAAATGTATCCTTTTAAATTATGTACCATTTTAATGATATACATGCGCCTACGCGAGCATTCGTTTTCCCGAACTAATCGAAATAACTGTTTGCTCCTTAGTTCTGTATCCGCTTTGTTAATGCCAATGAGTCAAGTGTTAAGAGAAGAATTTGCATATGTTTGAATACTAAATTTACAAACTATCGTACATTTTGGTGTTTAGAATCGTATATCACGGGATTACTATTTCAACCGACCATACTATTCGTAATAAAAAAATCCAATAATCACAAAGACAAAATAATTTCATCAAGTTCATCCAAATTGAAGTATTGCACAATCAGATAATTACATAAGGCCTCCTAACTTAATTTTGTTCGATTACAACAAAGCATTTATCTTGTTTCATTAGATTTGACCGCTTTGTTTTTAGCTTCGTTTTCATACTTTAACAGGGTCAAAGTTATGTGTGAGTGACACCTTATTTGTGTGCAGTTGATAACTGTGATAATTGTGATCATCCGTCGTCCGTCGAAAATATCTTTCAATGACATCTCCATCTTAACTTACATTCACTTTTTTTCCCTGTTTCAAGGGTGGTCCTCTTCAGAAAAACAAAATGCAAAAGGAATAGAAATCGAGTGTCCCATCTGGTTGCCATTGCAAAAAAAATGCTACAGGAAAAGAAATAGGGTGTCCCCTCTGGTTGCCATTGCAACTAAAGTTTTTCATACGAAATTTTCGAAAGTACCTTTTCTTCCAGAGCTAAATAGCCTTTAAATTTAGCGCGGATAATCAGCTCAAAGACCTAAATTAAAATAGCTTTATTCATCACTGTTGGGTCACCAGGGGCAGTTTATAAGGGGGATTCGGGAAGCAATAGGATCAAATTAGATATCTTCAAAATTCTATATAAGGTCCCCAACAGCTTTTATATTTGACATGGAGAATCAGTTCATAGACCTGTAAAAAGCTTAAATCATGTCGGTTTGGCCATCAGGCGCCGGTCAAAAGTGATAGGAGGTTGTACTTGGGTGCAAATTAGGAAAATCTTTACAAATTCTTCTTAACTCAGTCTACAGTAGCTATTTTATTTGCCATAGATTATGGAATGAAAGATCTTAATGAAAATAGATAAAATCGTTACTGTTGGGCAATCAGGGACAAATCATAGGTGGATAGTTTTATTGGAGACCACTCTCGCCACTGTCCTGCAAAGGTTCTTTGGTTTGAATAAAAAGTCTGACACCTGCGCCAGGGAAGAATTTCTTTGGCTCAGTGGTTAGCGCATTGGCCTTTTAATTCAACAATTTGAAATTACTTATCCGCGTAGGTTCGATACCGGCTTTCGTCAGCTATTTTCAGCTATGCTTCAGTTGCGCAGAGTTTGTTTCTAGAATGGGGCCTCGTCCGGGATAAGGCCTTTAGGCCATTTATGTCGGCATTGTACCGACTTTGTTACTTCATTAAGCATATTTCTGCCTATACAGCTTATCGTCATCAATATATGATGACACTTTAGGGGAGTGTGTTATGGAAGACGACTATCTACACTGCCCTGCATCGGTTCTATGGTTTAATTACATGGCACTTGCGTCATAGATCTTCTTTGGCTTAGTTGCGGACAGTGTGTTTGTAAGAATAGGACTAAGGTTCTATAAATAAAAAATCTTAAAATTTATTCTTTCTTCTACATCAGGTGGCAAATGTCCTTTATATTTGGACATTTTATATATATATATATATGGATCATCAGTTCATAGACCTTTGAATAGCTGAAATCGTCACAGTTGGGACTGCGCATAGGCGAGGGGATATGACTAAGGGGTCCTATATAAAACCATCTTTAAAATTCTTCCTTCTTCTGAATCATGTGCCTCAATATTTCGTTTCGATCATCAGCTCATAGACCATTTTGAAAATAACAATAAAGGCATCACTGTATGGATACCGGGGTCCGAGCCGCGAGGGGAAGGTATAATTCTTATTAATCTTGAAATTTCCATCTTCTGAACCAGGGGGCTGTCAGTCGATATATTTGACAAGGATCAGTTCAAATAAACCGAATGAGATAGATTATACAATGAATGTTGGATAGACTACGATGATCAGATCACATAGGGTAGGGGTTGGATCCATATAGAAATCTTTACAATTAGTATTCAAAGCCAAAATACTTATAGCCTGTTTATCTGAATGTTCTAGAATCTTTGTGAAAATAGCTGAAATCACTAGATTAAGGAAGGAATGGGTGTTATTCTTCCTCTTTCTATTTCAAAATAGAGAAGGGTTATTTCATTTTTTTTCTCTTGACGTACTAATTCATTTTGCCAGGAACGCACTGAATGTGATACCCTCTCAAAATACAGTACATGTAGTTGAAAGTTTAGATCGCTTAACAATATTGCCAGTTTCAAAGTTCGGTAGGATGAATTTTGATTATAAAAGAACTAAAGGGAATATGTGAAAATCTCATTTCCTTAGGTTGCATACAGAAACGTAAGCAATAGAGCTCTTTTCTAAGATGAGCGAACCAGGTCAAATGTCCTTTTTGTTTACAATAATTATTATTGTTTTGGGTTAAAAAGAGATTGGATAATTTTATGAAATTCCTCTTATTATTTGTTTATGGAAATATTTCATTGCTATGGAGTTCATAGTGATCATAACTTCCTAGATGACCATATAATTTGATAATAGACGTTCAATCTAATTCTTTAAAAATTCATAAAACAAGCATTATCATTATAATTTAAAAAAAAGTAAGATCCTTTATACACATTCAAGTTACCATTTCTCCGATTGAACCCAACATTTTATGCACTTACATCAATTTAGTGGTAAACATTGAGAAAGGGGGAGAAATTCCATTTCACTCCATATTGATTTATCTGGTGTCATTCAGGCAGGTTCTCCTCGAGTACAAGGCATTTATTTTTTAATTATGGAATAATTCTCATGTGTATTCCCAATTGTCTTTAGCCAGATGACATCCTTTTAGACGAGCAGACATTGGAAGGTTAAACACCTAATTTCTTATACTTCTCTTCACATGCCACAACTCTTAACTCTTCTCGTGCTGTGCTTCGAATATTCCTGCTGGTCACAAAGCTTATATAAGCGAGGATATAAACTTTGATCAACCTGCACAGACGTACAGTCTTATAGCAGCATACATTGTTGCCCGACTTCTATTTAATGGGTTGTAAAAATACTCGAGCTGTACTAGTTCAATTTGTAAGTGTAGATAGTATGTATTCTGCTTACTCGATATTGAACAAATCAAAAAATACAATTAATTTGAACAGGATTTAGTTAGATTTAAGGATTGTAAAAAAGTTGGAATGTGTGGAATTGGGTTACAAAAGGGGTTATTATATTTAGGTAGTGGAACCATATTAGTTCCGCAACATTTTGGAACTCGATCTTACACAATATTGACCGAGGTTTCCTTAGGAAACCTAGGGTAAGACTGTTAAGGTTCAGTACTTCAAAAACATCGCGAAACTATTACGAGTCTACTACCTTAAAATATTAGCTGCTATATAACTGAAAAGTATAACTTGATTGATTGGAGTTGAACGCCCCTTTCACATTTTTTCAGTTATATCGCGGCGAGTGGATCACCTATCATTGGATTCATGGTATTTTTCTCACCAGTACAACCAACACATGCTTTCCTAGCCTCAAGCTACTTTCTCAAATAGGTCTACGATTATCAACCCATTGGTGAGAGACTTATAGCCGGAAAGAATGAGTGTCGCCATCGCGGATCGAACCTGGGACTTCTAGATTGACAGTCCGACCCGCTACCACGTGCGCTATGACAGCGGCGAAAGAATACCAGGATTCCACTGTAAGGTGCTCCAGCCTCCGCGATATAACTGTAAAAAATGTTAAATCAATCAATTAAGTAAGAAAAGTATAACTTACTTCATTGATTTAATACTGCCGAACAAAAGTACTGCCTACGGTTGCCACCGCTTGTCTAGTCGTTGCTGAAAAAGAAACTAAGTCGAAAAAGTAGCATAATTCGCAAAAAACGCATAGCATGTTATTTCCCTTCCCCCTTTGATAGCGTTAAGTATCAAGTAAATGTCTTTAGTACTACCAGAGAAATAAAAAAATGTCAAAGTTCTTGCACGACGACAACAACGATATGACGACACCAAGGATATAGCACTATTTCGGGATTACTCCGAAAATAACTTGGCTAAAAATGAAATTGATTTCTTCATTCTAACCCTTTCAGTTTTTCTTAACTGGCATCAAGAAGAAGGAATGTGTAAGAATGGGTTAATAAACTGAGGACTAAAATTCCTCACTGGCATCAAGAAGGAATGTGTAAGAACGGGTTAATAAACAGAGGACTAAAAGTGATGGAATACATTGAAATACGACTTTTCAGGTGAAAATGTATAAGCTGGATAGTATTTCGACATTGTCTGCAAATGCTAACTAGTCTAGGATGAAGCTTTTCCTCCCTGGTGATTTTCTTAATCTAGAATGATTGTTCTACCTTCCTTTAAAATTTGACCTGTGGTTGACCTCTTCTTGAACTGATCTCTTCTCAAATAACCATTGTACAGAGATCTCGGATTGGCCTTTTCCGTGCGACAGGTCTCAAATAGTCCTTTTAGATGTTTCTAGCATAGGAAAAGATACTAGTTAACGATAAAGTTCACATGGTGAATGGGTCTGATTATTTCTGTAAGAAAGGATTTACTTTGAAAAAAATACCTGATACAAAATATTAGTCAAGTCCAATCTGTAAGACGAGTGAATCTCTGTAAGATGTAAATGTAGTAAGTCAAGTGTGACAAGGGTTTCACGAAGACATGTTGTCTAATAAATGATCTACCCATTATTACTAAAATTGAGTCAAAAAGCAGCAATGTGTGAGAAAGTTGTGTGCTACTTATTGGTAGCACTGGAAGAAATTCGAATTATGTGCAAGCAGTTCTGTAAAAATACGGTCTACACCGACCTTTGTGAATATTTAGAACAGTGACAACATGTATGTATTCAAATATTTGTTTTACGGAGTGCCCGCAGGGGATTTTTCGTGTGATAAGTCCAATCTAAATGAAGATGCAAGACAAATCATTAAGTATGAAATCTGGATTGTACATGTGATAGTCAGAATACTCTATACGAAAACCTTTCGCTGTTTTGGTAATGCGTATTGACCACAACAGCAATATTTGACATATGATTTTCGAAAATTCTTGTTTAAAAGAAATCTTAAAATCACATTCTAATATAAATGAAATGAATTTGTTTTTCTTTACCGTGTAAACCATACCCTTTCAAATGATAGATAACACAAGGCTGTGATCACATAGAAGTATACCGTGCACGGTATACTGGATTCAATGCGTTCCTTGATTGATTGGAGTTTAACGCCGCTTTCAACATTTTTTCAGTTATATCGATACGGCTGGAGCACCTAACAATGGATTCCTGGTATTTCTCTCACCAGTACAACAATTAAATCCTTTTCTGGCTTCCAGCTACCATCACACATAGGTTTTCGAATATTAACCAATTGGTGAGAGACAAGTAGTCGGAAAGACTGAGTGCCGCCGTCGGGGATCGAACCCGCGACCTCTAGATTAACAGCCCGACGCGCTACCAACTGCGCTTGAATGTTGGCCTTGAGTTTATAACTGCTGAAAGGCGTCTTGTCAAAAGTATTGCACATTTGAAATGTTTAAATGTTGAAACTCTATGATCATTTATCAATCAAATGCTATGCCAATGTAAAATGTGGTGAGGCGGAGTGGGGGGGGGGGGGGGGGGCAGATAAACGTACCAACAGACTGGGCAAAAACCATATGGCCCATCTATCGGAGACATACAACTACCACTAAGCACGTACATACAGCACAGGAAAGAACGAACGCATTTACTGACGGACGGAAGGACAACATAAGGACAGAATGACCCTTTTAGAATTTAGCTGGGTGGGGTATAAATATATGGTTCATATATAAAAAGCATTTACCTTTCAATCCGAACACCATATATCTTCTGACAATTTAAATTAAGACAAGGTAAACAAGGTACCTCACGCTAGACGCTGAACGAAAATTGAACACGTACGATTCCTGCTATACTATACTATACTCAAAAATACGATACTATAATGCACTATCTTTTAGAATAGTACTCTTATATGTGACCCGGTAAAAGGAAATCGTAGTGTTTGATCTCAGCTATTCGCTAGCCCTCAGAAGCGTGCACCGTATATCCGAATAGTCTACTTCTATGTGAACTCAGCCTAAGGCATTCGGGGGGAAATAGTCTTTGACCTCGATACCTTAGCCAAGTGTTAAGGTAGTGGACCCGTAATAGTTTTGCAATGTCTCAGACGTAATATACTTTAACAGTCTTAACTGAGGTTTCCTAATGATTTTCATTAGGAAACCTCGGTTAATATTGTGAAAGAATATGTTGTTCGAAATGTTGCAGAACCATTACGGTTTCACTAACTTCAATGCATGTATCCAACTTAACCCAATTGGTAAGATTGCACTCTGGACTTTTTCTAAAAATTGATCACGTGATCTAATTTTTGACAAAAGTTAACTATGTATTTGGGAATCGTCGAAGATATAATCATAGGTGATTTCCTACGTCATCGGTCACATGATTTCGCCAGTCTATTTTCATTAAAAATCCAAAGTTGTTCAGCTGTTAGATCTGTCTTAAAAAGCTAGCAAATCTGGTCTCAGAATAACCTGATACATTTAGTGTACATGTAATTGTGTTGTAGATTTTTAGCTCACCTGAGCACAAAGTCCGAAATTGAGCTATTGTGATCGACCGGCGCCCGTGCGTTAACAATTTCTAACAACACCTCCTAAACTACTGGACGTATTTACGCCATCTTTTACAGGAATGTTTCCTAGAAGGTCCTATTGCTAAAAGAATTAAAATCGGTTGTAAACTCTGTTTGCCACGGTAACAAGCGTGATTTTTTATAAACAACTATCTTTTAATTCACCTGACCCAGAAGTCCTACAGCCTCGAAATTTGGCATGGATCATCAGCTTGTAGACCTTTATCAAAATAGAATAAATCATGACGACTGCTGGTTCATCCGATGGAATGGGGTAGGACTTGGATCAAATTTGCTAAATTCAAATTCGTCCTTGGACAAACCAGAAGCCCTACAACCTTAAAATTTGGCATGGGGCATCAGCTCATAGACTTTACTAAAAAAGCTGAAATCATGACTGTTGGGCCTCGGGGGTGCAGCATCAGAGGCGGGTGTTTGGACTTGGATAAATTTAGAAATCTTTAAATTCACGTTTTCTTCTGAAACAGAAGCCCTGCGGCCTTGAAATTTGGCATGGATAATCAGCTTTTAAAGCTTTATTAAAATAGCTAAAACTTTAAGTGTGGAGGTAGCCGGGACAGAGCACTTGGGCAGAGGGAATAGTCTCCGACCAGTTTAGAAATCTTTGAAATATCTTCTAAACCAGGAAACCTAGAGCCCTGAAATTTTTATGGATCATCAGCTCTTAGAGCCTTGTTAACGAAAGTTAAAATCATGACTCTTGGACTAGCCGAGGCGGAGCACTGTAGAAGGCTTGGATCGGTTTTGAAATCTTTAGAAATCTCTTATTCTTTATCAGCGCATAAAACTTTATTAAAACAGCTAAATTCAGGAAAGGGTGGAAACCAGGGACAGGGCATCGGGGTAGTGGGTATGACACCAAGCAATAAGACATCTTCAAAATATTTCTTCTCTTTCTAAACCAGGTCCCCAACAGTATGTATATTTGGCAAGAATCATTATTTTATTGACCCGAACCCCTGCCCTTTTCTAAAAAAATGTTCAAGTACTTGTTGGAGGGAGTCATCCATTTAGTTTATCGAGCTTTTTTAATTCATCTAAGAATCCCAAAGGCAGAAATGACTGCACATAGGGGGCGAACCCCCACCTTCTTGGTAAATTGCGTATTTTTGGAATCATGCTCAAAATCTAATCAATTTCTTTAAACTAGGAATTCTCAACATTGATAAACTCCTTTTCAGGGGCTGCGTCCTAAAAACCCTGCCATGTTAATAAAAAAATATCTAGCATTTATTAGGAGGGTGGTGACCAGGGGTAATAAGGGTGACCAGATGTTACTGGGCTTACTAGTTGAAGAACAAACCTACTCACGTACAAGTTCTCTAAGTCACCATTTTCACAGTAAAAACGCAATTTTCATTTCCAACAAATTATTTTTTGAAGTTGTTGTTTCTGTATGATTAAGATGGGTTTCCTTTCCATCTTTACTTAAAACTATGGTGGTTAGCGAGAAATTGGTTTTTGAGTGCGAAATAGGTCGAGGACGAAAGCATTTCTTATGCAGTCAAGGGTTTCTAGGTTGATCCGAGTGAAAATCCATCTGCGAAACAAACAGAAAACATAACAATGTTCGGTATTGCGTGAAAAAATCCTCAAATCTAACCTTTTCCAGTATAATTTTGACTTAGGGATCCCGTTTCCAAGGCCCGAAATTCAGAAAGAGACGGAACTTTTCTAGTAACGAAATTTCGAACCGCTTTTTTCTACATGCGCTCAATCAAAGTTGGAATGTACATTACGTCAAAACCAGCTATATTTTGAAAAGTTTCGCTTAAAATTGAAACATAACTGTCTGCTTCATGACAGCTGACTTCTTTTTGATTATTGATTTTCGTATTATGTCTTTGGACTAATTTTAACCAAAGCACTACCGTATCCGAAAGCTCTCGTATCCGGAATATGTAGACTCGCGATCTTCAAGCTTAAAAATATCAAAAATATGATGTTTGTCGGATACAAGACATATGTGTAGACCTAGATGGAAAGCTCCTCTACTCGATTCTGTAACTTTTATAAAACTTCGTCGTCTAGATTTTCCTACCTTCAAATCGCGGCTATATCCGGCAAAAACGGATGTTTGAGCAATGTAAAACAATCGTTCTTTTAATAGAACAAAATGTTCAATTAATCTTTTCTCATTTCTCTATGAATACTAGCATCTGAATCATATGTAAATGTGATAATATCTAAGTTTCATACCTTCATGCATTAAAAAAATCTTCATTTCTTTTAATAAGATGCAATGAAGCAAAAATGTAAAGATTTCTCCACACATTTCTTTGTGTGAATTCGTGCACAATTTGACAAAATTGTTGTGTGCTAAAAATTATTTTCAATGAAAAAGTAAACCAATTTCACAGCCATTAAGAATTCACAAAATTATGAGGGACACAACTAAAACTAAACTATGACTCAGTGAATAAATATTATATTAAGGTTAAACTAATGATAGTTATTATTGACAATACATATTCATACTTACTTGTTTTTGCAATAAACAGATGTTAATCAACTACCAAAAAATCAGTTTTACCCTTAACCCACATAAAAGATACATTTGATACATTAATGAAGTTAAAACAAAACAAGAGGACCATGATGGTCCTATATCGCTCACCTTCGTCTCTTTGACTTCTCCTTTAGCAAAATTCAATACTTGAAAGATCATTAAATGATCATTAAATTTTTCAAAGAAAAACATAACTCTATTTCTATGATCGCTGCACAAATTTCTATCCTTTTCAAATTCTAAACAAGTTTCATGTGACCTGGCCAACATTCTGACCAAGTTTCATAAAGATTGGGCAATATTTGTGGCCTCTAAAAAGAAATAGTCATTCATGCCCCTTTTCTCGTGATATGGCACAGATCCTTCCCATTTTCGATAGGGATCGTCCTTGTGGCTTGGCAATTATTCTGATCATGTTTCATGAAAATTGAATTGTATTTGTGGCCTCTAGAGCGTTAACAAGAAAATTGTCATTAAGGCCCCTTTTCCCGTGATATGGCACGTATCCTTCCCATTTTCAATAGGGTTCATCTTTGTGACCTGGCCAACATTCTGACAAAATTTCATGAAGATTGGGACATATTTGTGGTCTCTAGAGCGTAAACAAAAAATTGTCATTAAGGCCCCTTTTCCTGTGATATGGCACAGATCCTTCCCATTTTCATTAGGGATCATCCTTGTGGCTTGGCCAACATTCTGACCAAGTTTCATGCAGATTGGGCCATATTTGTGGTCTCTAGAGTGTAAACAAAAAAATTGTCATTACGGCCCCTTTTCCCGTAATTTGGCAAATATCCTTCCCATTCTCAATAGGGATCATCCTTGTGGCTTGGCCAACCTTCTGACCAAATTTCATAAAGATTGGGCCATATTTGTGGCCTCTAGAGTGTTAACAAGAAAATTGTCATTAAGGCCCCTTTTCCCGTGATATGGCACGGATCCTTCCCATTTTCAATAGGGTTAATCCTTGTGACCTGGCCAACATTCTGACCAAGTTTCATGAAGATTGGGCCATATTTGTGGCCTCTAGAGTGTAAACAAAACAAGAGGCCCAAGAGGGCCTGTATCGCTCCACTGGCTTTAACATCATTAGACTTGCATTAAATGAATCTTTCTTTGAATGAAAACAACAGTTTGAAATCTCTTAAGACCTATTTTATATTAATTAACTGGGTATGGCTCACATGGCACCAAAATTCTCAAGTTACATTGAAATCGGCCCAACCTTCATCAGGAGATGTAGTTCAAAGATTTCGGGCTCAAAATAAGCCACACCCGGACATGCCAATATTCATGGGCTAATTAATATTTCGCATACAATTTTTGAAAAGGGTCACAGAAGGAACATTCTGGTAAAATTTCATTGAAATCAGCCAAGTGATTCAGGAGGAGATGTCGTTCAAAGAATTCGGGCTCCAAATAAGCCACACCCTGCCACACCCGTATTTATTGGCCAATCCAAATTTCTTGTACAAATTAGAAGAGGTTCGCCCAAGGAACATTCTGGTAAAGTTTCATTGAAATCGGCCCAATGGTTCAAGAGGAAATGTCATTCAAAGATTTCGAGCTCAAAATAAGCCCCGCCCTGCCACGCCCATATTTGGGGGCCAATCAAAATTTCAGAAACAATTTTAGAAAAGGGTTACCCCAGGTACATTCTGGTAAAGTTTGGTTGAAATCAGCCCAGTGGTTCAGGAGGAGATGTCATTTTAAGATTTTGGGCTCAAAATAAGCCACGCCCATATTTGGGGGTCAATCAAAATTTCTTGAACAATTTAGGTAAACGGTCACCCAAGGAACATCCATGCCAAGTTTCATTGAAATTGGCCCAATGGGTTGGGAGGAGAAGATTTTTAAAGATTTCAAAGTGAAAAAATGCCACGCCCTGCCACGCCCATATTTGGGGGTCAATCGAAATTTCTTTAACAATTTTAGAAGAGGGTCACCCAAGGAACATTTCTACCAAGTTTCATCAAAATCCGCACATTGGTTTGGGAGGAGAAGATGTTTAAAGAAAAAGTTTACGCACGCACGGACGGACGGACGCACGTACGACGGACACACCGCCATGACAATAGCTCGCTGGCCTTCGGCCAGTGGAGCTAAAAATTGTCATTAAGGCCCCTTTTCCCGTGATATGGCACGGATCCTTCCCATTTTCAATACGGTTAATCCTTGTGACCTGGCCAACATTCTGACCAAGTTTCATGAAGATTGGGCCATATTTGTGGCCTCTAGAGTGTAAACAAAAAAAATTGTCATTAAGGCCCCTTTTCCCGTGATATGGCACAGATCCTTCCCATTTACGATAGGGATCATCCTTGTGGCTTGGCCAACCTTCTGACCAAATTTCATGGAGATTAGGCCATATTTGTGGCCTCTAGAGTGTAAACAAGAAAATTGTCATTATGGCCCCTTTTCCCGTGATATGGCACGGATCCTTCCCATTTTCAATAGGGTTCATCCTTGTGACCTGACCAACATTCTGACCAAGTTTTATGAAGATTGGGCAATATTTGTGGCCTCTAAAGTGTAAACACTAAGATTGTTGACGCCGGACGACAGACGACGGACGACGGACATTCAATGATCACAAAAGCTCACCTTGAGCACGATGTGCTCAGGTGAGCTAAAAATCTGAAAACATGTAAATTATCAGAAATGTCAACTTTTACTTTAACTATCAATAACCAAACATTTTCTTATTCATTTATAAATATCTAATTAGGTCTTATTTTCAATTCTTGAAAAGAATGAATAATAGTTTTACTCAAGACTGATTATTTTAAAAAATATACATTATATTAGCCCATTAAAAACTGTATCGCTCAACTTCTCTCTGAAAAATAAAACTTTTCCATTAGTGTGTAATTTATTTATTCTTCTAATTGGTGTTGTGTATATGCATAAAAAAGACTGTTTCAACCCCTCCATGGGTCTCATCAGGCAGGTGGCAGTAGAAATGTTCAGTTCAGCTACTGCAGATAATCCCCTGCTACAGTCAGGTCTAACCAATTATTTGAATATATATTATATTTCCTTGTAGTTATTTCTTTAGTGAGTGTTTTTTACTTTTAATACTAATTTAAAGTACATTTTAGATCTTCAAGAAGTTATAAATATTTTTCATATCTTTTTGATAGTCAAATTGGCATCTAACAAAGGTATGAAGACAATTTATTCATATGCATTTTCGATAATCATGATAAGCATCTCTGGAAATTTTAAACATGACTATTTAAAGATATTGAAAGAGATAAAATCCTAATTAAAAGTTTAATTAAGAGCCCCAAAGAAGAAATCATTTGCTTGGTACTGAAATATTAATATGCAAATTACTTACCTAGAGCTGCTTTGGTGTTCACATCAAAAACTGGTGGACCAGTTTAGTTGACTGTGTGTTTTTCCTGTTGACACTCTGTTTAGCATCCCACAATGGCAGTATATGAACAATACAGAGCCTAAACCATATCTTTTTTCTTCAACAATCCTTGAAAAAATGAAGTGGTTCCTGGCACTTTGTGCAGTACATCTCCTTCGCAAGATGGCCAATTTCCACAATGCGATGTCCATTGTACCATCTCCCATTTGGCTCCTCCTCCGATTCTCTGAAAAAAACATAAAAAGCACTTCCATTGTAAGACCCATAATTGATTCATTTCACTTGATTCTGTAAAAATTCTCATAGAACAGATTCAGTAGGCATTTATCTCTTTTGAAATGAATTTTTTTTCCACGAGGGCTTGTATAACTCTTCTCGGCATTGCTCTCCATATTACCATTTCAAGTACACTTAAATCAGCACACAAAAAAAGACGATTTTCCTTCAGTTTTAACTCTTCTCAGGGGAAAATATGTAACAAATAGTGAGTCTGACTCTAGATCTTTCAATCAAGTAGTGAAGGCTAGTGTAACTTATAAGTACACAAGGTTTAATTTAATTCTATTTCTTAGAAAGTATCTAATTGTAAACTACCCTGGTATCAGTTTTGCTTGGCTTGAATCATTTTGAAATTGAATTTTAGGTAACTGTGATTATCATGCACAATAACAAGATGTAAAAAAGGAATAAAAACATAAACAAATAAATATCAGACATCTTTTATACTCCATACAGACTTCACTAAATACAGTAGCTGGTCCCACTGACATGTCTGGTAAAAATCATGCTGGCCCGATAAGCTGTGAATGAATACAGGACTGACCGGTAAATTCTAGCCATATACACACTGTTTGTTATTGTTCCATCCGGTGGAATTTAATCCAGACTGGTTAAATTGTTAAGTTTACCAGACCCACTGTCCATTGAAAAACATGTTATTTTGTGAAGTATGTATATTATATAGTTACATGTACAAAGCTGCAATGAAAATATTTTCATGCCTGTGTACCGGTTTAGATAGATATATTGTTTTTGTTCCACATTGTCTTCTTATATCAGAGTATTACACATGCCAAATTTTACAGGCCAAGTTGACAGGACACCTTCGGTTAAGTTCCATTCAAAGAAAATTAAATTAAATTTCAACTTTTTAATATCGGCGTTTCATACAATAAAATGCGGAGGCATAGAATGATATTGGGACCGATTAATACATAGGGCCGAGTTGCCGATCGTCTGCGTTGACCCGTCACCCACAATAAAAATCTATGGGTATATGACAACAATCTACAAAAAAATGTTCATTTGATACTTTTGCATACTTTATTCAAATAAAATTTAAATAAAAATAAGTTAGACCCAATAAATATAATGAATTTAGGATTAATTTGGTTAAAGTTTGGTTTAATTTGGTAATCATTGAATAATTTGGTAATGCCATGGACCGAAAATCTATTGAAAGAAAAAACAGTTTAATTTTGACTGAGGTGGTTTGAAATTTAGTTTTTGCGGGACCGCTATCATGAAAATGTTCCTAGGCTTATTTCAATTTCGGTTTAATCGGTCGCTCTCGACCCAAGATATTTTTTGACAGATTATGTTATACGATACTTGTTGTTTGGTTCATCTCTTACCTTTCTTCGAAAGTCGTTTGGGAAGAGGTTCCATTCTGTATATCTCCAGTAGATCGTACTTCTCGGATACTTAAAAATCGCTCTCTTCTATCTTGTGTCGTTGATTTTGCGAATTTCCCAAAAAGACGTAATTGCTGCGACATAATCAGCTTTTGTTTTTGCTCTGTCTGAATTATGTGCAAGTTTTGAGCGCTAACTTTATTGTGAAGAGCTCGCTGCGCGAAAAAGCTGCGCAAGATTGAACTCCCGAAATCGTCCTTAAGATATGATAGACCTTCAAGAAAAAATGCCAAAATCATTAGTGTGAAGCAATTTCAAGCAGAGCAAGGGGGAGGTAATAGGACCAAGTGGCTATTCATAAAAAATCTTTAAAATTCTTATTCTAACCAGTAAACAAGGTAACCGACAACATTTATAATTGGTTCGATCATCAGTTCATATACTTTTACGAGATCAAATAGAATCATGGCTGTTTGGCTACCAGGGACAGAGCACCAAGGGATGGCGAATGTCTCGGGGCTAGGCTAAATTTTAAAAATATCTGTCTAAACCAATTTGGATTATCAGTCCATATATACCTTTTTTGCAAAAAACATCAAGCAATTTCCGTTTGTTAACCGGGGGCGGAGCACTTGGTGTTTCACAGTTAACAGAGCTTGAGGGCTTAGACAGTTCTAGCTTATACGGGGGTTGTTCAAATTGTATTCAGACTAGGTCAGTTAATCATTAGTAATGTATACTTACGCGAAGAAAGTATATTTTTATTAACGGGACACTGTATATGTTAAACTTGCCAAAACCTGCAGCTGAACAATGTATATTCTTTGAACACGCAATCAAAGATACATTGGTTTTAAGGCGGCGAATAGTTGATTTCGTTAGCGGCGTTGTCGAAAATTCAGATTTTTGTTGTTGTGTATATTAGCTTGTCACGGCTCGTTATTAATTGGAGAAGGAGGAATTTAGTGCTTCCGTCATAAGCTATGCTCTTCTGGTTTGTATAAATGAAAAATCGAATGGTACGAAATCAAAGTTCTAAGAATGGTTCCCCGTAGTAAATCGCCGAAAACGCCCAACGACTCGACAATTGACGTCCTCATTCTTGCCTAGATAAGTTATTTTTGTCCATGCTTGTCTCCGGAGTACCGAATGAATGTAAAGTATTTTGAAGAATGAACCATTCCTTTCCGTTATGACAAGTATATGATTCATGTATTTCGGTATTTCTTCAAGATTACGAATAGAATAATTAAAGATAAAAATTCCTAACTGCTCACCTGAATTTCATTGGTCCAGTGGATCTCTTCCAGGAAGCTTTCTGGTAAAGTTTCATTCACATTTGCTTCATTGTTCAATCTAAGATTTAATTCCAAGGATTTAAAGTGAAAATAGACTCTGCCCTCCAATTCACTAATGAGGAGATTAAAAATAAGCCCCGTCCGTCCATATTTATGGGACAATCAAAATTTCGCGGACAATTTTTGATTAGGGTCACCCAAGGAACATTATACGGCCTAGCTGTTCAGAAGGAGATGTCTTAAAAGTTTTCAATGTGAATATGCCACACCCATATTTATTTGCCAATCAGAATTTTGCGAACAATTTTTAAAGAGCAAAGTTTCAATGAAATCGGCAGACAGATTCTGGAGAAGTTTTAAAGATTGTTGATGACGGATGCAGGACGACGGACTCGGGGCAATTGTAGGACAGAAAAATAAAATTATGCTTATTCCAAAGTTGTTATTCCAATGTTTCTAATATACAGAACTACAGAATCCTTGAGTTTTTGCTTTGTTCCGGACATATTGATGTATCGAAAAATAACAGAGGGCAACGCATCCTAAATCATATCGCCTATCAAATACTTAACAAACCTGATACAGTCTTTTTCTACTAACTGCATTCTTCGAGGTACTTGGTACAACTGTACTTAATACAATGGTGTTCCTGAATTATAAAATGAGGTGTGCATTTAATAGTTTATGTGGTTTTTTCCTAAGAAACCGATAGAGAAATGGATAATTAAAGTAACTTGAACTGTCCTAATAGTTCCTGGTTTAATACACGAGGGTCATGATGGCCCTTATTCTGCTAACCTAAGAACCAGGCATTAATCGTGTGGCATTACATGTCACACTGTCTTATATCAATATTAATATTCTTATTACAAATGTATTTTGATTTATTGTATGCAACATGTTCCAAGTTGGCCCAGTCTTAAATTCTGTCGTCTGTTTTAGGGTCTAAGGATGGGGCAAGGCTTTAATTTTTTTTTCTAATTTAGATAAATCCATTACAAGACAACAAATATTTCGACTGATCCCAATTGTAAAGGGTTGCAGATAACATACAAATTAAAGGGTAGATAATATTAGGTAGAAAGTGTTAGTTAGCAGCGTTTTCTTCTTTTCCCTATTAGCAAGGTCATTCGTCAAGATCAAATATAAAAGCTATGTATCTTTGGCACAGCAGTGATTTTGGAAGCGATAAGTAAGAAAATATCTGGTATACATGGTAAGGACATGGTGAATAATCAAGGTTAATTAAGAAAGTTGACCTCTTGTGTTGTTTTGTCTATCCAGTTCCCTGGTCTTCAGTACCATCAGTACTTTGATTTTATCACAGCGTAGTCATATGCAAGCACTGCTTTGAAAACACAAAGCACTTCGTGTCGCACAAAAGTTGATGACGTAAACTAGACTTATTTTTCTGAGCGCATGAGCACAAAAAAGCTACGTAGTACACATGTTGTAAGGCTTTTGACTCGATTATCTTTTTCCATACAGGGTTGTTTCCTATAGGCCAAAAATGATTAATTCACATCATTTGTAATTTTCAGTTTCATCGGATGTTTAGTACAAAACTTATCGCAAAAGTTATCGAATTTCTTGACAACGCTCGTACACTTATAAGGAAAATTGGCTCAAGCCTCTGGCTAATCTATTTTAAAACAATACGGAGAATTTCAAACAGGCTGGAACGATACCCATAATGAACAGATTATTACACTTGTTTATTTAAAATATATTAATATCACTCAGGATTTAATGGGTTATATTTCTGGTGATTTTAAACTTATGAAAAAGGGGCCTTAATGTAAACTTTCTGGTTAACAAAACACATCTTTTATTAATGGTTTCATTCATGTGAAACTTTCACAGAGTATCCATTTACAATTGGGGCCTTTATGTATCTTTATTGTTTACACTACTCCTTCATTTACACATGGAATTTAACCAATTTTTTTCATTGTATATAACATCATGTGACCTTGAAGTGATTTTGAAGTGGTCTTGTGATTTTATACTGCATAAATAAAAAATCCTTCATGTGAACACTTAAAACAAAACTTTTTTATGGATACTTCATGTGAAACCTTTACAGAATATTCCTTTTCCAGTGTTTTACACATGTCGTATTGTTATACTCGACGCATAACCAATTTTTCACAGGTGAAAAGGACGCACGGGGCACGTTTTGTTGGGGGAATCAAAAGGGTTTTTTAGAAAATCTGTAGATCATAACCAAGGTTTTACGGGTAAAAAACTATGCATCAACGATTCAGCAGTAAGATTTACGTAGCTGAGCGTACACTGCGCCGTTAGTCGAAGAGAGTCTTGCTAACACGTGGTGAATTACTTAGTTCGAACTCGTGAGTTTGACCGTAGTGCCTCGGACATTTCAAAAAAATATTCAAAACTCTATTCACGGTTTACTACGTTTTTTTGTCACTAAAGTAACCGTATTCTCAAGTACGCTGTAATAAAATCTTGGTCACATGTCACGTTGTTCACTTTATTTCGACGTAGTGATATATTGTCGTACTATCACGTACCGTACCGTTTTCTACCGTATTATTCTATCGTAGTGGCCGCACAAATCTTGTGTATGTTCAAAGTTCCTAAGGCGAAAAACAACTTTCTGTCGTAGTCTGAATGAAGTTGATCATAGTTTGAAATTGTGAAATCGTACTCTTATCTAATTAAATCGTATCGTTTAATAAAGTTTGTCGTATATACCATATACAAAAACATCTGTTCAACTGATACTACGACCAGGCAAGGAAACAGTTGGGTTGGATTAGGTTCGGAGTACGAATAAGTTGATAAAATCTAATAATGAAGTGCACGTGAAATTCGCGTATTTAAACCGTGGACTCCAAAGCGTTAACATTCAAAAGTAAATGGACAGAAGGACATGCTGAACGGGATATCCGGTATCCTAATAGCTCTTCTGATCAGTAGAGCTAAAAATGAAGCTATTAAATGCTTAATTTACCAGAGTCATTGATTTTATTCGAACTTTTTTCCAGCATATTTGTTTTTGGCCTTCATCAGCAGTTATCAAAGGCTTCCAATTTTTTTTTCAATTTCAACCGTTGCATCCTGCTGCCGTTAATGCTTTTTTTGAGTAATCAAATCATGGGTAAGATGTCTTGACTGCTATTCCAATTCATGGTCCTTAAAGTCCAATAATTGACACACTGTTGCCAGATATTTTCGAACTCGGGAGGAAGAGATAAGTTGTGGCTGTTTGCATCAAGATTCCTCTGCCATTTTATTCATAGCGTGTCATGAGTTTATTTGAGAATCCTGGCTTCCAATACTGGCCAAAACAAATGGGTTAGATGTAGACATTTCACACTCATTCCGAGTTCCTTCCAATATGTCTAAAGTAGCTACCATTGGTTCAGTAAGTAGCACAGGACATCTCTTTGTCTGTTTTCCTTGGGTCTCTACCAGATGCAGTCTGAAAAATAAAACCATTACTCTATCACTTGGAACACAAAGTTTACAAATGCTAACTTGATTAGAATTTTGCTTAAAGCAATTAAAGTAAAACCTCCGAATACTGGACTCCCATAAACCGAAGACCTCTACAAAATGAAAAAGTTCTGAGCTCTATTTGTCCTTATTATTCTGAATAGAACTAGAAAAAGCGTGTTTGTAAAACACTGTGCCACAATTGCATTATTCTGTCAAAATTTGACACACAATTCTCAAAAGTTTATCAGGTTATCTACTCCTTATACTGAATATGAAGGCTCTAGCTCAAATAGTTTTTCAATATCTTGAATACAAGATTTTCAAAAAATTTTAAAGGGCATAATTCCGAAAAGGGGCATACTTCCTTTAAAATACCGGTCATCTATTTTTTCATGAGGAATAGGTATATAAAATTTCAAAACTGTAGCACACACCAATCAAAAATTTACAGACAAACCCACCCACCCACCGAACCACAGACATGCCAAAAGCAATATGTTCTTCCAACTTTTTAACCTGGGGGCACAAAAAAGTATTTGAAAACCGGAACATCTGAATTATGAACAGATTTCAAAGAACATTCTGACAAATCTCGAGTGCTTGCCTGTACACATTGAATCGCCAAATATACCTATTTATATCAAGTACTTGGTGAAAGTAGCACATGTCGATGTAAAATAAACATCGGAAGCAAGAAATGATAGACTTAGCAAAAAAGAAAAGCAATATGCGTCCGGCAGATGTCAAAATACATCCTAGACCTATATTTTTGCATTAACGCGAACGCTGCTAGAGTATACCTTATATTACAAGTGACCTCCTTCAGATCAGTTCCAAGGCATCGGTATTCAGAGGTTCCAATCTATACTGTATAGTTTTTTTCCACATGGTCTATTTTTTGCATATTTCTCGGTGAAGATTACTTCCGGAAAATTTTAACCTAAGGAATTTTCCATAGTCCTATCTATGTTTTTTTTATCATCAACCTATATAAAATCGTATATGTAGAGGAAGGAATCAAATCTTGCCATATGCTGTGTATGATGTTTATCTTTTCTGCTGCTTTATGACAGAAAGGGTAAAATTAGTAAGAACAAATGAATATAACCTGGTATAATTCAATACTCGCTATTTTAATCAAAGTCATATTGAATACTAGAATTTTATGGGTCAAAATATTGAATGCTGGTATTTTATTGGTCAAGATATTGAAAAGAGACATTTTATGGGTCAATTATATTGTTTTCCCACAAACCACCAACAATTCAATTTAGATTTTGATGAAATTCAAATATTACATTTACATAAAAACTGGGATTGAAGAGGAAAGGCACAATGGATGTATATATGCAGACGTTATTTTTGATATATTGCTTCTCTTGACCAGTCTGATCAGTCGGCTGAACGAAAATTTTCCGTTTGATACCGAGATATTTATCCATTTCAGATAGTCTTAATCCTAAAAGCACAATGGATGTATATATGCAGACGTTATTTTTGATATATTGCTTCTCTTGACCAGTCTGATCAGTCGGCTGAACGAAAATTTTCCGTTTGATACCGAGATATTTATCCATTTCAGATAGTCTTAATCCTACAAAATAATGCACATGTAAAGCGAGTAATAGAATATTGTATTTATTATTTTCTCGAAAATTTATGCTAATTAGATAATTACTTTTACTCTAAAATTATTCGTCAAATTAGCTGTGAATCATATTCCTCTTTTTCATAATATGCCGTCGAGGGCTCCTCTTTTTTTTCCTTGTTGAGTTCCTTTAATGGTATGTATTGTAAGAGAAATTATCTACGGATCAATTTCATGCGCATGTTAAAAGTCTGGGCAAATTCAATCGAAACAATCAGAACCTCTATCATGCTGTCAAAGCAAGTGCCCGTAAAAATCAAGATATACTTTTTTACCTACAATTGATGAAATTATCTCAGCAAAGCTATTAAATCATTAACATTTTATTTTTTAGCTCACCTGATCGCATCGTGCTCAAGGTGAGCTTTTGTGATCATTGAATGTGCGTCGTCCGGCGTCAACAATCTTAGTGTTTTACACTCTAGAGACTAAAATATAACACAATTTTTAACGAAACTTGGTCACATTCTTGGCCAAGACACAAGGATGAGCCCTACTGAAAATAGGAAGGATCCATGCCATACGGAAAAGGGGCCTTAAAGACAATTTTCTTGTAAACACTCTAGAGGCCACAATTATGGCCTGATATTTGTTGGCCAGGTAACAAGGATGAACCCTATTGAAAATAGAAAGGATCCATGCCATATCAAGGGAAAAGGGGCCTTAAAGACAATTTTCTTGTTTACTCTGTAGAGGTCACAAATATGGCCCAATCTTCATGAAACTTGCAGTTGTTCAGTTGTTAACAAGGTCACAAGGATGAACCCTATTGAAAATGGGAAGGATATATGCCACATCACAGGAAAAGGGGTCTTGAATACAATTTTCATCTTTACATTCTAGGGGCCACAAATTTGGCTCAATCTTCATGAAACGTGGTCAGATTAATGGCCAGGTCACAAAGATGAACCCTATCGAAATTAGGAAGGATCCATACCACATCAAGGGAAAATGGGCCTTAATGCAAATTTTCTTATTTACACTCTAGAGGCCACAAATATGGCCAAATCTTTATGAAACTTGATCAGAATGTTTGCCAGGTCACCAGGAGGAACCTGTTAGAAAATGGTAAGGACCCATGCCATATCACAGAAAAAGGGGCCTTCATGCCATTTTTCTTGTTTACATCCTGGAGGCCTCAAATATGGCCAAATTTTCATGAGACTTGGTCAGAATAGTGGCCAGGTCACAAGGAGGAACCTTTTTGAATATGGTTAGGATCCAATCCATATCACGGCTTTAGGTATCTTAATGACAATTTCCTTGTTCACACTCCAGAGGCCGCAAATATGGCCCAATCTCCAAGGAACTTGATCAGAATGTTGGCCAGGTCTCAAGGATGAACCCTTTTGAAAATGGGAAGGATACATGTCATATCATGGGAAAAGGGGCCTGACAATTTATGTTTACACTCTAGTCTCTGAGTCCACAAATTTGGTTAAATAGTCATGAAACTTTGGCAGAATGATGGCCAGGTCACAGGCAACTGGTTTAGAAAAGGCTAGAAACTTATGCAGGGATCATAGGAATAGAATGTCTTTCTTTGAATAATCTAATGGTCATTTAATGATTCTTAAAGCATTTAATATTGCTAAGGGAGGACTCAAAGAGGCGAAGGTGAGCGATAAAGGACCATCAGGGTTCTCTTGTTTTCTATACAATTCAATAAATATCTTAAATTATTTCAATATAACTTTGTCTTTTATTTTCTGTCACAACAGTTTTGTTTTCAAAACAATACTAAGTATTCCAAATATGGTGTCCTAATTTTTCATTTGAGTCATTTAGGCGGGAAGCGCCTGGTCTCGCGAGATATCGCTGTCAAAAAGAAAAAAAATAGTTGACATTATTTGGATTTTCTAATGGTCCGGCAAATTGAGACTTAAATGCATGACATATCAAATTGCCTGTTGAATTTCTTTTGGGGGATGGATAAATAGAAGTTGTACTATTTACACAAGTACCGATAATTTACCATAAAGTGCCCAGACTAGGCAATGAAACAAGGAATGAAGAATGGAAATTCTTGTTCGATTTATAATTAGTGAAAGATTAAATCGTTCTAAGAAACTGTGATAAAAGTAAACAGTCGAAAAAAAAATATGGCAGTGTGAGGGTGAATTCATTAATGTAAATATGGTAGTACGACTTGCCTTAAAATTCCCCGATAATGTAATCCGATAGGCCACTTGTAAGCGTCCCCATTTGAAAAAAACACGCCTACCATTTTAGACGACTGGAGATAAGTCGAAACTGACAAGTTACGAGAAGGGTGGGACGCATGGTCTGGAAAAAGTTGTCGTCCAACGGAATCCTTTAATTGGACTTTTTGTCATCCGCTTTGGAAAGTTGTCGTTGCAAACGTCATGTCAGAGACCCCTGAACTAATTGCTGATTTTTTGACTGATTCAGACCATATCGGTTGCTGATTTGGACAACCTCAGTGGCTGATTTGGTCACTATCAGTGGCTGATTCGGATATCCAAGGATGATCGGACATCTAAGGCTGCATCGGACCACATCTATGGCTGATTCTGATACATGTAGTAGCAAATTAGGTATATGTAATCATCCAATTTAGAAAAAAGAGAACAATGTTGGTCCTATATCGCTCAGCTGAGTAAGTCAACTCATAACTTGTCAACCATGTTTTAAATACCAGAGATGTCAATTATGAAATTGAATTCTTTCCAAGACTTTTGAAGAACTTCACCTAAGGATCATCTCTGCCAAATTTCAGCTTGATTGACCTAGTGGTTTTAGGGGGAGACGAATTTACCTTAGGAATACCCCTGCCAAATTCCAGCTTGATTTTCCTAGTTGTTAAGTAGAACTTTTTTTAAGATTTTCATCATTTTCTGGCCATTTTCAGCTTCATTGTTACCATGGAAACCAGAGTTTTTGATGTCATTAAATTCCTTTAACATCTTTTGAAGAGCTTTACCAAAGAAACATCCCTGCAAAGTTTCCGATGGATTGACATAGTGGTTAAGAAGAAGATTTTTTCCAAACTTTTGGCAATTATCGGCCTTTCTGTTACCATAGCAACCAGAGCAAATGTGTATTCAATGCAACACTCCTCAAACTGTTAGTCATATATATGTATAGATTTCGCTTCTATCAGGAACAATTATTTTGAAGTCGTAAAGTATGAAGACCCCTTTTGACTCTGTTAAGATTGAGCTATTTTTTATTTCCTGAAAGCAATTGGTTTGTGTAGTAAAATGTAAATTTACCTTAATTGGATTTTTAATTTATTCCTAGACTTGAAAGCCGTTATGTGAATTTTAAAGGTCATTTCGTGTGATCGTTTGATCATAATTTCCTTTTAGACTTGAAAGTGTTTCTTTACATTTCTATCTTTCGCTGTTTTCGGCGAGGGGATATGGTAATAGTCTCCGTCCGTCTTTCCGTCACTAAACTTGTCCGGAGCTTATCTCCTAAAGTATAATAGCTACCAATTTGAAACTTTATGGGAGGATAGATTTCATTGGGAGAAGTGCAGTGCACAAAAACTACACCTATCGCTTGCATAATTTTGGAATTATTGCCCTTTGTTATTTTTGATACTTAGATTTTGTCCGGAGCATATCTCCAAAAGTATAATAGCTATTAACTTCAAACTTTATGGGAAGTTAGATCTTACTGTAGAGAAGTTCAGTTTTTATTAGTCCCCCACCCGTTACCGGTTGGGGGACTATAGGTTTGCTCGATTCCGTCTGTCCGTCCGTCTGTCCGTCACGCTTTTGTCCGGGCTATATATTCTAAACCATATGTGCTAGCAACTTCAAACTTGGTACACTTATAGATCTCATTGAGGAGAAGTGTCATGTTCAAGAACCGTTACTCTACCACGCCCACTTTTTGAGTTATTGCCCTTTGTTGTTTTTAGCCCTACATTCTTGTCCGGAACATATCTCCTAAATTATGTGTGCTAGCAACTTCAAACTTTGTACACTTATAGATCTCATTGAGGAGAAGTGTCATGTTCAAGAACCGTTACTCTGCCACACCCACTTTTTGAGAATTGCCCTTTGTTGATTTAACCTTTACATTCTTGTCCGGATCATATCTCCTAAACTATAAGTGCTAGAAACTTTAAATTTTGTACACCTATAGATCTCATTGAGGACAAGTGTCATGTACAAGAACTGTTACTCTGCCACACCCACTTTTTGAGTTATTGTCCTTTCTTGTTTTTACCTTTACATTTTTGTCCGGAACATATCTTCTAAACCATAAGTGCTAGAAACTTCAAACTTGCTACACTTATAGATATCATTGAGGACAAGTGTTATGTACAAGAACTGTCACTCTGCCATGTCGACTTTTTGAGTTATTGCCCTTTGTTGTTTCTATCCGTACATTTTTGTCCCGTACTAATCTCCTAAACTATAAGCCCTAGCAACTTCAAACTTTGTACACTGGTAGATCTCATTGAGAAGATCTAGTAAGTAGGAGATATATTATAAGAAAGGATTTTTTGTTATCCGGTGGGGGACTCCTGTATTGCATCGCAATACGACATGCACTCGTTAATGATAAAACTTCCTTGCATAATTTTGGAGTGTTTGCCCTTTGTTTTTAGCTCACCTGAGCACATCGTGCTCAAGGTGAGCTTTTGTGATCATTGGATGTCCGTCGTCCGATGTCCATCGTCCGTCGTCAACAATTTTCTTGTTTACACTCTATAGGCCACAATTATGGACCAATCATCATGAAACTTTGTTAGAATGTTCTTCAGGTCACAAGGATTAACCCTATCGAAAATGGGAAGGATCCGTGCCATATCACGGGAAAAGGGGCCTAAAAGACAATTTTCTTGTTTTCACTCTAGAGGCCACAAATATAGTCCAATTATCATGAAACTTGGTCAGAATGTTTTCCAGGTCACAAGGATGAACCCTATTGAAAATGGGAAGGATCCGTGCCATATCACGGGAAAAGGGGCCTTAAAGACAATTTTCTTGTTTACACCCTAGAGGCCACAAATATGGTCCAATCATCATGAAACTTGGTCAGAATGGTCTCCAGGTCACAAGGATTAACCCTATCGAAAATGAGAAAGATCCCTGCCATATCACGGGAAAAGGGGCCTTAAAGACAATTTTCTTGTTTACACTTTAGAGGCCACAAATATGGCCCAATCTCCATGAAACTTGGTCAGAATGTTTTCCTGAACACAAGGATGAATCCTATTGAAAATCTGAAGTATCCTTGTCATATCACGGGAAAAGGGGCCTTAAAGACAATTTTTTTGTTTACACTCTATAGGCCACAAATATTGCCCAATCTTCATGAAACTTGGTCATAATGTTGGTCAGGTCACACTAACGCAGCCTTTTGAAAGTGGGAAGGATCCATGCCATATCACAGGAAAAGGGGCCTTAATGATAATTTTGTTATAACTCTAGGGGCCATATTTTTGGCAGAAATGTCATGAAAGTTGGTTTTATGTAGAAATTATCTACTTAATGACATCTGACTATTTAATTGATGTGATGCCCTAGGGGTCAAGTAGATTCAGGTGAGCGATCTAGGACCATCACGGTCCTCTTGTTTTTAAAGGAACTTGATCAGAATGTTGGCCAGGTCTCAAGGATGAACCCTTTTGAAAATGGGAAGGATACATGCCATATCATGGGAAAAGGGGCCTGACAATTTATGTTTACACTCTAGTCTCTGAGTCCACAAATTTGGTTAAATAGTCATGAAACTTTGGCAGAATGATGGCCAGGTCACAGGCAACTGGTTTAGAAAAGGCTAGAAACTTATGCAGGGATCATAGGAATAGAATGTCTTTCTTTGAATAATCTAATGGTCATTTAATGATTCTTAAAGCATTTAATATTGCTAAGGGAGGACTCAAAGAGGCGAAGGTGAGCGATAAAGGACCGTCAGGGTTCTCTTGTTTTCTATACAATTCAATAAATATCTTAAATTATTTCAATATAACTTTGTCTTTTATTTTCTGTCACAACAGTTTTGTTTTCAAAACAATACTAAGTATTCCAAATATGTTGTCCTAATTTTTCATTTGAGTCATTAGAGCGGGAAGCGCCTGGTCTCGCGAGATATCGCTGTCAAAAAGAAAAAAAAATAGTTAACATTATTTGGATTTTCTTATGGTCCGGCAAATTGAGACTTAAATGCATGACATATCAAATTTCCTGTTGAATTTCTTTTGGGGGATGGATAAATAGAAGTTGTTCTATTTACACAAGTACCGATAATTTACCATAAAGTGTCCAGACTAGGCAATGGAACAAGGAATGAAGAATGGAAATTCTTGTTCGATTTATAATTGGTGAAAGATTAAATCGTTCTAAGAACCTGTGATAAAAGTAAACAGTCGAAAAAAAATATGGCAGTGTGAGGGTGAATTCATTAATGTAAATGTGGTAGTACGACTTGCCTTAAAATTCACCGATAATGTAACCCGATAGGCCACTTGTAAGCGTCCCCATTTGAAAAAAACACGCCTACCATTTTAGACGACCGGAGATAAGTCGAAACTGACAAGTTACGAGAAGGGTGGGACGCATGGTCTGGAAAAAGTTGTCGTCCAACGGAATCCTTTAATTGGACTTTTTGTCATCCGCTTTGAAAAGTTGTCGTTGCAAACGTCATGTCAGAGACCCCTGAACTAATTGCTGATTTTTTGACTGATTCAGACCATATCGGTTGCTGATTTGGACAACCACAGTGGCTGATTTGGTCCCTATCAGTGGCTGATTCGGATATCCAAGGATGATCGGACATCTAAGGCTGCATCGGACCACATCTATGGCTGATTCTGATACATGTAGTAGCAAATTAGGTATATGTAATCATCCAAAATAGGAACAAGAGGACCCTGAGGGCCCTAAATCGCTCACCTGATATTTCAAGTAAATTATCATTAAGACTCCATTTCCTATGATATGGCATGAACCTTCCGATTTTCAACAGAGTTCATTCTTGTGACCTGGCAAACATTTTGATAAGTTTCATGAAGATTGGACTATATTTGTAGCGTTTGGAGCTCTAACAAGAAAATTGTCATTAAGGACCCTTTTCCCGAGATATGGCATTTATACTTCCCATTTTCAAATGAGTTCATCCTCATGACCTAACAAACATTCTGACAAGGTTTCATGATGATTGGACCATATTTGCGACTTCTAGAAAGTAAAAAAAAATGTCATTAAGACGCCTTTTCCTGTCATATGGCATCGATCCTTCCCATTTTCAAAAAACTTCATCCTCATGACCTAACAAACATTCTGACCAAGTTTCATGAAGATTGGACCATATTTGTGGCTTCTAGAGTAAAAACAAGAAATTTGTCATTAAGGCCCCTTTTCCCGTGATATGGCACACATCCTTTCCATTTGAGCAATTTTCATAAGGGACCAACCAAGGAATATTTCTGTAAAATTTGGTTGATTTTGACCCATAAGTTAAGGAGGAGATGTCGTTTAAAGATATTGTTGACAAAATTGTCATTAAGGCGCCTTTTTCTGTGATATGGCACCGATCCTTCCCATTTTCAATAGACTTCATCCTCATGACCTAACAAACATTCTGACCAAGTTTCATGAAGATTGGACCATATTTGTGGCTTCTAGAGTGAAAACAAGAAATTTGTCATTAAGGCCCCTTTTCCCGTGATATGGCACGGATCCTTTCCATTTGAGCAATTTTCATAAGGGACCAACCAAGGAATATTTCTGCCAAGTTTGATTGATTTTGACCTATAAGTTTAGGAGGAGATGTCGTTTAAAGATATTGTTGACAAATTTGTCATTAAGGCGCCTTTTTCTGTGAAATGGCACGGATCCTTCCCATTTTCAATAGACGTCATCCCCATGACCTAACAAACATTCTGACCAAGTTTCATGAAGATTGGACCATATTTGTGGCTTCTAGAAAGTAAACAAAAAAATTGTCATTTAGACGCCTTTTCCTGTGATATGGCATCGATCCTTCCCATTTTCAAAAGACTTCATCCTCATGACCTAACAAACATTCTGACCAAGTTTCATGAAGATTGGACCATATTTGTGGCTTCTAGAGTAAAAACAAGAAATTTGTCATTAAGGCCCCTTTTCCCGTGATATGGCACAGATCCTTTCCATTTGAGCAATTTTCATAAGGGACCAACCAAGGAATATTTCTGCGAAATTTGGTTGATTTTGACCCATTAGTTTAGGAGGACATGTCGTTTAAAGATATTGTTGACAAAATTGTCATTAAGGCGCCTTTTTTTGTGATATGGCACCGATCCTTCCCATTTTCAATAGACTTCATCCTCATGACCTAACAAACATTCTGACCAAGTTTCATGAAGATTGGACCATATTTGTGGCTTCTAGAGTGAAAACAAGAAATTTGTCATTAAGGCCCCTTTTCCCGTGATATGGCACGGATCCTTTCCATTTGAGCAATTTTCATAAGGGACCAACCAAGGAATATTTCTGCCAAGTTTGGTTGATTTTGACCTATAAGTTTAGGAGGAGAGGTCGTTTAAAGATATTGTTGACAAAATTGTCATTTAGGCGCCTTTTTCTGTGAAATGGCACGGATCCTTCCCATTTTCAATAGACGTCATCCCCATGACCTAACAAACATTCTGACCAAGTTTCATGAAGATTGGACCATATTTGTGGCTTCTAGAAAGTAAACAAAAAAATTGTCATTTAGACGCCTTTTCCTGTGATATGGCATCGATCCTTCCCATTTTCAAAAGACTTCATCCTCATGACCTAACAAACATTCTGACCAAGTTTCATGAAGATTGGACCATATTTGTGGCTTCTAGAGTAAAAACAAGAAATTTGTCATTAAGGCCCCTTTTCCCGTGATATGGCAAAGATCCTTTCCATTTGAGCAATTTTCATAAGGGACCAACCAAGGAATATTTCTGAGAAATTTGGTTGATTTTGACCCATAAGTTTAGGAGGACATGTCGTTTAAAGATAATGTTGACAAAATTGTCATTAAGGCGCCTTTTTCTGTGATATGGCACCGATCCTTCCCATTTTCGATAGACTTCATCCTCATGACCTAACAAACATTCTGACCAAGTTTCATGAAGATTGGACCATATTTGTGGCTTCTAGAGTGAAAACAAGAAATTTGTCATTGAGGCCCCTTTTCCCGTGATATGGCACGGATCCTTTCCATTTGATCAATTTTTATAAGGGACCAACCAAGGAATATTTCTGCCAAGTTTGGTTGATTTTGACCTATAAGTTTAGGAGGAGATGTCGTTTAAAGATATTGTTGACAAAATTGTCATTAAGGCGCCTTTTTCTGTGAAATGGCACGGAATATTTCTGCCAAGTTTGGTTGATTTTAACCCATAAGTTTAGGAGGAGATGTCGTTTAAACAAAAAGTTGACGCCGTGACGGACAGATGAACAGACGGACGCCGGACAACGATCGATCACAATAGCTCCCTTGAGCACTTCGTGCTCAGGTGAGCTTAAAAGAGAACAATGATGGTCCTATATCGCTCAGCTGAGTAAGTCAACTCATAACTTGTCAACCATGTTTTAAATACCAGAGATGTAAATTATGAAATTGAATTCTTTCCAAGACTTTTGAAGAACTTCACCTAAGGATCATCTCTGCCAAATTTCAGCTTGATTGACCTAGTGGTTTAGGGGGAGACGAATTTACCTTAGGATCATCCCTGCCAAATCTCAGCTTGATTTTCCTAGTTGTTAAGGAGATTTTTTTTTAAGATTTTCATCATTTACTGGCCATTTTCAGCTTCAGTGTTACCATGGAAACCAGAGTTTTTGATGTCATTAAATTCCTTTAACAACTTTTGAAGAGCTTAACCAAAGAAACATCCCTGCAAAGTTTCCGATGGATTGACATAGTGGTTAAGAAGAGGATTTTTTCCAAACTTTTGGCAATTATCGGCCTTTCTGTTACCATGGCAACCGGAGCAAATGTGTATTCAATGCAACACTCCTCAAACTAGTGTTGTAAAATCGGACTCAGATCAGAATCGGTAATCGAATTGAATCGGAAACTGTTTTTGATTCAATTATCGATTTTAGAATCGAAACTTCTTTTTTGTTAGATTAGTACTTCTTAGTTGACTGATTCAGTTGTTTAGTACCTCCAAAGGCTAAAGTTTGTCATCTGTTGTCAAGAATCAACAGTAAGTGTTCTTCAAGCAAAAAATGGAATTCAAATCAACTGTACAAGTAAATAATAAAGATCAAAAATATTGAGGAGAAATATATTTGAGACAGAAAATCATTAGAGCCTTCAAATTTAAGTTCTATAATGTATTCTCATTTAGCAATCATACTAAGATGAGATAACAAAGTATCAAGTTACTTCCAAGTTGGTGATTTTTTGTTTCAGAAAAGGATGATTCATGCACTTTGATAGTAATTAAACCAAGAATAATTACCATTTTTTTAAACCTTAATTGCTCACTAACTTCTTGTTGGTCTAAAATAAGAACAACAAGAAAAAAATATGAAAATAGCATTTGGCTCTCTTAACAAAATATAATACTTTAACAATGTAACTTTATAAATCTGTTTCTGAAATGAAAATACAAACTCAGAAAATATATTATGTCTGAGAAAATAAGAAAATCACTAAAGGATAAACATGCAGGTCAGTGGCTTAAGTATGATCACAGTAGTTTAAAGATATTAAGGTTAAAAAGTCACATGCATTTAAAGATTAAAACTGAAATTAGTGACAACAACATTTCGTCTTTTAATTTAAAAACAAGTTGCTGACAAAACTACTATCTAGAAACAATTTGATATGATCATAATTATCATTGCCTTGTCTCAATAAGTTTATTGAACAATGGTAATCTGATTCTGCTGAATTTGTACTAAGCTGAATCCTGGATGTGTCACAAATATTACAAGTATTATTAAAAGTATCATTATCATCATTTTTATTCTTCTTATTATTATTATTAAGTATTTTACATAGCTGACATCAAGTCAGAAGAATACAGGTTTTTTTGATTTTCATAAAAATAACAGAAATAATTTGATGGGTCGAACATTCTTGGGTATGAATAAGCAAACATTTTTCATTGTCTTTGTGCTTTTGAAACTGGAAAAATACAAAAAAATCAGGTAAAATAAGACTAGCAACCAGTTTTAAAATTGGATCCTGAAATAGTTCCAAGGCCTCCTAATTGATGCAATTTGTAAAATAGAATTTGCTTTTTCTAGCGGTGCCGAAAGTCGTAGAGAAACTGTTAATCAATTGCCAATCTTAAGATTGAAGTTTTTTTTCTTGAGCCTGAAAGTTGACCTTTTTAGTGTTTTCATCAGAATTGATTTTCACTTAAAAAGGCATTTTGCCCAGGAAATAGTGACGGACATTCGGACTGACAATCTGGTAAAATTTACCCGACCCAGGCTTTTCGTCTCGGCCATGTCTGACGGTCACTCGCCATGACTGGATAATGAAAAATATCCGACAAAGAAGCATTATTTCCATCGTCTGCCATTTTCTATTTGAGTTTAAGAGTGACGTCCCTTTATTTTTTATTAACACAACGGATGAAAACTACCGGAAAGGAAAACAAGTAACGACATCGATTTTTCGAAGTGAATCGATTGTCGCCGATCTCGGACTTCAGCGACGATTAATCGATTATTTCCGATTATCGTTACAACACTACCTCAAACTGTTAGTCATATATATGTATAGATTTCGCTTCTATCAGGAACAATTATTTTGAAGTCGTAAAGTATGAATACCCCTTTTGACTCTGTTAAGATTGAGCTATTTTTTATTTCCTGAAAGCAATTGATTTGTGTTGTAAAATGTAAATTTACCTTAATTGGATTTTTAATTTATTCCTAGACTTGAAAGCCGTTATGTGAATTTTAAAGGTCATTTCGTGTGATCGTTTGATCATAATTTCCTTTTAGACTTGAAGGTGTTTCTTTACATTTCTATCTTTCGCTGTTTTCGGCGAGGGGATATGGTAATAGTCTCCGTCCGTCTTTCCGTCACTAAACTTGTCCGGAGCTTATCTCCTAAAGTATAATAGCTACCAATTTGAAACTTTATGGGAGGATAGATTTCATGGAGGAGAAGTGCAGTGCACAAAAACTACACCTATCGCTTGCATAATTTTGGAATTATTGCCCTTTGTTATTTTTGGTACTTAGATTTTGTCCGGAGCATATCTCCAAAAGTATAATAGCTATTAACTTCAAACTTTATGGGAAGTTAGATCTTACTGAAGAGAAGTACAGTTTTTATTAGTCCCCCACCAACCGGTTGGGGGACTGTAGGTTTGCTCGATTCCGTCTGTCCGTCCGTCTGTCCGTCACGCTTTTGTCCGGGCTATATATTCTAAACCATATGTGCTAGCAACTTCAAACTTGGTACACTTATAGATCTCATTGAGGAGAAGTGTCATGTTCAAGAACCGTTACTCTACCACGCCCACTTTTTGAGTTATTGCCCTTTGTTGATTTTAGTCCTACATTCTTGTCCGGAACATATCTCCTAAACTATGTGTGCTAGCAACTTTAAAATTTGTACACTTATAGATCTCATTGAGGAGAAGTGTCATGTTCAAGAACCGTTACTCTGCCACACCCAATTTTTGAGTTATTGCCCTTTGTTGATTTAACCTTTACATTCTTGTCCGGATCATATCTCCTAAACTATAAGTGCTAGAAACTTTAAATTTTGTACACCTATAGATCTCATTGAGGACAAGTGTCATGTACAAGAACTGTTACTCTGCCACACCTACTTTTTGAGTTATTGCCCTTTGTTGTTTTTACCTTTACATTTTTGTCCGGAACATATCTTCTAAACCATTAGTGCTAGAAACTTCAAACTTGCTACACTTATAGATATCATTGAGGACAAGTGTCATGTACAAGAACTGTCACTCTGCCATGTCCACTTTTTGAGTTATTGCCCTTTGTTGTTTCTATCCGTACATTTTTGTCCCGTACTTATCTCCTAAACTATAAGCCCTAGCAACTTCAAACTTTGTACACTGGTAGATCTCATTGAGAAGATCTAGTAAGTAGGAGATATATTATAAGAAAGGATTTTTTGTTATCCGGTGGGGGGCTCCTGTATTGCATCGCAATACGACATGCACTCGTTAATGATAAAACTTCCTTGCATAATTTTGGAGTGTTTGCCCTTTGTTTTTAGCTCACCTGAGCACATCGTGCTCAAGGTGAGCTTTTGTGATCATTGGATGTCCGATGTCCATCGTCCGTCGTCAGACGTCAACAATTTTCTTGTTTACACTCTATAGGCCACAATTATGGACCAATCATCATGAAACTTTGTTAGAATGTTCTTCAGGTCACAATGATTAATCCTATCGAAAATGGGAAGGATCCGTGCCATATCACGGGAAAAGGGGCCTAAAAGACAATTTTCTTGTTTACACTCTAGAGGCCACAAATATAGTCGAATCATCATGAAACTTGGTCAGAATGTTTTCCAGGTCACAAGGATTAACCCTATTGAAAATGGGAAGGATCCGTGCCATATCACGGGAAAAGGGGCCTTAAAGACAATTTTCTTGTTTACACCCTAGAGGCCACAAATATAGTCCAATCATCATGAAACTTGGTCAGAATGGTCTCGAGGTCACAAGGATTAACCCTATTGAAAGTGGGAAGGATCCGTGCCATATCACGGGAAAGGGGCCTTTAAGACAATTTTCTTGTTTACACTCTAGAGGCCACAAATATGGTCCAATCATCATGAACTTGGTCAGAATGGTCTCCAGGTCACAAGGATTAACCCTATCGAAAATCTGAAGGATCCTTGTCATATCACGGGAAAAGGGGCCTTAAAGACAATTTTTGTTTACACTCTATAGGCCACAAATATTGCCCAATCTTCATGAAACTTGGTCATAATGTTGGTCAGGTCACACGAATGAAGCCTTTTGAAAGTGGGAAGGATCCATGCCATATCACAGGAAAAGGGGCCTTAATGATAATTTTGTTATAACTCTAGGGGCCATATTTTTGGCAGAAATGTCATGAAAGTTGGTTTTATGTAGAAATCTGACTATTTAATTGATGTGATGCCCTAGGGGTCAAGTAGATTCAGGTGAGCGATCTAGGACCATCACGGTCCTCTTGTTTTTAAAGGAACTTGATCAGAATGTTGGCCAGGTCTCAAGGATGAACCCTTTTGAAAATGGGAAGGATTCATGCCATATCATGGGAAAAGGGGCCTGACAATTTTCACTCTAGTCTCTGAGTCCACAAATTTGGTTAAATATTCATGAAACTTTTGCAGAATGATGCCAGGTCACAGGCAACTGGTTTAGAAAAGGCTAGAAACTTATGCAGGGATCATAGGAATAGAATGTCTTTCTTTGAATAATCTAATGGTCATTTAATGATTCTTAAAGCATTTAATATTGCTAAGAGAGGACTCAAAGAGGCGAAGGTGAGCGATAAAGGACCGTCAGGGTTCTCTTGTTTTCTATACAATTCAATAAATATCTTAAATTATTTCAATATAACTTTGTCTTTTATTTTCTGTCACAACAGTTTTGTTTTCAAAACAATACTAAGTATTCCAAATATGGTGTCCTAATTTTTCATTTGAGTCATTTAGGCGGGAAGCGCCTGGTCTCGCGAGATATCGCTGTCAAAAAGAAAAAAACAATAGTTGACATTATTTGGATTTTCTAATGGTCCGGCAAATTGAGACTTAAATGCATGACATATCAAATTGCCTGTTGAATTTCTTTTGGGGGATGGATAAATAGAAGTTGTACTATTTACACAAGTACCGATAATTTACCATTAAGTGCCCAGACTAGGCAATGAAACAAGGAATGAAGAATGGAAATTCTTGTTCGATTTATAATTGGTGAAAGATTAAATCGTTCTAAGAACATGTGATAAAAGTAAACAGTCGAAAAAAAAATATGGCAGTGTGAGGGTGAATTCATTAATGTAAATATGGTAGTACGACTTGTCTTAAAATTCACCGATAATGTAACCCGATAGGCCACTTGTAAGCGTCCCCATTTGAAAAAAAACACGCCTACCATTTTAGACGACCGGAGATAAGTCGAAACTGACAAGTTACGAGAAGGGTGGGACGCATGGTCTGGAAAAAGTTGTCGTCCAACGGAATCCTTTAATTGGACTTTTTGTCATCTGCTTTGAAAAGTTGTCGTTGCAAACGTCATGTCAGAGACCCCTGAACTAATTGCTGATTTTTTGACTGATTCAGACCATATCGGTTGCTGATTTGGACAACCTCAGTGGCTGATTTGGTCCCTATCAGTGGCTGATTCGGATATCCAAGGATGATCGGACATCTAAGGCTGCATCGGACCACATCTATGGCTGATTCTGATACATGTAGTAGCAAATTAGGTATATGTAATCATCCAATTTAGAAACAAGAGGACCCTGAGGGCCCTAAATCGCTCACCTGATATTTCAAGTAAATTATCATTAAGACTCCGTTTCCTATGATATGGCATGAACCTTCCGATTTTAGGACCATCATGGTCCTCTTGTTTTTAAAGTCTAAGATTTTGTAGGGGATTAATCTCTTAAAGAATCCTTAATCTAAAAGGCTTCAGTTTACTATCAAGCTTTAGCGGCTTGGGGATGGCCATATCCGACATGGCTCTTGTTACCATTTTAACTTATTTGCCTTATCCCATTTACCATGATTTGGTCTTTCATGGTTTCGTCAAGATTAATTTAGATTTATATTTGACGTCGTTTTACAGTTAATAATTTTGTAAAATATTTTGGGCCCGTCATGACCTTAGTTGTCGAGGTGCGATAAAACACTTTTTTTTCAGTCATTTACTGAACAACAAAAATAAAGTATCACTTTTCATAATTAATATTTCAGCCCTAAATTCGAGCATTGTTCTGATTTGAAGTTGCTTTTTGGTTTTATTCATTTGAATGCGAAACGTTATTTTTTCATATTGATTACATGTGTTAATATATTGATTAGCCAATCAAAATGATAACATTATGCTGCGCTCTGTTAAGACATCGAACGAGCTTTTCATAAACTAGATATTCGGAAATTTTAAGGGATTGTTACATACATCAGGGGAGTTGGATATGCGCCATGTTGAAAGAGGCATAGTTACAAATTCAGTTTTGAGGAATCAGGTACACCTTGTTATCACGCGATAGTACATGCAAAAGCTGAATAACCCGATCCATAGTATAATAACGCGTCATAGGATGTACACCCGGAAGCTTTACAAGATGTCGGAGGGGCATATAACCACAAGCTAGGTAGTGCAGTTTCGTTGTAATATGATCTCACAAATAAAGTTTGACATGCAATACATTATCGGCTACGATACGATTTGCCTAGACCTACACTGGAAGAGAAGGTTGAAAATTTAAAAGCACTATTCTTTCAAGCTGCTTGTTGCCGGCGTTATAAATAAATCAAATTTTATGAAATACGTCATTCAATTTTAAGAAGAAAAGTAGATTTAACACACCCAAGGCGAATATAAGTCTATGATATTGGAAAAAATAGGACATTTACGTTAAAAGGAAGTAAAAAGTACATTATACAGCTTAACAATCTACAACTAGGGATTACTCTTTTCTTCATATGTAATATGAAAAATAAAAGATTAGTTAGCATAGGGTTATGTCGATTTCTAACAGTTTCTAAGTGATATCGCTGCGTTTCTAGGTTTAAATGTACTTATGTTATTATTTCATCCGTATTTCTTTGTTTTGATTTACTTGGTTGAATTATCTCTCTGTGGTTTTGATTAATAATCTCACTGTAGTTTAACGATTTGGCTTAATCTATTCAGGCTCCAGCCTGAATAGGTGTATCGGGGTGTTTTTTGGCTCAACTGAGCACAACGTGTTCAAGGGGGAGCTTTAAGGATCACATACGTCCGTCGGAATATTTTGAGCCCGAAATCTTTGAACGACATCTCCTCCTGAACCTCCTGGCCGATTTTAATGAAACTCTATCAACATTTTTCTTGGTTGACCCTCTTCAATACTTTACAAAATTCTGATTAGCCTCTAAATATGAGTGTGGCAAGACGGTGCATTTTTTCAATTTGAATGACATCCCCTTCTGAACCACTGGGCCGTTTTCAATGATTCTTTACCAGAATGTTCCTTGGATGACCATCTTCAAAAATTGCTCGCAAAATTCGGAGTTGCCAATGAATATGGGCGTAGCAGGGCGGGGTTTATTTTGAGCCCGAAATCTTTGAACAACATCTCCTGAATCACTGAGCTAATCCCACTGACACTTTACCAGAATGTCCCTTGAGTAACGCTCTTCAAATTATGATTGGCCCATAAATATGGGCGTGTCAGGGCGGGTTTTTTTTAGTTAGAAATTTCCCTTCTTCCCAATAACCAATGGGTTGGTAGGGTCTATTTTTCACTTTGAATACTTTGATTAACGTCTCTTTAACAACTAGGCAAATATGAACGAATCTTTGTCAGAAAGTTCCTTGAATGCTACCCACTTGACAAATGAATTCAGGTCATCGGTTTAGGGCCATTCTGATCCTCTTGTTTTCATTAAGAATTACATTAGTTTTTGTGAACTTTGTTGCTTCGTCCATGACGATAGTAATAAGTCGTCTATCAAAAAAATCGTACACTTACTTAACTGTGTTTGGGATGATATGACGTGAATAAGAGATACATTTTACTATCTGTTGGTTTATACAATATATATGTAACAGGGTGTTCCCTTTCTTAATTATGAGGCAGACCAAGAATGTTTTTAGCTCAGGTGGGCTATTGTGACCACCCAAAGTCCGTCGTGCGTCCTCCATCATCCACAGTTTCTTAAAACATCTTCTCCGCATAAACCGGTTGGCTAATCTTGACGAAACTTGGCAGGGATGTTCATTGAATCAAGCTCTACCAAAGTTGTTCAAATAAATGAAATCAATCTTTAACTCTCCCTTTACCCTTAACAAAAAGGGTGAAAATCTTCAGAAATCTTCTTCTCTGAAACCAGAAGGCAGACTTTCTTATTTGGTATGTAGTATCATCTAATGGGCGTCTAACAAGTATGTTCATATCAAGACCCTAAGATCATATTTGAGCTTCCCCCGGGCACCACCCTTTTAACATAGAACCAAAAATCTTTTAAAATTTTTACTGAAACCAGAAGACAGACAACTTTCATATGGGTTATGTAGCATCATTTAGTAGAACTCTACCAATTTTGTTCATATCAAGACCCTTAGGTCATATTTGGACACCACCCGTCACATCCCTTTTTGGCCGACCAGAGCACGGAGGGTGAAAATAGGAAAATCTCCAGAAATCTTCCCCCCGGAATCCAGAAGGCAGGCAGCTTTCATTTTTGATTTGTAGGATCATTTAGTGGGCCTCTACTAAGTTTGTTCATATAAAGACTGTGGAGTCGTATTTTGGCTCCACACGGGCACAACCCTTTTTATATGGAATAAAAGACCGAAATCTTCTTCTCTGAAACCAGTAGGCAGGCAACTTTCTTATTTTGTTTGTAGCTTCATCTAGTTGATCTCTGCCAAATCAAATCCAAATCTGTTCAAATCAAGAATCTGCGGTCATATGTGGTCATTTTAGACAAAAATATCATTTTAGATACTTAAGTGATTTATTCGTCTGTATTGGGTTCCATTTACATGTTAAATGATAATTTCTAATATATTGATCAAAATTTGAATTAAATACATAATATCGAAAAATGGGCCAACTTCAATGAAACTTTACCAGAATGTTCCTTGGGTGACCCCTTTAAAAATTGTTCGCAAAATTTTGATAAGCCTATAAATTTGGGCGTGGCAGGGCGGGGCTTATTTTGAGCCGGAAATCTTTGAACGACATCTCCTAAACCTAGGGCAAATTTCAATAAAACTTCACCAGAATGTTCCTTGGGTAACCCTTTTCAAAAATTGTTCGCAAAATTTTTATACGCCCGTAAAAATTGGCGAAGCAGGGCGGGGCTTATTTTGAGCCTGAAATCTTTGAATGACATCTCCTCCTGAACAACTGGGTCGATTTCAATGGAATTTTACCAGAATGTTCCTTTGGTAAACCTTTTCGAAAATTGTTCGCGAAATTTTCATTGGCCCATAAATATGTGCGTGGCAGGGCGGGGCTTACTTTGAGCCATCAAATGTTTGAACGACATCTCCTCCAAGAACAATGGGGCGGTTAAATGAAACTTCACCAGAATATTCCATGGGTAACCCTTTTCAAAAATTGTTCGCGATTTTGATAGGCCCATAAATATAGGCTTGGCAAGGTGGGGCTTATTTTGAGTCTCCTCTATAATGAATGTGTGGGTAGGGTCTTTTATCACTGTAAATATTGGAATAACATCTCTTTTTCAACAATTAGGCAAATGTGAATGAAAATTTGCTTGAAAGTTTCTTCGGTGAGATCCACAGGACCAATAAAATGCAGGTGAACGGTTCAGGGCCATTCAAGCCCTCTTGTGATAGTTATTATTTCAAATAGCGTTCACTTCTCCATTCCTGGTATTACAACAAACATCACCTTGTTGATGTCAACCTCTTTCAACTGAAGGTAGGCTGTAATGACATCTATCAAAGTTGCAGCATCTGCACGTTATACATTTACTATGCAAAAAAAAAATTCATCGACAGAGCAACTGGGTATGTAAGGAAAACTCATCATAATGACAAACTGGTTTCAAATTGCCTCGTCAGTTGGTTCCTCCTCCGACAATATTATAAAATCGCTGTTCTTTATTACTACAGGTTGTCCTCAAAAATCTTAGATAAGCTGCCAAAACATCCGTCACTGAAGTAAAGGATTTTAATGCTTTGTTTTCTTCCTTGAACTGTAGAACTGGTTTACTTCCATTTGCCGTCATGTGTTCCATCAGATTTGAAATAGAATCAATGATTATGGAAAACAAAATTTGTAGTTGATATCAGAGTTGAAATGTAGTATCTGTTCATGTCTTTGATGGTCTTTATTCAAACATAGCTGAAATGGACTTTTCACAGTAGCCGGCTTTGAAATCAATGAATCTTTCCGGATTCTTCATTTTTTTTTATTTATTTTCTGAAAGGGTGGTCGCCAAGGACAGTTCCTGTTTTGAATGGGATATCACCAAATTTTGTATTCTGTCTCGACCGTAAAAGTTTTCTTACAAAGATAGCCGTTTTTGTTACAACTAAAGTACAACCACTAAAAGGCACTTTCTTACATGGAATCAAGTGTCATTTCTTTTTGGGTAGGTGGAATAAAGTGGACGTATTGGAGCAGGATTTTCCTGCGTGTGGTAGGTCTATTTTTATGATCGCTTGAAGTAAAAGTAAACTTAGCACGTAATCTTCATAGGACCACTTTCAGTTTTTTTCGGTAGTATTTGATGTTATGGCTGAGGAATCCAGATCCACGAAATCTAACCTCCGTTTGCATCTTAATTCGCAATATCTTAGCTACACAAAAGTACGTTGTGGCAATATAATGAAAATAAACGGCAAGTTCTGAGTGATCCGAAATCAGTTCACCTGTTCCCGATTTTAAAACGGGGAAAGCCAAGACACTGTTTTTTTAGCAGCACTCAATTGTTGTACGTGGCAGTGCAACACCACTGACAAAATAACTACGTAAACATCTTCCGCTAGCGAGCCGAACGTAAAGTAATGTAGGATCACGGGAATTATGCCGATTACAATTTAATATGTCCGTTATGTGATCACCCGTGGCGGGCGGACGGTGGACCGTCACCCTGCCTAGCTTAATATTTCAGTTATTTCCCTAATGCTGCTTTTATCCCCCGCCGTTTTCGGCGAGGGGATATAGTAATGGTCTCCGTCCGTCATTCCGAGATTCCGTCACTAAACTTGTCCTGAGCATATCTCCTAAAGTATAATAGCTATCAACTTGAAGCATTATGGGTGGATAGATCTCTTGGAAGAGAAGTGCAGTGCACAAGAACTACAACTCTTGCTTGCATAATTTTGGAGTTATTGCACTTTAATATTTTTAAGACTTAGATTTTGTCCGGAGCATATCTCCTAAAGTATAATAGCTATCAACTTGAAACTTTATGGGCGGATAGATCTCATGTAGGAGGAGTGCAGTGCACAAGAACTACAACTGTTGCTTGCATATTTTGGAGTTATTGCCCTTTGTTAATTTTAAGACTTAGATTTCGTCCGGAGCATATCATCTAAAGTATAATAGCTATCAACTTGAAACTTTATGGGTGGATAGATCTCATGGAAGAGAAGTGCAGTGCAGAAGAACTACAACTCTTGCTTGCATAATTTTGGAGTTATTGCCCTTTGTTTATTTTAAGACTTAGATTTTGTCCGGAGTATATCTCCTAAAATATTTTAGCTATCAACTTGAAACTTTATGGGTGGATAGATCTCATGGAAGAGAAGTGCAGTGCGCAAGATCTATAACTCTTGCTTGCATAATTTTGGAGTTATTGCCCTTTGTTTTTCTTAGATTTTGTAGGGGATTAATTTTTTAAAGTACATTAATCTATTAGGCTTCAGTTTACCTTGTATCCCACAAAAGTTTACGATTATCCACCTATTTGTAGGAGACAATTGTCGGAAGGGATGAATGCCACCACCGGGAATCGAGCAAGGAACACCATAAAAGTGGGCACGGTGCGGTAAGACATGCGCTTTGACTGCGGCATGATTGATATAACTGCGGCTCGTGGTACTTATATGTAGATTATCAAATACGGTTGAAATCTTTTGTGTGTGTGTGTGTGTGTGTGTGTGTGTGTGTGTGTGTGTGTGTGTGTGTGTGTGTGTGTGTGTGTGTGTGTGTGTGTGTGTGTGTGTGTGTGTGTGTGTGTGTGTGTGTGTGTGTGTGTGTGCGTTTGTTTAACATGGGATATCACTTAATGGACATGGATACACACCAACAAGGTGACTACAGTTTGGAATGTCACTCCATACACACTTGTAGTGATTTTCCAAATCTCTTTAATTCTCTTTTTTCAACATAATTTCTATGAAAAATGAATTTCCTAAACATGTGTTATTTTCCACCTTTAATCAACGTTTTCTACACAGCTCTACTGTCTGATATTTTAAGTGTTACACACATTGCGCAGTTGCGAGCACCTGTTCGTTTATCGCGCATGCGCAAACCCGGTTACAACAACAACTGTTGCAAAAAGTTTGAAGGTCGCCATTTTTCGGTTACAAGTAGATGTGACAATCAGAAATGCCTTAAATCGGTGAGTTTGTGGATTTGTGTCAATCAGCATGTCTGAATATGCTTAAAAACCAGTCAAATCGTAAACGATTTTTACTTTTTAGATCATCATCACGTGCCTGTACGCAAGAATTTCATCATTGTTGCTAACCAAGGGTCAGTTTCACAAATAAATTTAAGATAGGTTTTACACGTAAACGTAGGGTGAAATTGTATTTCACAAATATTGTAAACGTAAGATACGTGCGAAATTGTTGTACTTTACGAGTGCTCTGAACCACTCTCTAATTTTCTGCCAACATTTAAGCTTTCACCTCATAAAGATAACTAACTGTTGATATGTCTGCAGCATAAAGTTTTGAAATCACTGTGGAAAAGGGAAATACTTAGGGTTAGGGTCTCTGAGATTTTCAGAAAAAAAGATTTTTTTCTTCATATTTTTATTACCATATCACACACACACGCTTACATGTTTGTGCCTGAAAGTCACTACACCTGTAAAATGCTGGAAACTGACTACACAGCTTTCCACGTTGTAAAATGAACAAAATCACAAGAATTATTGATAAAGCCTTAAGATATGTTGTCTTGGTAGGTTTTGAATGTTCTTGTCTCTGTTTTAAAAACGCGCTGTTTTACCAGGAATACCTCTAAGAAAAATCGCGCTTTACTTTTTAGCTCTACTGACCCAAGGCCAGAAAAGCTATAATTATGGAAAGTTTCCTGTCCGTCCGTCTATCTCAAAATATTCTCGTTTACACGATAAAATCCACAAATATTTTCCGATTTACTTGAAACTTTCACAGGATAATTGTTACAGTGTCATAAGAAAGGTTCCTTATGAAAATTGGGCTGATACGTCAGAAAACACGGGAAAAGGGGCCTGATGGATTTTCGCTAAAAATATTCTTGTTTGCGGGAAAAGTCCATAAATATAATCGGATTTACTTGAAACTTTCTTAAAATGATTGTAGGGTAATAAAAGGGGCCCTTATAATAACTTACTGGTCAACATGAATCCTCTTTCATTGAAAGATACATTTGTATAAAACTCTAACATAATGTTCTTTTGCCAAGTGACCATGTGCATTTCATGGATTTAGGGCAAATTTTTTCTTTGTCATTGAAAAAAGGACTTTATGTCATATTTATTGTCTATTTCTACCTCATTTATGCATGGATTGTTATAAAACTTCAACAAAATAATTAATCATCACATGACCATGGCCACATTTTTGTCATTTGGTGCAATAATGGGACATTATGGGAAAAGGGGCCTTAAAGTAAAATTGTTTTATAACACAACTCCTCTTTCATTTATGAATGTATTTTCATGAAACATTCACAGAATGGTCCTCATCATAAGACTTTACTCATATTGTCAGGGTTTGGTGCCTTTATCTAATTTTCTTGTTGCACAACTCCATTTATTGACAGAAATTCAAGAATCTTTCTCAGAATATTCTTCATCATGTAAATATGTCATATTTTTCTGTTTTGGTCATATTTTCTTGTACTGAAAAGTGACTCCGCCTAGAGATTTGAGGGATCCAACGCCGTTATGCCTGCTATGAATCTCTATGTAGACAGTTAAAGACCTTGTTGCTGGTTTAAACCTTAAGGGTACTTCTGAACGAGGACTACTTTGTTAAAAGTAATTATTGCTTAGTTCAAAAGCATTCCATGTGGCTGTTTTGTTAGGTCATTAGATATGTTTTTTTTCATAAGTTTCATCAAACTAGCTCATAAAAGATGTATACATTTTGTTCATTAAGAAAGCCTCAAAACATACATTTTCTGATATTATAGCTGGAACGGGAAATGTGTTCAGCCTGTTAATCACAAGAATTCATCTGTGATGATAATTCTAATTTTTATAACTGGAAGGTCTGACTGATTTCCATCAGACCAAATGTGGAGCAAACATCTCAGCACGGAAAAGGTATGAATAACAGTTAACGAATTCCTAATTTCAAAGTTGACAAATTCGTTAACACTTGCCTTTTAATTGAAATATGCATTGGTATACAAAAATCAGCATTGAGATACTGGTATTATTTTTAAATCTTTATTAAACTTTAAACGAAAATAATTTTTGGGGTCCAAGTATAAAAATGTCAACTTGTTACCAGTGGTGTTCCTCAGGGAAGTGTCTTGGAGCAAATATTATTCTTGATTTTTGTATTATGTAATGAATGACCTACCAGACAAAGTAGATTGTCTAGCAAACTGTTCAACAAAACCAAACGGTACCAAACTCTATAAGGAAATTGAAGAAACAAACAATGAAAATTATTAAGCCTACAGGCCTACATATTTTCTGCTTGTTACTGGTCAAACTTCTGTGAAAAGGCTTTAATCATTTAAAGATCAAATCTTTACATATTAGCACAGAAGAAGCGGATGAATACTACATTAAAGAAAAAAATGAAAAAGTAACAAAAATTCAAAAAGTAGAACAAGAAAAGGAACTTGGGGTCATATTTGATACAAAGCTTCACTTCCATGAACACTTAAGTACTAAAGTTAAACAGTCATTCAACTTCATGGATTCATTAATGTTTCTAGCTCTGTACAATCCCCTAGTAAGGCCCGATCTCGAATATGCCTAATTTATTTGGAGTCCAAAATACAAAAAAGATAAAAGACTAATAGAAAATGTCCAAAGAAGGGCAATAAGAATGCTTAGGTTAAATCCTTAGAAATCATTCCTATAGACACATTAGGCTTGGTTTACCGACACTTGAATTTAGAAGGGACAGGTCGGACAAACATACAAATTATTAAATGACACAGATAAAAATGTCACAATCAGAGACTGCAACTACAAGAGGAAATAATAATGATAAAAAAATGTTGAAAAAAAAGATGTTACCTAGATGAGAAAAAGTTTAGCTTTGCAAACAGTGTTGTAGACAAATGGAACAAACTTCTCCAGGATGGTGCTATGTCTACCAGCCTCAATGCATTTAAGTTGTGCTTAAATAAACAGTGGGAGGGAGGTGTCGAAAAACAAATTCGAAACCGTGTACTGCAAATAGTAATGGTAAAAGTATGAACAGTGTAAGGCACAGTAGTACATTGTGAAAAAGAATAGAATCAATCCATTGCCACACAGTGACACCTTTTGATGAAAGCTATGGAAAACAGCATGGAAAATATAGGATTTGCCTGAGAAAGAGTTGATTTGTTCCAAGCAAAGACCAGAAAATGGTCATTCTTATTAATTTGAATTTATCATCAGCAACATAATCGAATTTAGAATTAAAAAAAAGTGTTGCAGTTTGGTAGTTGGTTTAATGGAAACCAAAGAGGTTATCGAACAACTAAGAAATATCTACATTATGAAAGAAATAATTTGTAAAATAATGAATACTGTTTTAAATTCATGAGGACTAAGAGGTAATATGTTTTAATAACATTGTTTCATCAAGCCAAAAAATATACATGTATGCTCCTAATTGTAATATATTTTAAAGAACTCAACCAATTTCTTAAAATTTAAAGCCTAATTTAAAACATAATTTAGAGCAAGACAAAACGTAATCTAGAATAAAAAATAGTAAAATTTGCAACTTGGATAAATTGTGTTGATCCAATTGTGGCTACTTAATGTGAAGATTAATTGCAAAAAGCCAATATCGAGCTCGAAATTATCAAGTTGTGTTAATTTTGTGCTTGAAAATATTAAATTATGTTAATTTTGTGCGCCATAAATTATCAAGTTGTCCAATAATTGTGCACAATAAATATGAAGTGGTGTGACACCAAGAAAGGAAGTGACTAACGGTAACCGGAAGTTTCTAAAAAAAAAAACAGAAAATCCTCTTGGAAACAAGGAATGAAAGTAAATCATTTGTTATTTTGGGGATCTGAGGCGTTTGTGTCTTCATAGGGGCCTGTCACGTCATCCTATTACTATTCAGTATTATGATCTGATGAATACCAATGATATAAAGGTTTTGTTTAAACTTAGTAAATTTTGTAAAGAAATTTTGCGGAATTACCAAATATGTTGTCAACATACAACAAAAATCTACCAAAAAAATCGTTCATTTGATAGTTTTGCATACTTAATCCAAATAAATTTTAAATAAAGGTTAGTTTAACCCAACAATTATCATGAATTAAGCATTAATTTGGTAATAGTTTGGTAATCATTGAATAATTTGGTAATTCCATGGACCGCAAAATTTTGATATAGTCATTTTGTGTATCATGGTATTTTTGCTCACTGCGCAAATGCAGTCTATTTTTCTCACACTGGATGATCCGGTATACCAAATTAATGAGCAATCTTGTAATAGATTGATTTTTTACCATAATTTGATAATAGTCCTAACGTTTAATCGGATCATTTGACAAATACATTTGAATTGGGAAATTAGATAAAGTTCTATTTAATAGAAAATATTTCAGTTAAATAATAATTATTATCAAATTTTTTAAATTAAAACACCTTTAAACCTTATAATAATCATGATAATAAAGTTAATTTGGTAATAGTTTGGTTAAATTTGGTAATCATTGAATAATTTGGTAATTCCATGCACCCGAAATTTTGAAAACATTAAGGTCATATATAACCAGTAACCTGTTTAATATGAACTTGATATAGTTTGTTAAGTGTTTTTTACTCAACTCCTCTGAGGTGAACCAGTGATTTGAAGACTGTGAGTGGCCCCCAGACAGACATGTTCTACTAAATTTTATACTTGAAATCCTGAGTGATTTAGCTTGGACCATAAATAATTACTATTCATCCAACTTAGGTCTAGTCTGATGCCATGTGGATTCATGAAAGGAGAGTGATTCCTTTTTGTGGATGTATGTGGACTTAGGCCCTTATAATAAGTAGCCATTTTTAACACAGTTAAACCTGACGCTCTGTCTCTTAACTTAAGCAGAATTTAACTGGTCCAATATATGTAATAACTATTTTGAAATTTAAGTGATTATGGACTGTGTATATTCCATTGTCATCTGCATTTTACTTAAAGTATGGATTATTAGGAATTCACACCTAGATGTAATAGTTATAGTTCATTTCTGACAATTTACGCGATATAACCTAAGCGGAGCGTTAGCGGAGCGCAAGGTTATACGCGTAAATTGTCAGAATATGAACTATAACTGTTTTACCGATCGACTTATATTTTCATCAAATAACGCTAGTCCAATTGAGTTTCACGTCAATCGACGATGTCATTCATTTTTGTTGTGTCATACATTCTTCAATCAAATCAAGTTGAACAAAAAGTGGGAGGAGCTAATTTAATCACCATCGGGTTTCTGTAATTATTTCGTCATTTGGCAAGACAATATCAGTTGAGTACGTTCGGTAGCAAAACCTCGTAATTGCTGCTAGTGGGTTTTTTATTCATTTTAGTTCATTTTTTTAGGGGGGAGGACGATTTTGTATATTTAGAAAAACAGTTACAGCTACTACAGCATATTCAGCTGAGCAGTGTTAGCTCGTCGGACAATCATTCAAATTTTCCCAGGGTTCGACCCGCGATGGTGGCACTCATCCTTTCCGACTAGAAAAGGAATGGTAGAACTGGTGTAAGAAATACCAGGAATCATTTTAGGTTCTCCAGCCGCCACAATATAACTGAAGGACTGTTGAAAGCGGTGTTAAACCCCAGAGAAACAAACAAAACCACGACATATTCATTATCAATAATATTAAGTTTGCAACAAAACGTTAGTAGAAAATATTCAAAGTGCAATGACAAGCTCTAGCTACCAAGTTTTTGTTCCCAACCGATACGTCACAGTTAAACGGGTCACACTGTTTTTCGATATTAGTCAGCTATCACAGGCATAACGTGTTTCGAATCACTTTCTATTTTCACATATTTGTATCCCTAGAATCCTTTAAGTAGGCATTTTGTATTTTTTGTACAATTATTTTGCATACAAGTACCTTTCATAGGAATATTTGAAATCATTTTGTAAAGATTTGGATATTTTTAGAAGTACAGAGGAATCCGCTTATTAGCAACTCCTATTTGTCAGAGGAAAATTTGCTATTAAGCTGATGTTTCTATTATCCGATATCTCGTTTAAATTAATTTTCAACTTCCGGAAATGCACGAGATCGTCGTCGGCTTGAATCGGTGGAAATTAATTCATGAACGATTTATCAGTCCCGTTCGAAATGATGAAAAAAAGAGTTAAATTGAAAAATTGAAAAGTCTTTTTCGTTTATTCCCCCGACTTCCAGTAGCTTCTAAAGTCGCCGATTGATACAAATTAAACGTCGGCAACTAAGGGTCGCAAACGGGATGAGCCTAATTAAATTCAATTACCTTTTAAAGACTATCCATTAGATTTAATTCCTCAATTTATGTGATTTAGTTAGACTGGCGAGTAAACACGAGAGAAAAGTGTGTCGGTTTGAAAACTCACACAACCTCGACCATGCCAGTTGTTCGGCGGTCCCTTTGAAGTTGGGTCAATCTTTGAGAAATTTACAGCGTGACGTCATATTAAAGTAAATCTTATGATATTCTAGAATCTTTACGGCTCGGATATTTCGATTAGGATAATAATTTTTGAAACTGAAGTAAGTAATTTTCGTTTTCAAGTGATTTCGATACGTTATTTTTTCCATCGCGTATTTAAAGAAAATTCCGTTTCGATTTCACGTACGCATGTTTTCTGCGAAATAATCTCATCCTTTTACAGGATTAAAAAAAATGATAAAACAAACCCGGAAGCGGGCCGCATTTGAACGATCGCGAATCATTAAAATGCCGAGTGGGATCGTCGTAAACTCGATGAATATTAAGCAAAGCATTTGTTCCAGACTTTAATTAACTCTAACAAGAGCAAACAGCGATTATGAATCGGGTAAAGGTGCGATCAACAACTTGACATGTCTGTGTGTACTTTACGGATTGCGGCATCACCTGTCAAATAAAAGACAAAACTTGTGAATTTGATAATTTGTCCCGATGCAACCTCCCGATTGTTTCTATTATCCGATAAAATAGGGTCCCGGTGCGAAAAATTTGTTTCCATTATCCGGGAGTTTCTATTATCCGAGTTCCGATTATCCGACGAATTTTACTTGGGCTAAAGAAGAAATGGTTTTGTGCTAGAGGAAAAGTTGCTAATATCCGAAAATCCCGATTATCCGAGTTGCAAATAAAGGGATTCTACTGTACTAAATCAAAATGTCGTTCAAAAGATCCAAAGTATTCATTTTAAAAAAGGATTTAGATTTTATTCGTTTCAACCCTGTCGTCTTTTCTTTTTTATGTCAATGTGAAAATGTAGTAAGGTTCGGTATGAGCAAACTCGTCGATGTCATTCTTACTGCTGTATACCATGTAGATTAATATTTTATTATCAGAATCATTGATTTATCCGCTTAATCTCGTTCGATAAACACGCAGACAAATTATCCAAGAATTTTCTCCTCCCTTTAATGAGTAATTGAGTATAAGTATAACTTCAAAAGAACATCCACAAAACCTTTTTTTGTAAATACTCGATTACAATTAAAGGTCTTTCGGGACAAGATTATGACGTCATTGTCTGGTTTTGAATGTAGTCTCCGCCCATTATTACCTTAAGTCACGTAGCTCACTTATTCGAGTAGATCATCAGGTTATGGGATATATTTTTTGAATTTCAAACGAAATAGCGGCCTTTCATTGGCGTAAAAAATAGGGCGATCGGTAAAACCTATTAAACTTGTTTTTAACTGGGGGCCTTATCTGCACTTTTCATCATTCTTCATCATATCCCTTGATTGTCGTTAGTAAAACTAGTCAGCTTCATATGGAGCTTTCATCAAACTTTTCACATGTTTTGTTAATTTTGTTTGTTACTATGTAGCATATTGACCTATACCTCGGTTAGGGGTCCTGGTCTTTGAATTAAGACCTGGAAACCTTGTTTGTTCACAAACAGTTACATTTCAGGCTACGATAAGATCCTCGGACCGGTAACTTGAAGAGTATTCTTACAAAAGCTTTCATACCTAGTGTTTTTAATCTTATTACCATTGGTTGAATAGAAAATCTTTTCAAATTTCATGGAAACAGAAATTTGGAATACCCGAAACTGATCCAATGAAAAACATAATATCGTGAAAAAGTCAAATTGGCCAGAATTTATTAAAATCTGGCATGATAAGAAGGACAAAAGTATGGATTTTTCCATACTGACTCACTCTTTCAAATCAGTCATAATTTTGTGCACGGTGACCACAGGCACTTGGATTCAGGATTTTATAACAACTTACCATTATCACAATGATAAATAATACACAAGGTAGTGAAGTCGCCATTTTCGAAAGAAACGGATGTTTTTACAAGCAATTTGGTTCTCAATTCTCACAAGTAAACACGTTATGTGACGGAAGCCAAAGATGCTTGTTAAAACGTCCGTTCCCTTAGAAAATGGTCAGTATCATACGTTTCTGGAAAATAAAAAAAAATTCTATAATGAGGAACAAAGACGCATAATAATGGCACTACTTAGACCTCGCTGGTTATTCATTCGCGTATTTTTTCTTTTTGTTCAAACGACACACTGCTTTACCAGGGTTCCTAAAAACCCCCCATATGGGGGTGATTTACCCCCAAATGGAATCTTGTACCCAATAATTATTGCAAGCAGCCTTCTTTGTCTCATACAGAGGGGGTACATGCATGCTGCAAAATAACCATTTGCACCCCCATTTTGAAGAAGTAGTGGGAACGCTGTTTACATAACATTGCTATTATACTACAGGATTCTCGCGAATGCATTTATTTTCAACTACAAAACAATTTCTGAAAAAAAATGTTAAGTTACTTCATCATTAAATAGGAAAACAATTCCCATTCTGATATGATCAAAAACACTGTAGACTTCAGCAAGTAATAAGGTCAAAGACATTACGGTTTTGTTAAAATTTAGAGTTCTATTCAATTTTGCCAGATGATCATATTTATGTTCAATAAATGATTCTCAAGTTTCAGAAAATTTTATTGGGGGCATATTCTTTGTTATCTTAGATTAAAAAAACGGCATATGGCTCTCATGACTACAAAGGATAGTATCTACATCGATCATAGCAATTGCTCGCATTTCAATGTAGGCCCACACTTCACATTGCAATTGTAACCGATTCTTTGCTTCTCGTATATATTTTTGCAAAACGACAAAGCCGTAATAGGAAAATACGGTAATTCAGTTGTATAGCCTACCTGCTGCGAAAATAAAATTAAGAAGTCTGTTTTCCTAAATTTTAAAATCAGTAACAAAGCCACAAAGAGAGAGGTAAATAATAATATTAAAAGGTTTTGATATCACCCGGGACAAGAGTTAGGCGCGTGTAAGCCCTCGAAACACTTCCAAAAATAGCCGTCGGCGTCTGATCATCTGTTCACCCTCTGTGTGAAATAAACTGTTCCGCGTCCTTTACCTTGCTGCCAAATAAAAATATTAATTCAATTTGCATTCATTGACCAGATTGCTACTCGGTTTTAATTTTGGATTTAAAACAAAAATCATGAATATCGGTAAATTCTTTCTATTCAATTGTTTCTTTTGTATTTTCTTTTGGATTTTGTAATTTTAGATAAAAAGATAGTAACCATGTTTTGAACATAAAATATTCAATTTTCCGTCACTGGAAGCTGAAAACGTTGTAGCTACAACTAACCTGATATCATGCATGCGATCTTTCTTTGACACCCGATTTGAAAATATTTTTGATAATCAGTGTTAAAGATAAAACATAGAAGCAAAGTTATTAAAATCTGAGTAAATTATGCAGTCACAACCATCGCTAACAAAACTTGAAAACGGTCACATGCATTTTAAAAGCTCTTTGGAAAAGACTGTGAGAAAAGAAGGAATTGCTTGCAACATCGCCTATCTCCTGTCTGACATAACATCTAAAAATTTGTCATTCAGCAACAATAGCTACGATATATTATAAGGAAGAAGTATTATGCTCTTTATATGCCTCTTATTAAAATCGCCAAATCTAAACTTATGTCATTGCAATGGCCTATGTACTGAGAACAGACACCACTAACATTGACGCTGACACCTTCATCGATATTCGTAGATTTTTCTTTTTTAACCCTTACTATTTGACCAATTAAATCGCCTGATTTAAAAAATCGTTTGAAATTAGCAGAGCTTGTGCCAACTTTTCAAATTCAGGAGTCATTGACCCCTAAACTGTTATTTCTGGGGGTCAAAACTGCAGTTGAAGGGGTCAAAACAGTCTAAAGAGGGGATAAAATTGGTAAAATGCTTTTGATTTTGCCGGTGAATTTCTTTAATTATCTCCTTTATATCTTAATAAGAGATTCATATGAATATGAATCTCTTATAAAGATATGAAGGAGACAATTAATTCTAATACATTTACAATTTGTAGCAGTTTTGATGTGCAATACTGAAAATTTAAAGCGTCAAAATGACCCCTCCTGATAGAAAATTAGGGGGTCAGAATCAGATGTTTTCAAATTTTGAGGGTCAAAACACTGGTTTAAGGGTCAAACACGAGCCCTGAATCAGAGTTATATATTTCGTAAAACTATTCTTCGATGAGTATTTTACATATGTACTGCATATTTTGAAAGCAAATTATTCAAAGGTAGGTTAAAAAGAAGTGAAACGCCTTTATGGAGGACAATTTTGCTTACTGGCATTACCTGGAATTATGCAATGACTCGAGCAAATTGGTCGGTCATGTGTGTGTTCGAGCTATCGCTAGACCACTGTATTCATTGAAAAAATTATACTGCTATAATCAGTCCATGAATTTGATTCCTCTGAGGCTCTCTAAAAAGTCCTTAAAAAGTAATTGAATTTGTTTAGAATGTACCTGAAAATGAATAATTTCATGAACAAAGTTTGTGAAAAAAGTAGATAATTTTAAATGACTGATCAAATTTAGTGTCAAAAATATATAAAAATCTTTGTGGAACGAAATAATCAGGGTATGAATCTGATCAGTACGAACAAGTTTGGGTAGGAATCATCGGTACCAATACCTTCAGAGTAGAGCCCCTTTGTTAACATGGAGTTGGGAAAATCAGTTGTCGATAGATTTTGGGTGTTAAAAGATCCCTGGGCATACAATTGCAACAATAAACAGAAGGGTAAATGTCACACATGTTTTATAAAACTATTGACATTGGAAATATTGGAGAAGTTGAGCTTGTATCAGAAGCAGAAAGCAAAAAACATGCATGAAACTGAAAGATCATGATCAAGAAGGTACACTACATTATTGAATATACTGAAGACATAATAGTCATTTTGTGTATCATGTAAAGGGACTCACATACAAAGAAATGTGCTTGAAAAATGGGATAACATCCTTAAAAAGTTCTTTAATTATGGCACTGTACAGAACAGCTTGCGCGTTTTTTGCATATCTCCACACATCGCCGTGATTGTAGTTTATGTGGATTTGGATGGAAAACCCAAAGGCCACATTTTTCCACCAAAAATCTGCAGGAATCAATTGCCTACTTGACTACGATGTTGTGCTGGCATGAAATATTGGATTTGCCTGGTATTTCAACCCGAACACGGTGAATCACTGTGATCAACGCAATTTTCCACCCATGGCCGCAAAAAGCAGTGATGCGTGGAAATTTCAAATAGAAAACACAATGGTAGCAATGGCAAATCACGACTATTTTCCACTTGAATATTTTGTCCAAGGTGTACAAGTGATTTAGGCCAAATAAGGGCATGCTTTACCGAATAGCTGTAACCCTGAATTTATAAGGGAGAAAATCCTTTAGTTTTGAAATGATTTTTTTTTGGTCACAACCAAAAATGCCACATGAACGGGTTTTTTTAATTACTCTCGGATTCTTCATTGTATTATTACTTCCAACTGTAACAGTATATTTGTTGTGTTTTAATTCTTTAGGAGAGAAACCAACTAGAATCCCCTTAAAATATTTCATTTCTTTCAGTATTGACGCCACATTATGAACATGTATCGGAAGATTCCTGAACGATGATCATCGCAGGCCAAATTTGAAGGTGGTTCAGAAGGGGGAAGAGCTGTGTTTTTATACGATCAGAGTTATTAAACCTGGAGAAGAGCTATGCTTTAACTATCATGACAAAAACTCATTTTGGAGAAAGGTAAGAGTTTGCTTTGTTTTACAGCAGACAATAAAGGTGCTTTCAAGAACAGGAGCACTTTCTCCTTCTGAACGTGGGCAGCCTCACAAGTGCTTGCATGTGCTCACAATTCGATTTGATAGGTGTTTTGCCAGTATTTGCCAAGATGGTGTTAATGCCAGTCCTGTAATGAGAATGCAGGAAATAATGCTAAACTGGAAACAAAACATAAATACTTAATTTTAATTCCAACTTTTTCTACTTTTTTCTGCCCCCACATCGATAAGATCGGGGGCATATTGTTTTACCGTTGTCTGTCTGTCCGTCCGTCTTTCTGTTTGTCAGTCCATCAAAGCGCAGTTGGTAGCGCATCAGACTTACAATCTATAAGTCCCGGGTTCGATCCCCAACGGCGGCACTCATTCTTTCTGACTATTTGTCTTTCACCAATGGGTTGATAATCGTAGACCTATATGAGATAGTAGCTGGAGGCTAGGAAAGAATGTGATGGTTGTACTGGTGAGAGAAATACCAGGAATCCATTGTTAGGTGCTGCGGCCGTGATATAAGTGAAATAATGTTGAAAGCGGAGTTAAACTCCATTCAATCAATCTGTTTGTCAGTCAGTCGGTCTGTCTGTCTGTCTGTCTGCAAAACTTACCCAAAAAACTTAACATTGCCAATTACTTAAAGGCTATTCAAGGTACAATGCTCATATTTGGCATGATAATAGATCTCATCGAGATGCATCTGTAGATACCAAGGTCAAGGTCATGTGACAAGGTCAAGGTCATCTGTCTCGGGGGCATTTTGTGTTTTATGAAGGGTCAAAATAGTGTTTAATAGCAAATATTAAACACAAACACAAGCCCTGCAGAATATTGGATATTGAATATTGGCATGGATGATCAGCATATGGACTTTTATAAAAATAGCTAAAATTATTACTGTAGATTCACCAGGTGCGGAGCACTGGGGGGGAGAGGCTTGTACTTTTGTGAAAATTTTGTAATCCTTACCCTTCTTCTTCTTCTGAACCACAAGCCCTACAGACTTGAAAATTGGCATGGAGGATCAGCTCATAGACCTTAATAAAAATAGCTAAAATCATGACTGTAATGCCACCAGGTGGGGCGCACCAGTGGGGAGGGGGTGGTACTTTTGTCAAAATTTTGTAACTTTAACCTTCATCCTCTAATGAACCACTAGCCCTACAGACTTCAATATTGGCATGGATGATAAGCATATGGATTTAAAATAAAATAGCTAAAATCATGAATGTAGGGCCACCAGATGCGGAGCATTAGGGGGGAGGGGGTAGTACTTTGGATCAATTTTGAAATCTTTAACCTTATTCTTCTCCTGGATCAGGAACCCTACAGACTTGAAAATTGTCATGGGTGATCAATATATTGACATTAATAAAATAGCTAAAATTATGACTGTAGGGTTACCAGGTGCTGAGTGTCTTGGGGAGGGGGTAGTATTTTGGATCATTTTTGAAATCTTTAAACTTCTTCTAATGAACCAGGAGTCCTTCAGACTTGAAAATTGGTATAGATGATCAGCATATGGGCATTAATTGAATTAGCTAAAATCATGAATGTAGATTCACCAGGTGCAGAGAATCTTGGGGGAGGGGGAGTGCTTTGTTGAGAATTTTGAATCCCTACAGCCTTTATATTTGACATGGATTGATCAACTCATTAAAGAAAACTGTAAAAGTCTCAGACTCAGCCTGTATATCTGGCATAGATTAGCTGATCACAGACCTTTTATGAAAAAAGCTTAAATAAATAATGACCAGGGGAGGAGCAGAGGGGGGATTATTTTAAATGTTATGTGATTGAATTAGAGAAAATTTCTTTTTCTGTGGTTGCATGGACATACCTAGGTAATGAACAGCCCTCTTGTTTAACTCTAAAATCTTTAAAAATCTTCTTCTCCAAAACCAGTGGGTGCATTTCAATGAAAGTTGGCATGAATGTTTCTTGGGTGACCCTTTACATAAATTGTTAAAGAAATTTTGATTGACTCCCAAATATGGTCAGGGCAGGGGGGGGGGGAACTTATTTTCACTAAAAAAATTCAAAAACTACTCCCAAACCATAAGGCAAATTTCTATGAAACTTGGGATTGCTGTTCCTTAGGTGACCCTATATTTCAATTGCGAAAGAAATTTTGATTGACACCCAATTATGGGCGTGACAGGATGGGGTTTATTTTGTTAAAAATCACCTCGCAAACCCTCGAGCAGATTCCAATCAAACTTGGCACGGATTTTTCCTGTACTTAATTTTTTAAATAGATTTTTGTTGACCCCCTTATATGGGCATGGTAGGGGGTGGGTTATTTTCAATGTGTAATCTTTAAAAAATCTTGTCCACTCAAACCATTTAGCAGATTTTTTAATAAAATTTGGCATGGATGATCCTTTGCTGACCTTTCACATCAATTGTTAAAGAAATTTCGATTGATCCCAAAACATGGGTTGTTGGCTAATTTTCACTATAAAATCTTCAAAAGTCTTCTCCTCCAACACCATTGGGCTAAACTCAATAAAACTTTGCATGAAACACAAAAAAATCTTTCCACAGGTGAGTGATTTAGGACTTTCTTTTCCCTTTTGTCTTCAGGCTTTTCTGATCGATATGCATACAAAGAAGGCAAAGTTTCTAAAAGATACAGACAAGTTTACTGCTGGTGGAAGAGATTTTCAGTGGTTGTACAAAGGTAATGAACATGTAGTAACCAGTAAGTGCATGAGAGTGTGCAACTTATTTTGAGTGAAAATAAGATAATGTGCAGAATTAGCCCAAAGGGAAATGGAAATTATCAGATTGGCTAGGAAGCGAAACATTACCCTAAAAGATAAATGTTCTCATGAGTGGTCAACTTGAAAATGTTTTCTGAGTGTTGATCACGGAAAGTCACTTCATGTACCTAGACACACTGCAACTAATTAATTGAATTATGGAATATCACTACATACACACATGGAGCAACTTCACACAAAAAACGTCTATTTTAACCAATTTCATATAGTTGTTAAAGGAATAATTCAATAACATCCCTCATGTCCTTAGATGTACCCAGAGAGGAGAAAAGAGCAGTGCATTACCTTGCAATTTAGTCCATAGGCACGCAATGACAGTGGTTTTGTCTTAACATCATACTAATTATATTCATCCACGGTAGTACCCAAATGTTTTTGTTATGTAAAGGGAATTAAGCCAGATTGTTATTACTTTCTGAATGCTTGCATAGGGTAGCATTTATGCATAAATGGTCACCCAAGGATGCAAAAAACTGTAGCATTACATGTATATCTAACTTGAATGTCCTAAATACTTTTCACAAACATGTTTGTTTGTCATGGAAAGTCACTACATCCATCTCAATACACAACAACAAAGTCACTTCATTAACTTTTTTGGTTCTTGAGAAAAATTGAGCATACTGACTAGTGATAGCTATTGGAAACATGTTAAGTAGGGTTTGTCAGACTCAAAGTGCCTGATTGTAAAATGCAACTAAATGTGTTTAAACTGTTGGTGTGTATGTATCTCTGAGACTTCCACAGGTTTGATAGTTTCGAAACTATGTGTGCATTCGTTTTGTAATACCCAATGTTAGCCAAATTCATATTTCCTGTTTCAGTGCCAAAGAGCCTAAGCCATAACAGTTAAAAACTCAACTCTACTTAAAGTGCTAATATATTTTAATTTGTAAGATTAGGGCAATTGGATCACATGATCATTACTTTCAACATTGCTTTTTAGGAGATAGAGCAGGTAAAGAGACATTGGCAGATGAAGAGGAATTTGAGGACGAAGACTATGGTAATTGATTGATTTAATGGGGTTTAGCGCCGCTTTCAACATTATTGCAGTTATATCGTGGCGGCTGGAGCACTTAGCAATGGATCCCTAGCATTTCTCACACCAGTACTACCATTAAATCCTTTCCTAGCCTCCAGCTGCTATCCCACATAGGTCTACGATTATCAACCCATTGGTGAGAGACAAATAGTTGGAAAGAATCGGGGATTGAAACCGGGACATCTAGCTTGACAGTCGGACGCCCCACCAACTGCGCTACGATGGCGGCTTGAAGACTATGGTAAGGTAACAAGTTCAGGATCTTGAAATGGTGATGCAACAGCCCATAGAGCCCAAGTAATCAGCCCTGTCATTTTTATGCCCCCGTATCGAAAGATCGGAGGCATATTGTTTTACCGTTGTCCGTCTGTCCGTCCGTCCGTCCGTCTGTCTGTCTGTCTGTCTGTCTGTCTGTCTGTCTGCAAAAGTTAACCAAAAAACTTAACATTGCCAATATCTTCAAGCCTATTCGAGATACAAGGCTCATATTTGGCATGATGATAGATCTCAATGATCCGCATCTGCTGATACCAAAGTCAAGGTCATGTGACAAGGTCAAGGTCATCTCTCAAGGTCAAATAACTCAAAAAGTTAACCAAAAAACTTAACATTGCCAATATCTTCAAGCCTATTCAAGATACAAGGCTCATATTTGGCATGATGATAGATCTCAATGATCCGCATCTGCTGATACCAAAGTCAAGTTCATGTGACAAGGTCAAGGTCATCTCTCAAGGTCAAATAACTCAAAAAGTTAACCAAAAAACTTAACATTGCCAATATCTTCAAGCCTATTCAAGATACAAGGCTTATATTTGGCACGATGATAGATCTCAATGATCCGCATCTGTTGATACAAAAGTCAAGGTCATGTGACAATGTCAAGGTCATCTCTCAAGGTCAAATAACTCAAAAAGTTAACCAAAAAACTTAACATTGCCAATATCTTCAAGCCTATTCAAGATACAAGGCTCATATTTGGCATGATGATAGATCTCAATGATCCACATCTGCTGGTACCAAAGTCAAGGTCATTTGATAAGGTCAAGGTCATCTCTCAAGGTCAAATATCTCAAAAAACTTAACATTGCCAATATCTTCAAGCCTATACAAGATACAAGGCTCATATTTTGCATGATGATAGATCTAAATAATCCGCATCTGCTGGTACCAAAGTCAAGGTCATGTGACAAGGACAAGGTCATATGTCAAGGTCAAATAACTCAAAAAAACTTAACATTGCCAATATCTTCAAGCCTATTCAATATACAAGGCTCATATTTGGCATGATGATAGATCTCTATGACCCGCATCTGCTTGTACCAAAGTCAAGGTCATGTAACAAGGTCAAGGTCATCTGTCAAGGTCAAACTTTGAAAAAAATGCTGTTACGGGGGCATGCGTGTTTCACAAACACATCTTGTTTGGTGATGAAACAAGGCTGCACTTTGTGTCCAGCATCTGTCGATCCGAGTGTCTTCCATCTGTCAACAATTTAGTGTTTACACTCTGCCATCTGCAAAAGTTAGCCAATCTTGAATAAACTTGGCCAAAACAAGAAGGATCATAAGTTCTTGGACAAGTTTGATTATGGGCCTGATGGGATTAGAAAGTGCTGAATTATGCCCTTGAATGTCAAAAATTTTTTTTTTTAATTTTGTTTACACTCTAGCATGTACAATTCTTGATCGATCAAATCAAAATTTGGACATTATGTTGGAGACTATAAGATCCTGGACAAATTTTCAGACTGATCAGACCAGAAAGTAGAAAGTAATGTGACCTTGAATTTGACAAATAGCAGGCGGCCCAGTAACCTATAAATACCTATTTTATCCTATATTTCTGCCATTACCAATAAAAACCTATATTATCACCCATTTTGCCCCCAATACCTATAGATACCTACATTTTTATACGCCCGTCGAAGACGGGACGTATTATGGGATCACCCGTGCCGTCCGGCATCCGGCGGTGTCCACTTCCTTGCCCGAAGCATAACTCTGTCACTTGAAGTCCGATGGACTTCAAACTTGGCAATTATATTCTTCTTATCATTGCGGAGTGCAGTGCACAAGAACCATAACTCTACCTGGCCTATTTTTTGAGTTATTGCCCTTTGTTGTTTTTCATACTAGAATCTTGTCCAGAGTATATCTCTAAAAGTATAATAGCTAGAATCGTGAAACTTCATGGGTGTATAGATCTCACCAAGGGGGAGTGCAGTGCACAAGAACCACAACTCTACCTTGCCTATTTTTTGAGTTATTGCCCTTTGTTGTTTTTCAGACTTGAATCTTGTCCAGAGTATATCTCTTAAAGTATAATAGCTAGGATCATGAAACTTCATGGGTGTATAGATCTCACCAAGGGGGAGTGCAGTGCACAAGAACCATAACTCTACCTGGCCTATTTTTTGAGTTATGCCCTTTGTTGTTTTTCAGACTTGAATCTTGTCCGGAGTATATCTCTTAAAGTATAAAAGCTAGGATCATGAAACTTCATGGGTGTATAGATCTCACCAAGGGGGAGTGCAGTGCACAAGAACCATAACTCTACCTGGCCTATTTTTTGAGTTATTGCCCTTTGTTGTTTTTCATACAAGAATTTTGTCCGGAGTATATCTCTTAAAGTATAATAGCTAGGATCATGAAACTTCATGGGTGTATAGATCTAACCAAGGGGGAGTGTAGTGCACAAGAACCATAACTCTACCTGGCCTATTTTTTTAGTTAGTGCCCTTTGTTGTTTTTCAGACTTGAATCTTGTCCAGAGTATATCTCTAAAAGTATAATAGCTAGGATCATTAAACTGCATTGGTGTATAGATCTCACCAAGGGGGAGTGCAGTGCACAAGAACCACAACTCTACCTGACCTATTTTTTTGATGTATTGCCCTTTGTTGTTTTCAGACTTGAATCTTGTCGGAGTATATCTGTAAAAGTATAATAGCTAGGATCATGAAACTTCATGGGTGCAAAAAATATTCATTCAAAATAACCTCAGTTCTATTCAAACCCCCAGTTAATACTAAGCAGTGTGACGGGCGTATCTTGTGACAATTTGGCACCTTGTTGTGTCTTGGGTTAGCGATGGTTACAAATTTATACCAAATACTTTCAAAATAGCAGTTTTATATGATTTAAAAGTAATTATTTTCTATCAATATCCATTAGAAATTAGTATTTTCCTTTCATCCTCTTTCAAACTTTTTGAAATGCCAGAGAAAGACTGATCAAACATAATATTTATCATTGTTGAAGAAGCTTGCATGTATGTTTTGTCATCTTTGACTGGTATTGACCATTTTAGTTAGTGGATATGTGCCTTTTATTACCAGTTAAGTTCTTTTCGAATTATTTGCATTTGGGACTTTGACTTTTGACTAAGTGACCTTGACCTTGGAGTTTGACCTAATTTAAAAAAAAACATTAACCTGATCTTTATCTCATGCACTATGATTGATAGAGCCTTGATATATCACATACTGATGTATAGCTTCTGCCAAGACTTTTTATTTCTGACCATGATCTTGACCTAGTGACCTTGACCTTGGAGTTGAACCTCCTTTTCAAAAACTTAAACCTGGCCTATATCTTAGGCACTATCAGGGATACAGCCTTTATTTTTCACACATATGTACCTCTTGCTAAGACCTTTCATTTAGGACCAGGATTTTTTACCCCTTGACCTTGGACTTAAGCTGTTTTTATGACAAGCTCCTGTATAGGCAAGCTACATTGACCGCAGACAATTCTTGTTGATTTTCAGATTAATAGGATGAAAAAGTTATGAGTAAAACACTTTGTGTCTACAATTAGTGACAACCACAACCACAAATATCCAACAATCAAGATGCAATTAAGATATGATGTTGATTACAAATAGATCTTGGATGAGTTTGAATTTCAGCATCTTCACTGTGGAATTTGCTCCGTTACCTGCCCTTCAAATTTTACTCTAGCAACCACAAATAGTGACTAATCAAGACAAAACTTGACACTGTTGTTGGCCATAAGTTTGTTTTCAGTCTTCAAGTCAAAATATTAATTGATTCGATCAAAACTGTGGCTCATATTATTTTAAGCTCTACTATTCGTAGGATAGGGAGGGCCATTCCAGTCACCTGGGTGTCGGCGTAATGCTTTGGTTAAAGTTTTACATGCAACTGTGTCAAATCTCTATTTCTGCTATAGCTATTGCTCTGAAAGTTAGCACATGCTTCTTTGACAATAATACCAGCCTCTTCACAAAGATTCATTACAGAAATTATTAATTTTATGGAATTTTAATCCTTATCGGACCTAGAAATCTTGGTTAATGTTTTATGTACAAATGTTGTGTATCTGTAATATCTCTGTTTCTACTAAAGCTATTGCTCTGAAACTTTGCACATGTTTCTGTGACAATTAAACCAGCCACTAGACAATGCTTCATTACTGTAATATTTAATATAGTGCAATTTTAAACTTATTCGGTCTAAGAAATCTTGGTTAAAGTTTTACATGCAAATGTTGACTATTTGTTATATCTCTATTTCTACTATAGCTATTGACCTAAAAGTTTGCAAATCCTTCTTTGACAATAATACCAGCCTTTTGACAAAGTTTCATTACAGAGATTAATTTGATTGAATTTTAACCCTTTTCGGACTTGGAAATCTTGGTTAAAGTTTTACATGCAACTGTTGTATATCTGTAATATCTCTGTTTCTACTATAGCTTTTGCTCTGGAACTTGGTACATGCCTCTGTGACAATAATACAAGCCTCTACTATAGCTTTTGCTCTGGAAGTTGGTACATGCCTCTGAGACCATTATGCTAGCCTCTCGACAAAGATTCATTACTGTAATTATTAACTTGATGGAATTTTCGGACTTAAAAATCTTTGTTAAAGTTTTATATGCAAATTTTGACTATCATTATATCCCTGTTTTAATAAAAACTATTGCTATGAAAGTTTGCACATGCTTCTGTGACCTTAATATCAGTCTCTAGTCAAAGCTTCATTACTTAGACATGTTATTTTTTGGAATTTTAACCCTTTCAGAGTTAAATAATATTGGTTAAGTTTTTATATGCAACTATTCCCTAACTATAATATTTCTCTGTTTCTGCTATTAGTTTTGCTTGCAAACTCTACTCATGCTTTTGTGACTAGTGTCAACATCAAGACCATGATTTATTGCTCTGATATTTAATATAGTGCTTTTTTAAACTTTATCAGACTTAAAAATTCTTGGTTAAGTTATAACATGCAATTTATGTATATCTGTTATCTATACTACTATAGCCTTTTTCTTAGTCATTTTGTAAATGCGTCTGTGGCCATCATATAAGCCTTTGCACACAGATTAGTTATTCTGAATTTCATTTAGTGGAATTTCTTCCAATGTCGACATTGATTACTCATATCCAGCACTCAGAATAGTAGAGCTTTGCTGTCCTCCGACAGCTCTTGTTGGTTCAGGTGAGCGATATCATACGGTCATGGTCCTTTAGTTCTTGTAATGCTCTAAACCATTGGTTCTTATTTAATTTTTCAGAGATATATAAATCGTACCCCCGTCTGTTAAAGAAATTGAAGGAACGAACTTCCCTCAGCTGGTAATGGATGAAGTCAAGAGGAATACTAAAGGCAATCTCTCCAATAAAAAGCACTACTGTCTGTTCTGTGAAGAGTTACATCAGAATATTGCAAGATACTATGAGCTTAAACATAAAAGTGAGCTTGAACTAAAGTGTCTGAAAAACATGTTTGGACAAGTGAGGAGAAAAGGGCACTTGAGGAGCAATTTTCCAAAAACATCCGGTTAGGAAAAGTACCAGGGAAAATCGAATGTATCAATGCACAGAGAAAGTCTGGTGTTCTGTGTGTGCTACCATGAGAAAAATCAAGTTTGCTGTTTACAACATAATAAAGAACAGACTAAAGTGCATGTAGTGGTAATTTTCATGGATTGGCAATGGTTACGAGGGTTTGACACTAACTTTTTTTCGCCATTGGCCAAAAGGACCTGTAAAATTAAAGTTTTACCGGTCCTGCCACAGGCAGTTGTTTCAACATCATATTTTCGTATTATAGGTTATTATATAATACAAGGTGTCCAACTCCTTCTCACAAAAATTACTACCAGTAGTCATTCAATCAATGTTGTTTTGTTTTCTTTCATTTAGATTGAATTTTAATTCATTTAATTATTATCTTGATTAATTTTTCTACTTGTACATTTTCTGAAAAACTACCAAGAACTGTGAATTTGAAGCGAGATAAATGAAAGCTTGTAATTGATTGGCTATCAGGATACCAAAAAATTCAGCTATTTACTGAGAAAAAAATATTACAAAAATCCTAATGTATTTTGTCGATTGGCAATATTCTTCCAATTGAAAATTTCTATTGTAAATAATTATAATTGTTTATCTATGTAAATTCAAATATTTTCAGCCAATGAAAATCCATATATTTAAATATCTGGGGTATCAAAATTCACGATTCATAGTGGTTTTTGAAAACATGACAAATTCTGAAAGTGTAAACCGCTGAAACTCTCATGATATTCTGCCGATTTTACTCATTCTGGTTCAATGGAAAGAAAAATTATTGAGGTAAATGAAGAAATGAATCCCATTCTTATTTTCCTGACGGGAAACGATAAAATGATATTTTAATGACTACTGGTAGTGTTTCTCGTGAGCAGGAGTTGGATACCTTGTCTAATAATATACCCATGTGACAAAACTCGAAGTATGAAACAATCACCTGTGGGTCCTACTCCAAAATTAAAGGTCCTGGGCAAGTTAAGCGTTATGAATAACGTAGTTATAAATCTATTATATGTTAGACAAATACAAATATGAGACAAATAATTGTGAGAAAAGAAGAAATTGCTTGAAAAAAGCAATTTATTCTTTTCACTAATTTTTTTTCCTTGGAAAATATATTTTTATTTTTGTGTGATATGGGTAAAATGTGTATCTTGGCAATAAAAGATAATGTGAAATTAATGATTGAATATAATTTACAGGCCTGAAGGACCTGTAACATTTAAGGTACAGCAAGTCCTTCCTCATAGGCCTTAGGACTGGTGTTAGTATGGACCCCTGGTCCATCAAGATTAACCCATTCCCAGGCCATATAATGCCTGTTTTGGATTTCCCTAGAGATTATGGCTTTTGAAAACATTGTGATAAAAAAAGAAATTGCTTGTGACACAACGTTTTCTACCAAAAGACAAAAAATGTAAAATTACATTTATTTAAAATTTTCGTCCGCAACATATTTGAATTTGGACAACCCAAGAATTTGTTGTTTAGTAATGGGTAATCTTTCCAGAACAACAAAATTATATATACATTGTATAAACCAACCTATAAAAAGATTTGCAAAAACCAAAAACATGTACATTGGGAAATCAAAATTTTGGTTCAATAGCCTTAACCATTTCCCAAACAAGACCAGGTTTTAACGTCCCTTTTGGAAAATCCTTAGAAAAGCATTGCGGCAAACAAAAAAATGATGATATCGGCATTTTCCTCTTTTGTGGCAATATTTTCCATGCTATATAATAAACTATATAATAATACTTGCTTGATCAACATTTTTTCATCTGCACCAGCTTTCAAATTGGAATAGTCCAAAATTTTATTGTAGGGGTAAGGTCATTTCATTTTTTATAGAGAGTTTGTTTAAAGAGAGATTTGAAAGACATTTGGAAAGTCACTACACGTGACTCACTAGATGTGTGTATGTAGACATTCGAAAATGTAGTCACTTTGTTGGTGTGTATACATGTCCATGTAGTGGTATTCAATGATAAACAAACTCACATGAGAAAAGGGAAAGAAATCTTGCTATCACCATTTCTTTCTGTTACCTTGATGTTTTTGGTGACTTTCTCAATCTATGTTACACTGTAAATCATATCAAAATTGTAGTACAATAAACTCCAATGTAAAAACCCTTTCATAAGAAACACATATTAGGCATTAAAAGGCATTTTAGAATTTTTGTTTCATATCCAGACCCTTTGTTGTGGGTCCCCATTTGAATCATCTTATTGAGATGATTCCATTGATTACCCTCTTTAAAAGGCTTGATCAGCAATAAATGATATTTTGGATTTTGAAAAGCTGTTACCCCCTCTTATTTGTAGCCTTTCCCAAACATCAAAATTTTAGGTTGATAACAAGAATGTTGGTGATGGTGATAGGACTTTTGTACTTATCATGCTTTTCCACTGAAAATAAAAACCAAATGTATATTCTGCTTTTGAAATCAATTATTTTATTGTCTGCAATTCCTTTAAATTTGGATTTACCTAATTATTTGCCTTATAGGAAAAGATTAAATGAAAGAGCCGACAGACAACAAAATAAAGTCTTAGTATGTGAAACAAAATACAGGAAATAAATCATGTGCTGTAGACTCAGATCAGCTGTTGGTCTACATACACATTAAAACACCTCGTGCAACTTGATCTTGTATATTTCTTAGGGCATTCAGGTCTCTATTCAGATATAAGTTCCTATTTTGCTTGATGAGGAGTGCCGGAATCCATGCACAGCTCCGTTCCGATTTTGAGCATTATACTTAATAGCTGTCAAGGTCTGACACTCACTAGTTATTGCATTTTTCGTCGAGAAGTCGATCTAATCTTGCAGCATGTATTCTATTTTTACCGGATATTGAACGGATTTGGTGACCCGTGATAGATGCATTACGTGTAGAAAGTTTGTTTATGTCACATGATCATCAAGGTCAATCTCACTATTATTAATAGTAACCACATTTTAGGGGCTTTGACAGCTCCCTTTTCCTGAATATTTGATTGATAGCTTCACTGGCCGAAGGCTACTGGGGCTATGTTAGTCATGGCGTTGTGTCCGTTGTGCGTCCGTCTGTCAGTCCGTCAGTGCTTCCAGTTGTAAACATTTTCTTTAAAAATTTTCTCCTCAGAAACAACTGGATGAATTTCAACTTCAAACTTCACAGGAATGATCCTTGGGTGACCCTCTTTCAAAGTTGTTCAAAAGATTTTGATCCAAAGAATAACATGGATTTAATGGGCGTGGCTAATTTCCAAATATGGTAAAAAGTGGGTTTTCTCAGATTCTAATTGATGGATACCAATTAAATTTTACATGAATGATCCTTGGGTGACCCTTTATCAGTCTACCTAAATTATTCTGATCAGATGAAAAATATGGATTTTAAGGGCAGTGGTCATTTCTCTATATGTTATTTAGTGGAAACTTTGGAAATCATTTTTATGCTCCCCGAAGGGAGAGCATATAGCCGCCGCTTTGTCTGTCCGTCCGTCCGTAATTCTGTCCGTCCGTCCCTACCTATTTCTCCATAACTCTTGGACCAAATTGAATGAAACTTACCATGTGAACTTCCTACGATATAGTGTTGATGCATCTGTGACGGTTTTTGGATTTGAGGCCTCACAGGAAAAGGGGACTTAGGGTAAAAACAGTTTTTCCCAAATTTCTCCTAGTCTAACAGTCAGAATTCAGTGAAATTTCATATTTGAGTAGCAAATCGGATGCCCTTTACTAAAAACAATTTGAAATTAACTTAAAAAAATATATCATGGTAAAAGGGGGCTAAATGTTTGTTACCTTTACGTAAGCGTGTAAAGTACAGTTATTCCTTCATTTCTCATAGTCTTATGCTCAGAATTTGATGAAATTCACATTTGAGTAGCAAATCAGATGCCCTTTTCCATAAACTATTTGAAATTTGTGTCTAAAAATATGTCATGCAAAAAGGGGGTTTAATGTTTGTTACCCTTATGTTAGCTGTATAAGATAACACCGTATTTGAGTCCTTGCAATCTGACCGCAGAGCATATCTCCCAAAGTATAATAGCTATCAACTTAAAACTTTATGTACGGGTAGATCTTATGGAGGAGAAGTGTAGTGCTCAAGAACTACAACTCTTACTTGCATAATTTTGGAATTATTGCCCTTTGTTATTTTTGATACTTAGATTCTGTCTGGAGCATATCTCCTAGAGTATAATAGCTATCAACTTGAATTTTTATGGGTGGATAGATCTCATGGAGGACAAGTGCAGTGCACAAGAACTACAACTCTTGCTTGCATAATTTTGGAGTTATTGCCCTTTGTTATTTTTAATACTTAGATTTTAGGTAAATCTCTGACAGTACAAAAGAATCTTTGTTCTATTAGGCTTCAGATTACTATCAAGCTTTCGTGGCAGGGGATGACCATGTCCAACATGGCTCTTGTTTTTGTGACAATGCCTTATTCGGGGAGCATAATCCGTCTCTGACGACTCATGTCTCAAAATGTAATCAATGGTTAATAACCAAATTGCACTGGAATGATCATTGAGAGACCCTTTATCAGTGTAACAAAAAAATTTGTAATTGGATGGAAAATATGGATTTTATGGGCGGAGGTCATTTCTCTAAGTTTTTGTAGTGGAAACTTTCAAAATCACTTCCTCAGAATGTAACTGATGGATATCAATCAAATTGAACCAGAATGATCCTTGAGTGACCCTTTATCAGTCCACCAAAAAGTAATATAATTGAAGGGTATCAAACAAACATTATTGGTATGATCCTTGTGTGACCCATTATCATGCAGCCAAATATTATTGTGATTGGGTGAAAAATATGTCTTTTATGGGCGGAGGTCATTTCTCTATATGTTACATAGTGGAAATTTTGAAAATCATTTTCAACATCAGTAGAACCCAAAATATCTAAAAATCTAGTCAAGACTTTTATTTGCTATTACACGAATTTCAAGCCTGTGGAGCAACTCGAGCCATTCATGGCTTTCTAGTTTTAAGAGGGTTAGTTCCTTAATTTAGGAGAAAGCTGGTAAAGCAGTTGAAAGTCATCAAGGGTGACCAACGACGTCGTGACCCATTTTTCGGGTCGCAATCATTTTCAGGCTGTACGTACAGCTTTTTAGCTCACCTGAGCACATCGTGCTCAAGGTGAGCTTTTGTGATCTTTGAATGTGCGTCGTCCTTTGTGCGTCGTCAGGCGTCAACAATTTAAGTGTTTACACTCTAGAGGCCACAAATATGAACCAATCATCATGAAACTTGGTCAGAATGATTGTCAGGTCACAAGGATGAAGTCTATTGAAAATGGGAAGGATCCGTGCCATATCACGGGAAAAGAAGCCTTAATGACATTTTTCTTGCTTACACTCAAGAAGCCACAAATATGGTCCAATCTCCATGAAACTTGGTCAGAATGATTGTCAGGTCACATGGATGAACCCTATCGAAAATGGGAAGGATCTGTGCCATATCACGGGAAAAGGAGCCTTAATGACATTTTTCTTATTTACACTCTTGAGGCCACAAATATGAACCAATCATCATTAAACTTGGTCAGAATGATTGTCAGGTCACAAGGATGAAGCCTATTGAAAATGGGAAGGATCCGTGCCATATCACGGGAAAAGGAGCCTTAATGTAATTTTTCTTGTTTACACTCAAGAAGCCACAAATATGGTCCAATCTTCATGAAATTTAGTCAGATTGTTTTGTCAGGTCATAAGGATGAAATCTAATTGAAAATGGGAGGATCAAGGCCAATTCACAGGAAAACGGGCTTTAATGACAATTTTCTTGTTTACGCTCTAGAGGCCACAAATATGGTCAAATCTTCATGAAACTTGGTCAGAATGATTGTCAGGTCACAAAGATGAACCCTATCAAAAATGGTAAAGATCCATGCCATATCACGGGAAAAGGGGCCTTAATGACAATTTTCTTGTTTCCACTCTAGAGGCCACAAATATGGTCCAATCTTTATGAAACTTGGACAGAATGTTGGCCAGGTCACAAGGATGAACCCTTTTGAAAATTGGAAGGATCTGTGCCATATAATGGGAAAAGGGGCCTTGTTGACACTCTAGAGACTACTAGTTTTAAAAGTACAATTACATCTTTTGCTGAAAAATTTTATACTAGTTTATTTAGACAAAGATACAGAGGTGATCGATATAGGACCATCATGGTCCTCTTGTTTTGTCTCGACGTTGGTAGCTACCAACAATATTGGTCGCACGCGCTGTTATAGTATTAATAGGCCGCGCTTCTTTGGTCACTAGCTCAGTCCGATCCTGAGGGTTAGGGAACTAACATTACGTTGCTATTCCGCTTCTCTCTACCAAATTTAGGAATTTATTGAAGGAATTGTATTGAAAATGTTGTAACTACATTAAAGAAATAACAATTGTCACGTAGACTGAAAATAAAATGATTGTTTTCGTCATTCTTTTAATTCCTGTACTGTCTGAGCTCACTTTTGGCAACTACAACCCTCCAGCGACGTGTTGCAGTTAAATCAGCAACTTTTAACAGATAGAGAGATAGATAGAGGCTTGTGTGAGAGAGAACCGCCTTGTCCCCGGACTCGTTACAATATTATGTCCTTTTACACATACAGCCCTGATATTTCATACATGGATATCTCCTACTAAGACCTTTCACATTTGACCTTGACTTTGGAGTTTGACCTACTTTTAAAAAACTTTGACCTGGTCTATAACTCATGTATCAACACCGTTCACATTTTACCATGACACTGGAGTTTGTCCTACTTTTCAAAATCGTTAACTTGGCCGTTTTCGTTAACACATTGGTACCTCCTGCCAAGGATTTTCGTTTTGGACGGTGACCTTTTACCTTGACCCAGGAAATGCCTTTTCTCTGTGACAAGCTCTCGTTAGGGCGAGCTTTATTGTCCGCGGACAATTCCTGTTGCTGTTTGGGAAAGGTTAACCTTGATTGGTCACAAAACGTATGTTTAACATTTTATGTTGAATGTTTGAAATAAAATAATATATTTACAGTTAATATATAAATTGACTTGTTTTCTTTTTCAAATCTATTTCAAAGTTAATATACTTTTAATTCATTTCAACATAATGAGGTCTTTTGACACCCTACACGATAAAGGCTTGTGACAAGCAATCTTTTCATTTCCCATATTATTTCCCTACCCAGAAAGACCAAAAATTTGAAATTTCATTCACTTGAAATTGTCGTCTGCAACATCTTTGAATTTGGACAATTCCAAAAATTTGCCATTTGGAAATGGGTTAAACATATTTCCCTTAACGATTGTCATCTGTCTGCTTTACCTTACCGGAATTCTACTGTCGAAGAAATATATCAATAAGCCGCGAGCTGGAAAAGTTTCGTTAAGAGCTCAATATGGTTCCAGGTCAGTCTGCGTATGCAGTCACAGTCTGATAAGGAACCATGTTGTTTTCCGATAGCGTCCCCCTTAACCTATTACAGCCATAAGAGAGCAGAATTGATTCTTAAAGCAGTTTTGGAAACATATTTTTTCAAACCGTAAGGGACCTTTTTCCAGTTTCCGTCTGAAATATATTTTGTCATCTGTAACATTGCATTTGGAGCAGATACTGTGACTGCAGTCCTGGATTGCTAGACTCTGATACTACAAAAATGAGCTACCTGGGATCAGCTTTGTTGAATTTGAATTGAAGAGTCCATACGAGTCGCAACACGAGAAAAAAGCAATTTAGGATTTGTGAAAACAAAATCGCAGATCAGCTTTGTGATAACCACGAATCTGATCACAGTCTTTATTTTACTATTTGTAAAGTATAGTCAATAGTATAGTGACATTGATAGCGTGAATGCTGATGTAGCGATAATACGGTGTGTGGGAACTTACTGTCGTCATTATCCGGTGTGTGAACAAGTAATCTGGAACGCCTATTCTGGTTGTTAAAGCAATTTAGATTGAATGGAATTTCGTATTTGTAGGTCTTTTTGATAGAAAGCATTGTAGGAAATGAAGAAATTTCTTGTTGCTAAGAAATTGCTTTTGACAAGCAATTTCTCTATTTTCCACAATGTTTTCCATGACCATTATTTTTTATGGGGTCAAAAAGAGTCATTGTGTTCTAATGGGTTAAAGAGTGTCGGACTGCGGAATAACGATGAAATTTCGAGATACGTAACGTTGTTTTGACATCTCCGGAACCAGAATGGTTATTCAGAGTAACACAGTCCAGCATAATACGTCTTTACAGGTGGGGGTTAGTGTATAATATAGCCATGAAAATATCGATGCAAATGGAGAAACTGCTGAATATCAGTTGTTTAAACTTTTGCCTGAATGTTTTATACTCATTTGAGGCTTAAATTACACTATTGAAGACAGAAAGCAAACCGCCGGAAACATGTTCTTTTGCGTCACGATGACGTTTACGGCGGAGAGAAAGTGTGCAATAAAATAACTTCAAATCGAGTATAAGTATATTTACACATCGGCGTTCATTACAACCGTTACGTTCAATGAAATAACTGACGCAAACAGTTGAACCGCGTATACATATTGCCGAATCTTGCGGTTTGTTAACTCTTTTCCATGTAAATATTTCTCATACATCGAGGAAGGAAATTGAAGATTACTGGGGAAATAATTTCCTGCAAACGCCAAGGTCGAGGTCTGGTAATGCATAAAAAAGAGGACGTTCCAGATAAAAAAAAAAAGGGGACATCACGTTGTTAAGTCGAAAAGCGAGACACCGTATTCTTCAATCGTGTTCCACATTATCTACATAAACTATATTGAAAATGGTGTGCAAGTTCTTACCGAAGAGGAACACATGGATGTTTAAGTGCTTAGATATCAAATTTATCTTAAATATTACATGGTTTATCATGATAAAATGACACACGTTCACCATTAACATGTAATACATTACAAACTATCATCGAATGATGTGATTCCTTCCTAATTAGTAAGCCCTAAAACATGTACATGTACATACATACTTAAATACAAGTCTTTACTACTACAACTTTGTAATTCAACACAGTTTGGGGGTAACGCGCGATGTTGAAACCTTATAATAACGCCGACGTCATGTTACAAAAAGTTAAGTAATAACTGACGCAACGTCTAAACATTCAAGAATATAAAATGTTTTAATGACGATTGCGGGAGATCATTCTTGTGCATCTTCTTTGCGCACGGAGTACTTATCTCGGTCGCATCAAAAACTCTTTATAAGACCCTCTAAATAACTTTTTTTTCCGAAAAAAAAAATCACAAAATCTTTAACTAGATTTTAAATAACCGAACGAAGCAATTTGTTTATGGAATGATATGATGTGACGTCATTATTGTTTTTGTACGTTTTTGCGACGTTAACATTCACGCGCAAAACCATACTTCATCCAACGTTACGCTCTACACTTTAGTTATGCCGTGAACTTCAGTGTCACTTACATTTTTGTCCCTGCTGAATTCAAACATAGGGAGTAAGACTTGTTTCATTCTTTCAGACTTATATAGCACATATTATATATTACGCAACTATTTCTTGAATATCGGGCAAAATGGGGTAAAAACGTTTGGACTAGCGGTACGCGATCACATTTCATTGTGCTATTTCTATTATTATTTGGCAATAACGCGTCCGTTTCTTGACTGTCAACCATTCCCAATTGTATTTTAATGTATTTCCTGTTATTACCTTTTTGTCTAAGTTTATTTTAAGAATTTGTCTCTGATTTCCATTATCATAATTTTACTCGCAATGTATTTGAAATGTTAAGTCGGCCTTGATTGATAACCTTTACCATGTCATATCACCTTGACCTTGGAAGCTGAGTACGCATAACGTATAGATAACTCATGGGCTTTCAAATTCATCTACTAACTCGATTAATTCATGAAGGGAAGGGTTGATTATCATTGATTGGTAAAATTAGTTAAAAAAAAAATCAGACGGGATTTTTTTCCTTCGCGTCATAAGTGGGTGGCCTAGAATTTTGCGCTTTTTCAAAGAAAATAGCACGGTGACCATATATTTTTATATCAATATCACGTGTACCTTTAATTTTCTACAAAATATGTAAAAATTAAAATTTTCTTTTTGATGGATTTTTTTGAAATTTGATAAAAAGTAAAAGATTTTAAAAAATACTTTGGTAAATTAAAGAGTTATCAGTTATAACTCAAGAGGGAAAATACGATGAAAGATCAAAATAGAACCTTTCAACAGACAATTATGTATTATATTTCGTGCAAATAACTTTCTATCTATGAAATTAGAATAAAATGGAAATGAAGTATACTACCCAACTTTTGCTATGGATCAAAATAAAAGCCCATGTATTTTCCTTGAAAAATTTCTTTCTAACAAAAATAAATTATATATTTTCTTTTTCATGTTCATAATGACATCACAATTCATCAAGAACATCGCGTGCGTATGCCAACTTTTGGCTATAGATGCCGGGTAATGTAAAAAACCTCAGACTGTCAAGGGACATAAATCTTTCAAAAATGATTCATGAGTTATTCCCCTTGGAAATCTGAACAGCTCATATAATGACGAGTTCATTGTCAAGTTTCAAAAAGATATCTTCCGTAACAATAAAGATATGACCAAAGCTAAAGTCTACTTACTTTAACGTCATCGTGTACGAACGCACCCACGCTATTGACGTAAAGGTGAAAACAATAAGTCAACTGATTGTTGCAGAAAAAAGCCCAGCTAACAAATCGATAGAAGATGGAAAACAATTTACTTAAAATGAATGAATATAATACTAGCGAAATGAAATACTTTCTTTCAGTTTTGATCCCTAGCAAGAGTTGAGTAGTATATAAGCCTAGCTAAGATTATGTTATAGTCTTTTGTAAAAACCAAGACATGAAATTCCGCGAAAAAGTCGGGCAAGAATTGGCTCGATACCTATGACATTCTATAATATTTACAAAAAATCTAATTCGGTGACCCCCCCCCCCCCCCTTTTTTTTCATTTTTGCAAACGACATACATTAATCTACAAAATATGAAACAATAAAAAAAATCTATTTAAGGAAATTAAGTTTAGAAGTCGTCCTTAAAAGATTAACACGAACATTTCGAAAAACTTGAATAGAAATTAGCACAACCAATCCATGCTATGTGGCATAAAACAAAGAACCTAATTTTCTGGTAAACGTGGTAGCCAGTATAGGCCTGTGGATGCTGGAGTCGGTAGTTCGTTGGGCACCTGCGATCATGACATTGTAAAATAAAATATATGATACCCAACTGGAGTAATGCGTCAACTAAGTCCTTTTACATGTGGAGAACTGTACCATTCGCATGCAACTGGTGATGTTCAAAAAGTCAGCTTTCATGCAAGGTTTCTGAGTGTTGATCACGGAAAGTCACTTCACATACCTAGACACACTGCAACTAATTAATTGAATTATGGAATATCACTACATACACACATGGAGCGACTTCATACAAAAAACGTCTATTTTAATCGTCGGTGTTGTTATTAAATTTCGTAACTACTGCTTCAATCAATGTGTATTTGCGGGGTTTTAGAATAACACCGACGAAATATTACAGACGCCACGCACGGTAATGTGGCACTTAAGTGTAACGTCAAAATAATGGACGTCGATTGTAAGCGTCTAGTTTTTAGCTCTACTGACCGAAGGTCAGAAGAGCTATAGCGATACCAGTTTTCCGTCCTGCGTCCGTCCGTCTGTCTGTCCGTATGTGAACTTTTTCTTGAGTCCACAGTTTTTATCCGATTGTCTTCAAAATTGATCAGAATGATTGGACCATTATAAGGAAGTTCCTTTTGAAGATCGGCCCGATCCGTCGAGCGTCACGGAAAAAGGAGCATAATGAAATTTTAATTAGAAAATCCTCGATAACGCTCTAAAGTCCACAGTTTTCGTCCGATTGTCTTCAAACTTGCTTAGAATGATTGGACTATCACAAGAATGGTTCCTTACGAAAATGGTGGGAAAAGGGGCTTAATGATTTTTTTTAGAAAATCCTCGTTAACGCTCCAAAGTCCAAAGCTTTATCCGATTGTCCTCAGACTTGATCAGAATGATGGGACCACCATAAGAAACGTTCCTTTCGATGGGTCCGATCCGTCAAGCGTCACGGGAAAAGGGGCTTAATGAAAATTTAATAAGAAAATCATCGTTAACGACTTAAGTCCATAGTTTTCATCCGATTGTCTTCAAACTTGCACATAATAATTTGACCGTCACAAGGATGGTTCCTTTTGAAAATGGGCCCAATCCTTCAAGCGTCTTGGGAAAAGGGGCTTAATAAAAATGAAATTAGAAAATCCTCGTAAACACTCTTAAGTCCAAAGTTTTTATCCGATTGTCTTCAGGCTTGCACAGAATGATTGGGCCATCACAAGGATGGTTCCTTTCGAAAATGGGCCCGATCCGTCAAGCGTCACGGGAAAAAGGGCTTAATGTAATTTTGATTAGAAAATCCTCGTTAATGCTCTTAATTTCACAGTTTTCATCCGATTATCATCCGATTATCTTCAAACTTACTCAGAACGATTGGACCATCACCAGGATGGTTCCTGTCGAAAATAGGCCAGATCCGTCTAGTGTCACAGGAAAAGGGGCTTAATTAAAATTTATTTAGAAAATCCTCATTAACGCTCTAAATTGCACAGTTTTCATCTGCTTGTCTTCAGAATGATTGGACCATAACAAGGATGGGTCTTTTCGAAAATAGGTACGACCCGTCAAGTGTCACGGGAAACGGGGCTTAATAAAAATTTAATTAGAAAATTCTCAATTCCCGACTTACGAAATTCTTTTTAAAGAATTCTTATTATCATTTCTTCATTTATTCATGGAAGATCATGAAAATTTTAGTAAATGTTATACATCATGTTATCATGTGCATATTGACATGTAATTTTATACTGCGTCATAGAAAAAAGGGCATTTAAAATCTTTCTTGTTGACATAACTCCTTTGTAATTAATGCTTTTATTTGTGTAAAACTTTCACAGAATATTCCCTTTGTAGTAAATGTGCACTTGTTGAAGTTAAGTTATATACCCAGTCATGATAAAAAGGGGCCTTTATGTACATGTATGTTTATTGTTAACACAACTCATTCATTTATGCATGGATTTTCATAAAAAAAGGTTTCTTGGTTACAATCCGATTTCTGAATTCTTGGTATTCAGATCTACTTCCTGTTTTACAATTTAGTTTATTTTTAGACTTAGAATCGTACTAGAAATATTTTCTGTGCATTTTTGTCAGGAACAATGAGTCACAGTAGCTTGGTATATCATAAAGCGGTGTCAACCCATTTTTCACATGCAACTCACATGGAGGGAAATACTTTTGTCACAGAAAGCGGGGGTAACTCATTGAGCAGTAACTATTGATTGCAGATTTCTTGTAATATCGTTACAAGTCTCAGTCTTTTCAAAGCGTTAGTAGAGCGGTCTCAGGCCCTCATGGGTCTCTTGTTTTTCTTGGGGGGGGGGGGGGGGTCGGGAAAAAAGTTTACGTAACTACTATATTACTCACTCTCGCTGCAGCAATACGGGTGTCAGATTATAGTTATCTTTTCAAGAGCAATATAAAAACAAACCCGGCCCTATTAGCTAGGGATGAAAAAATGCGTCATTATTTTCAACTTGGCATACATGCGATTACTAGATGTTCGCTTTAGGCATGGCTTAGATTTGGTAATAGTTTTTCCTAAACCAGAAGATGAAATTGGTTGGACGCTTCTTTTGAACATCATTAAAGATATAATGCAGAGGTAAATCTGAAAATGTAATTCGTTATTTCGATGATCAATTCGAATCAACAGCAATTTGTTTAAATAGTGATTTCATCATTACACGCATATTTTTAGAAGAAATATGACGCATCCCGCCATGATCTTTTGGAAGGTATTAATAAAAAGTTGTTACACTTTGCTGAGCTTGCTTTGCACTGACCTTTCTTGGGTTTATAGAACAGCAAGTTACAGTTTTTAGAGTACATGTCTTCGCGAAAAACACGTTTTGAATAATCAATATTGCTATCAAAAAAAGATGAGCTATCCTCGAGTTATTAAGCCGCCGTCATGGCGCAGTTGGTAGCGCGTCGGACTGTCAATCTAGAGGTCCCGGGTTCGATCACCGACGGCGGCACTCAATTTTGATATAAGATATAAAATGGTGAGATTTAGGGTGTCTTGTAATGATAAGTTTAGAACACAGGGGTGACATTTTTTTTTAAAAAAAAAGTGACGCATTGCCGTGCGCGACGTCTTCATTTTTTGCCCGTAATTAAGTCACAGTTTACTTGATAAAATGGAACCCTTTTTTTATGAAGCAGATATTTGATAACAGGTCAGCATGGATCTCAATCAGAGGCCATATATATCTATGTATCTATAACCACTCCCACTCAAGCTATCAACTTTCATAGTTCGTGAGGAAACTACAAAGCCACCAAAAAGCTACCAGCATGCAAAATATTGACAATATTTTTTTCGGGTGCCAAAAAGTAAAGCCATTTCAATTGATTGAATTGATGTGAAATGCCAAAGTACTACAGATGGCCCAGAGAAATTCTCGCATGAAAGCCCTTTCTCTATGAAAATTCACCAACATAAGTCTTACGTAGAAAATGCCTGTTAATTACCACTTTCTTTTCTATTTTTATTTGGCGGGAGGGTAATACAAGTTTTCTCTTATATATTTCGCTCTTTGATATGTTGATGTCGCTACATCAGCATATCAAAAAGCGAGTTTCATCAGAGAAAACTCGGATTAGTGGTAGGGACACAATGCTGTCTTTGTTTGTATAGATCTAGAGAAATGACCCGGCAAAGCATCTATAACCATTGTCAAGGAGTTCTCTGCCAGATCTTTTGACGGGATCTATGACACCAGAGTAAAGCGCGAACGACATCTTTCAACTTTTTAATCGCATGAAGTTAAATATCAAAGCTCTGCCATAGCTTTCATCTGGATTCACGGTTGGTCCATAAAAGAACCAAATGTTCCAAATTGTTCCACTGACCATCCGTCCTCTTACTTGAAAAGCCTAAATTTTCCCAAGTTGATCACTGACCAACGTGCTATACCATGTATAATGGGACAACGACCAGTGAATGATCAAAGATCAGCGAGTATAAATTAACGGGGGAAGAGGGGTTTCGATTTATAGAAATATGTGACTCGAACCCGTCAGCCTGTATACATAATTGTAATAGTACTCTCTGAAGACAGCTGCTGTATGCCACCGCGGACAGCACGCAAAATATGTCATTATTCGCTTTCATTTACCTAGATACATGCTTCACGGTCAATTTACATTTATTAGAATATACAGTAACCTTTTGTCACGGCTCATGATTCGATGACGAATAATATCTGTTGTATTTCTGGCATCAAACTAAATGCAACACCAAATACGTTAATATGATGCTTATCTAATACTTCTGGAGTTCTACCATATTTGCGTATCGGGATGGATAATGATCGATCTGGGTATCAAACTCGAGCTAAACTATGAGTTGACATTCTTGGATTGATGAACTCCGGGCTACCTTAAACTTGGCTATCAGGATTGAATAGCTAAAATTGAATTCAAACGCGTACGGAAACAAGCCGTGACTTTGCAATCACCAGGTATAGCGTATCTAAATTGAATACATTCAAAACCTGATATAGAAGATTTTATGCAAACTGGTAACTATTCAAAAACTTCAAATGCCTTGCGTTTATTAGGCATCAAGACTTAAACCACGTATGCTCTGTCTGTGTACGAATGTGTGTGGGGCTAGGTCACATTCCGCTTATTATACCCCAAAAGAGCATCTTAAATTTCTTTGCAGACATATACAAGCAGGTATTTATCAATGCTATTCCCGTGTCTTCTACCAGAAAACGTTAAATAGCAGATTTTGGGCCTTCACAGAGTTATCATACAAGGACATAGGTAGGAGAACCGGGCGCCATTGCAGTACATTGAGCCGCCTAGTGAGTACGTTTGTAGAGACTTGTAGTGTTAGTAAACATAGACCATCTGGCAGACCATGGAAAACTACGCCGAGTCAAGAAAGGGCTTAAGTGAGACTCGGACGCCAGTGTTTACCAGGTCTCAGAATTAGTCATCAAGCAGTTCGAAATCGATAAAGATCAGCTGGTTTGAGGTGAAGACGGGTAATAAGGCGACTAAAGCTGAAAGACAACCATAAGAGTTTACGCTTAGCCTGGTGTAATTAAAGGCAGGGTTGGAATCTGAGGTCGCGTAAAAGATATCAACGCGACAACACTCGATCTCCAGAAAAAACTGATTCTCAATCAGGTCGATATTCTACCGGACCAATACACAATTTGTATTACCTATGATTTGTTAATTGATAATTTTTTAATTGTTTGGCGGGATTAAAAAAAAAACGTGGAACCACTATATCTACCGAATTTCAATGTATTTTGTTCTCGTTCAGCGCCTTTTTTTTGCGCCGACACGAGAGCAAGTTAAAGGGCGCCGATATATTTAAAATTAGGCACCGACACGATATAATTTCACAATCGTGTTATCACGGTTAAAATGCCGTATCGGCGGGTTTCTATCATAATCTCATGCGGCGCATGGTGAGGGCTACGTCATATCGACTCCAGACCACGATATTTTAAATAGCCGATACGATAAAAGCGCTATATTTGTCACGTAGGGATATCAGCGCCCATCAAGCCCACCAATTCGAGACCACGATCAGCCACCACGTGATGTTGGTTGTGTTTTTGATGCTGCTGATGATGATGGCGTAGTGATAATCCGCTGTGTGAACTTAGTGTCGTCATTTTCCAGTGTGTATAAACGTTGTGAGAAACGTCTACTCCGGTTGCTAGAGCAATCGCAGTAGGCATTGTTAGTCATAGGCGTAGGGTGGTTTAAAATATTTTAAATTGTTTAAAAACGTTTAAATGAATGGAACCCTACCGAGCGTAGCGTTGCTAGGGGGTCTGGGGCATGTCATCTAGAAAATTTTGAATTCTAAGAAGCCATTTCCTGCAATCTTGGCACTTTCAGACTGCATGTTCCTATACCTGGACCTTTCTTGAAGGTAATTATGGGTGATTTGGGGGGAGGGGGGCAAAGATATGCTACCCCCTTGATAATTGGGGGGTTGGCTCCCCTGGGCCCTCCTCTTCCTACGCCAATGTTTATGCAGCAAGTAAAATAATTTGAGTAAAAGTGGCATAGAAACGATTGAACTGTGACGTTTTTTTGTTTTTTTTTTCTTTATTTTCGGGATGGCTTTCAGTGATCAATTTTGTGTCTGTTTTCTGCGAAATAATAGTTCACGACACCTACCAAATACGAACATCCCCCTACCCAACTATCGGTCTGATCTTCATGTATTATGCGCCCTGCTTCTCCATGTTACCTCGCTTCAACGCCATGTGACCTCGTTTCTTCCCGGCGCTTTTTAATGTTGGCCACGTGCTTGTACATTGCAACCTGATTTTATCAGTGTCAAAACTTTTGCCATGCATGATACATATACCTTAATTTAACATTATATCGTTCATGTAGACACGACAAAAACGCATCTGTATGGTTTTCAAACGTAGAAATATGTGTTTTGAAAATGCCCAACGTCTTATTTTGTGGGCGAGAACTCACATAGCATACTAAATAGTTCTTTAATTTCGATGAATATGTGTACAGGAAATAAGATAATAAGATGGGTGTCTGGAATAAAGATATTTGCCATTAATTTCAAATTTGCTACCTATTTCACGTATCTTCCTTCTTTTGCTAGTCTGTAGTTATGAAAATGCGAGGTCTGAGAAACATTTAACCCTTACAAATAAGCACCACGTAAATGTTACAAATGACATCGGTAAACAAACACAAGTCCAATATTTTCAAATTTATAAATTTTTCATCAAGACAAAAAAAATACATTTTTTCATGTGGGCCAGTACGGGACCCGCTTTCACCAACGTAGGTATTTTGGAAACGACCTAAACAGTTGTGAGCGCGTGCAAGTGACCATGTCGATGTATCCAGGTTACATTTAGAATGTGTTTGTCCTGTCTATCAAATTATGTCAGACAACTGACAGTACATTGTCCAAACACTTGACATACACAAAAAAGCTATTTATAAAAAAATCCGCTTAAACCACTATTCGTGAACTAATATTGTGATTTATTCTGAAACAAAATGTTCTTACTGCATTGAAGCTTACATAGCTTACCTTTGCATGTGAACGCATTTGCTAACGTGAGTATAATTTCCTAATGTCGGCAAATATTTTGATTTTACTCCTTGCGTGAAAATTTATTTCCTTATACGCAAATATTTGTTCGTGAGTATTCTTTTTGCATTGATCTACGTGAGTATTTTCTCAAAAAGTTCCTCCAAATATTTGAACAACAAATAACACTCCTATTTCGAATGCCTCACCGTTTGGTCACTACACAATCATCAGATTGTTAGCTCCGAGAACGGAATTTTTTTTAGTATCAGTTTTCGATAACATTTTTTATGCAAATAAGCTGGAAGCAGTTCACTCTGGTATGAATGGCTTCAAAATAATGGGAGAAACCATTAGTAATAAGCTAAATGTACACCCGTAAGTGCCATGGAGTGAACATCCGGTATGTGTCGACGTTTGTCGCCAGTTTCAGGTGTGTGTCGAAAGTAGTGATTTCAAGGTGTGTATGACATTGATCACGTGATTTTGTAGTGGTATTCCGTGAAAAAACAAGATGTTTTTAAATCAAAGGCAAGGACATTCCAAACCTACCAACACATATCTTAAGGCCTTATATATCATTCGTGTCAATTTTGTTCATTTTACAACAGTAGAAAGCTGTGTAGCCAGTTTCCGGCATTTTTACAGGTGTAGTGATTTTCAGGCACAAACACGTATGTGTGTGTGTGTGTGTGTGTGTGTGTGTGTGTGTGTGTGTGTGTGTGTGTGTGTGTGTGTGTGTGTGTGTGTGTGTGTGTGTGTGTGTGTGTGTGTGTGTGTGTGTGTGTGTGTGTGTGTCAACTCATCTTATTTGTATCTTTTTCAAGTATTTCCTTTATAAAGTCCAATCGAGTCAATCAAAATGCGACTGGTTTAGCTCCTAGCAAAAGTAGTTGTGCTTAGAAGTATTAATGGTGGCTCGTTTAATTTCTATTAATTGTTTGAACTCATTCAAGGGAAATACACAAAAGTGGAAAAACATTTTTTGGGAGAAACTAATTGCATTACCAAATTATCACTAAACAGCAATAAAAGCTTTCACAAAAGATGTAGATAGCCTTGTGGGGGAATTAACCAGTTTATTTACTGTCCTCCGAGGCAGCTATTCCAAACAGAAGTCCATTGGTTTATTATGACCATAATTATCCATATATAACTGTTTCGATTTGGGCGAACAATAGAAGTAGAAACCCTGTGGAAATAAATCGTTATGAACTGTAAGCTCTCTGGATCTTTCAAATTTGCACTATCATTGCACAATGGTAAACTAAACTGCAGATACGGATCAGTTTGGTTATGGTGTTGAACTATGGTTTTATAAAATAATTCACAAAGACTAAAATACAGAACAAAATAACATCAGCGGGAGAAAATAATTTGTACAAGAGATTCATAAATGTCCGATACACTCCACTGACTATCAAGATTTCCCTTATCTAATTGAATGTTTGAAGAATTGTATAACTTAAATTAGAATTGGATAAAATGCAAACAACACGTACAATTTATCTTTATGTTATCTTGAAAAAATATTCTAGGCGCAATTTCCTGTGTTTTATGACAGATAAAGCATGTTTAAAGACGGGATCATACTGCAGGATTGACAGCCTGCATTATTTAAGAGGGCAGTTATTTAGTCCCAATTTTGATCGGGGACTTTGACATAACACACCGAATGCTGTACAATTGCTTCACCTGGTAACGGTAAAAATGCCTGGCGCACAGGGACCCGGTTTACTAAACTTTTTACGAAGAAATTTATCGTAAGAATCACAAATCATACCTGATGGTTTTTTTAATTCATTGTTGGATTCTGCCTTGCAATATCTGATTGGAATGAGATGATGTTTTCTAAATCTCTTTACTCAGCGCTCCATTCATTCACTCCAAACACCCAATCAAACCATTCAAAAACTCTCCAAAATGACTAAAAATATAAGGTCAACAACTAGATCAAAATAGAAATAGCTTTTAAAAATGCGATTTAACAGACAAAATTGCAACCTAAGTGTCTGATTGGCCTTTGAAGAAATTCGGAGCTTCTTGTAGAACTTATTTACATATTTTATCAAGGTGGGGTAATAAATATCGTTTAATTTTGATCATCCTGAAAAAAATTAGCGGTATTGGATTACCTCGCTTAAATTCTTACAAAATTCGTTCATCACACTCATTCACAATGTTGTTAGTTGTTGTTGGAATGATAAGAATGGAGGACGTTCGATTTTGAGCGATTTGAGTACACATCAATTTCCCGGTGTCTTTTTCTAGACCTCGTATCTCTCGGCAGAAATGAGTCACCGTAGGAATTCCCATGGTGATTGACAGTTCGGCCCGGAGAGATTTCGTGTTTCGAGTTGATTACGACACAAATACTTATTTTTGTTCTGATACATGACTTCCGTTTTCGCTGTGTAGGCACAGTGGACTTTAAAGACGACATGGCATTTAAGAACAAGATAATGACAAATACTTCATTAAATAAGTCAACTTTACAGTCTTACAAACCGACATAATCTATTTCCTGTGTATACTGCATTAATATTCAACTGAGACCCGTTTAACTAAACATCTAACGATCATTTTTGCCTAAGTCAAATATAAAAGTTGCTCCTACAGAAGAAACTAAATGTGGAATTCTGTCAAGCATCATTTCATTAGAATCGTCGTCTAAATCTGGTTCCAATGAGATATTGCGAGGTAGAATCTAACAATGAATGGAAACACCTGGTACGATTTGTGATTCTGACTAACGATTATTTTTTTCGTAAGAAGTTTAGTAAAACGGCCCCTGGCATGGTGTGGCTTAGCCGTGACGAAATAAGGCTAGACTAAGTTTACTTTTCGATAGTTTCGGTTCTTTCAAAGGTTTATCGGCAATTATCGTTTACGCGTGCAAAAAAATGTATCTTAAAACAAATGTATAAACGTGCTAAGGGAAAGTGAACACATTTCATCGTTGGGTTACCAAATCCTCGAAAGCTTAAGTTACGAGGGTTGAGTTGCAATCCTTCGGTTTAAAAAGAAGTTGTTAATATATTAAACTGAGTAATTATAAATTATTGCTGATTTACCTTAACCTTAAATCCAACGAACCGATACTTAGGCTCCGCCCTGCAAGGGCAATATTCTTGCATTATATCGACAATTAAATGGACAGTGTTAAGAACATACATAAGAATGTAAACGGAATAAATCAAAATTAAGAACAAAGCAGTCTGAACCCCTTTTATTTGAGACCTTAATTCATGTATTAGATTAATATTTAAGATTTTTTGGGATATTTTGTTTTTATTTTTCATATATCAACCTCTTAAACTTGGTTGAACTAATATTTCATCATTGTCTGATTCCGATGGCCTTTTTGTTTCAAGACTATGAAATCACTAAAAAAAATCTCCGACTTCATTTAAATCGCCCCAAATATTCCACGACTTCGTCAGGTTACTATAATTTTGAATTATAATATGACCTACGTCGCGGGAGTGAAATTAACCCGTTGAATATTTTTTTTATATTACACGGGTGTTATAACACTAGTGGAATAAGTATGCAAATGAGCTTAGAACGGATAGCAACCGTTATATTATCGTTGTGAAAATGACATCAAAAATGCATTTGCTGACGTCATTTCGCAGAAAGCGTTATATGTTCAGCGGATTAACTTGAATCGATACATTTTTGTAATTTTCTCGTTTTATCGCTAAAATTCAGGTCATATTATAAATAGGATATCAAAATTGTGCTCATAAAATACCGTATTTATTAAACTCGTCATTTAAAACAGATAAAACATCGGCGCAGCCTCTTTTTTCCGTTTATAGACGACTCGTTTGATAAATTCGGTATTCAATAAACACTCATTCAATATACTCTTAGTGCCCAATTGGCCCTTAAAAACACAAAAATATATTAAAAGAACGGAATGTATATTTAAGTAAAAGAAGTAAATTAAAAGAATATTTAAGTGAGGTAAAAGAAATATCGCTTGTTTAGTTCTCGAATGCACTTATTCGAGTATTCAAACAGTTTGATCGTTTCTTTCTTACTTCCATGAAAATAAAATTACATGTGGGTTATCGTCAGCAATTAAAGAAACTTACCATCCTTTGAGACAGATAATGACATTTTGTCCCGCTCTGGTCTCATTGTTTGATTTGATCACATGATTACCGTTATTTAGTCTACAAAACTATAGTTATCGTCTGATAGATAATTGAGTCCGGAGATTTATGTAATAGGAAGCCTTTCTCATCTATTTCATCATTTACTTAGTACTATAAAATAGATGAAAGACAGCTTGATACGATAACATAGCTGATGTGATTGCGCCCAACATGACTCTGGTTGTCGACGAGCCTTAAAATCCCTTTCAATGAGTTTTGAATGGAAAAGAACAATGACAATAGAGTTACATGTACCTGTCCTTGAGTGGCACTGGCGTATATTTTCGTTTTAGGTCTAGTATAAACTTGTACCAACTGATAGCAATAAAATTAATACATGTTGATAGACCTTATACATGTACGCAATGGCTGTTGCCAAGGAAATTTCTCTTTGATAAATTGCATTTGCATTATATGCATTCAAAAGTTAAAAATGCACTAATGTTTGTAATTTAAAGAGGGGATGTCTCAAAAACCTATTTTTAAAGAAATACCCAATGAATTTTTCTTATTTTCCGATATGATTAAAAAACACATTTTTCCTTCATTTGGTAAAAAATTCCGCATATCTTTCCATGCAAATAAGAAGTTTTTCGTTATGTTATAGTGACCATTATTAATTAAATGATATTTATAACGTATTTGTATTCTTAAATTCAATGATCCGGTCATTCAATTGATATCAATTGTTGAAAAGAAGCTAAGCTATGAAATTTTACCATCATTATTTTGCGTTATTTCCATAAGCAGAGTCTAATGAAAACCGGTCCTTTTAACAACGCGCAATTTAACAACGCAGAAAATGCCGTAATATAAACAATCAAAGCACTGAAAGAACTGATGGTGGACGTTTCTGTTGGCATACTAGAGTGATTCTTCCATTTGTTGAGAAAAGAGAAGTTTTAAAATACGATAAAAGGAAAATGACCTGACCCAAGTTCGCATCTTGCGTCAGATATGCATTTCTCAACACATATCGTCGATCGTCAACCAAAGTCCTGTAATAACAAGGTTTCGATAACTTTCGGCATGATACCGTGTGTAGTTTAAATAGTGATTGTCTGATCCATTGGGTATATTAGGAAAGAAATGACAATTAGATGATTAAGGTTTTTAACCTTATTTTATAATGCTAATCGATTCTCCGTAATCTCATAATTTAAATTATGGATTTATCTGCTTTAAAAAAAATCTATAAAAGGATAATAATTAATTATTCCGCGACCTTCATTCTCAAATAAAGAAAGAAAGTGTAAGTGGTTATATATACACGTAAAAATTGCAGACACTCGTCTCGAGATAGGCTGTCGCGTGTTGAAAACTAAAGTTAAACCCCTTTGCATAAACCTTTATCGCACGACCTAAATGCTTTACTTTACCTGCTCGGGCTGGGTCGGTATTCATGGGTATCCCGGTATTTGCATTAATTGGCCATTGCTTCTATATACATTAGTAGTGTCAGGGGAGGTTTCCATTCCAATAATTCCTTTTACCAAGTTTTCATGAGTGACCTCCTATAGACCATTGGGAAACAAGGGGCAAATTACTTACTCTGCCTGAAAAGTAGTTCTACGCAAGCAAAACGTTCACCAGATCTCAGAATTGCATATGGTTTCGCACTAAAAAGATGTCTTATAGGTTTCAACAAGTTATTTAGAATCCTTGTTTCACTCCATTTTTAAATTGCATAGTTGTCAGCCGGATATAATTCTTGAAAAAGAGTTAATTGAAACTTAGTGGGCACTACTGAAAACCTTTTAACATCTGACAGGATTGTTCTTACGCGGTATTAACACTGGTGAACGTAAACGTCCACCAAAAACCCACTTCCGCTTTATTGAGTCGGGAGGCCGCTGTCCACTGCCACCTTAATTGCTAGCGGAAGATAATGACGTAGTTAATTGATTACGTCTTAGTTGTGCTGTGCTTTGATGTGTTAAGTGACTTCACATTGTATGGGCACTATGAAATTTAAAAGTTCTGCTAGGAACCTTAATAAAATGGTATTGTTACACTGCAAAGAAAATTTAAGCATTTTCGTTGGTAAATGCTAACCTGACAAACATGAAATGATCCAAATATTAGACCAAGCCCTGAATTTATTATCTCAATGTGCAAAATTCCTACAGGCTATATGCTCATATGCAGCTTTGATCAGGTTGTGACTCATTGTTTCAAATAATGCGAGTCCTAGGGACCTCTTCTTTCAAATCTCAAAATGAATCAACACAATCACTTAATATGCAGTCACAGCACAATACCTTTAATCTTTTCTGTAATTTTAATCGGTGGTTTATCTAGAAATAACAGTAGATTATCAATTGATAATATCACCGCCAAACAAATAAATTATCAAAATATATTACCCTGCTTTCGTTCATTTAACTCTATATGACTTGAACTGAGCGGAACCCTATAAAAACCTAAATCTAAATGGCGTCTTGATTATCTTGTCTATTAATCGCGTGCAAAATGACGCGCTCTCGGTAAGTTTGTCCCAACATTTTCACATTTCGTCCTTGTTTAGCATTAAACAAATATAATAATGTTTTTTTAGGGTGATGGATAAAATCCCCAGCCACTCATGAAAATATAGCTTTTCTTGTTCATTCAGCCAAAGATAAATCGATCTATCACTGAAACAAGTATCCTCTATATAGTTAAAAACATCGTGAAATTGACAAGATGACTGATTTTAGAATGATTTTGGAATTTATTTGATTGAGCGAGGGGAGCGAGTTTTCAGTGAAATAAAAAGGAGGTAATCCAACATCGATAATTTTGTTCAGGATGAACAAAATTGGCGATGTTTATTACCTCGCTTTAATAAAATATGCATAAAAGTTTTATAAATAGCTTCCCATTTTTTCAAGAACCAACCAGACGCTTAAAATATCAACTATGTCGGTGAAATCGCGATTTGTGTTTGGAATGAATGAATGAATGAATGAATGAATGGAGCGCTGAGTGAGCGATTTAGAATGGTTTTGATTGAGATGAAGGTCAATTTCACTATGTAGCTAACTGTATCTATTCGAACGAGTTCCTGCACAATGTTAAGCTCGGGTAAACTAATCCCCTGGTGCTGGCGAGATTTGAACCCGGAATCCTCCGGTCCCGAGACCTGCGTCTAACCACTGATCAGCGGACCTTAGAAAAAGTCTACTAGTTGTTCATGATGTTGATAATTCAAGAATCCGTATCTTTGGAAAGTACTTCTTATTCTCGATAAAAGCCTCTTCTTTGTTCATACCATTGATTTATCTGACCACTCGACTTACTGTATTCAGTATAAATAAACGCCTGTTGTCTAAAGAAGACAGTAATTTCTCTAATAGTTGTATTTATTCCATTGTTATTAATTATACCTCTATATTCACTGGTATTATATACGAGCAGTGCAGCATTCTACGAAAAGTGCTATTTTTCTTTGTTTGAGAGGGCGCCTCAACGTCCTTGAAAGTTTACATCCTACAGTTAGTAACAGTTTGAAAATGACACTCATCTCGATTTAAAAAAAATCATTCCAAAATAACTCGCTCTTTACTCAATTCATTCATTTCAAACACTGACTATAACGATTGAAAAACGCTACGAAACTGGTGATAAACACTTCGAAGTCGTAAAAACGATTTACATTACATGCAAATCGATCAAATATTTCTTCAATTTTATTGACTGGTTTGGTTTAACAGCACCTGATTGGTCCGTGAAGGCACATCCAGCACGAGAAAAGAACGTTAATTCTTATAAAGAGGGTAATATATGTGACCCGTCACGCGAAAAGGGACCATTTTGGTAGTGCGTAAAGTGTCGACCCTAGTCAGACTGCGCGGTTTGCGCAGACTGACTAGGGTCGAAACTTTCCCCAATGGGATCATTTTCTGAATCTAGAATGTTCAATCGTTCTTCCAGTGAAAGAATTTTTGAATTGCGACCTCTGGTTGACCAATGCTGAACCCAATCTCTTTTTCAAATATTGATTTCACGAAGTTCCCAGATGGTCCCTTTTTGCCTGATGGGTCACATATTATCATATCGCTGATTTCGTTCTTTCAGAGGAAATAAGCGATATTATGCATTTGTATTCATTAATCGTCCAACGAAAGGGGACCATCTCGGAACTCTACGATGTAAATTGATTTGGCATGGAATACCAAATTTACCAAACGAGTCGTCTGTAAACAGCTAAAAGTGAAGCTATTATCAATACAACGCAAGCATTTCGTTTCTGTTTGTGAAAGGACCTGAAATTTTGCAATAGATCGACTAAATTTTTAGTTGCAAGTGCATCAGACCCTCAACCTTTAATCATGTTTATCGTAATAAGATGTATTGTTGTCCCATATTTGCTACCATTTCCTTTGAAAATCCCATGGTGATTGACAGTTCGGCCTGGAGAGATTTCGTGTTTCGAGTTGATTACGACACAAATACTTATTTGTGTTCTGATACATTACTTCCGTTTTCGCTGTGTAGGCACAGTGGACTTTAAAGACGACATGGCATTTAAAAACAAGATAATGACAAAGACTTCATTAAATAAGCGAACTTTACAGTCTTACAAACCGACATAATCTATTTCCTGTGTATTCTGCATTAATATTCAACTGAGACCCGTTTAACTAAACATCTTACGATCATTTTTGCCTAAGTCAAATATAAAAGTTGCTCCTACAGAAGAAACTAAATGTGGAATTCTGTCACGCATCATTTCATTAGAATCGTCGTCTAAATCTGGTTCCAATGAGATATTGCGAGGTAGAATCTAACAATGAATGGAAACACCTGGTACGATTTGTGATTCTGACTTACGATTATTTTTTTTCTAAGAAGTTTAGTAAAACGGCCCCTGGCATGGTGTGGCTTAGCCGTGACGAAATAAGGCTAGACTAAGTTTACTTTTCGATAGGTTCGGTTCTTTCAAAGGTTTATCGGCAATTATCGTTTACGCGTGCAAAAAAATGTATCCTAAAACAAATGTATAAACGTGCTTAGGGAAAGTGAACACATTTCATCGTTGGGTTACCAAATCCTCGAAAGCTTAAGTTACGAGGGTTGAGTTGCAATCCTTCGGTTTAAAAAGAAGTTGTTAATATATTAAACTGAGTAATTATAAATTATTGCTGATTTACCTTAACCTTAAATCCAACGAACCGATACTTAGGCTCCGCCCTGCAAGGGCAATATTCTTGCATTATATCGACAATTAAATGGAAAGTGTTAAGAACATACATAAGAATGTAAACGGAATAAATCAAAATTAAGAACAAAGCAGTCTGAACCCCTTTTATTTGAGACCTTAATTCATGTATTAGATTAATATTTAAGATTTTTTGGGATATTTTGTTTTTATTTTTCATATATCAACCTCTTAAACTTGGTTGAACTAATATTTCATCGTTGTCTGATTCCGATGGTCTTTTTGTTTCAAGACTATGAAATCACTTAAAAAAAATCTCCGACTTCATTTAAATCGCCCCAAATATTCCACGACTTCGTCAGGTTACTATAATTTTGAATTATAATATGACCTACGTCGCGGGAGTGAAATTAACCCGTTGAATATTTTTTTTATATTACACGGGTGTTATAACACTAGTGGAATAAGTATGCAAATGAGCTTAGAACGGATAGCAACCGTTATATTATCGTTGTGAAAATGACATCAAAAATGCATTTGCTGACGTCATTTCGCAGAAAGCGTTATATGTTCAGCGGATTAACTTGAATCGATACATTTTTGTAATTTTCTCGTTTTATCGCTAAAATTCAGGTCATATTATAAATAGGATATCAAAATTGTGCTCATAAAATACCGTATTTATTAAACTCGTCATTTAAAACAGATAAAACATCGGCGCAGCCTCTTTTTTCCGTTTATAGACGACTCGTTTGATAAATTCGGTATTCAATAAACACTCATTCAATATACTCTTAGTGCCCAATTGGCCCTTAAAAACACAAAAATATATTAAAAGAACGGAATGTATATTTAAGTAAAAGAAGTAAATTAAAAGAATATTTAAGTGAGGTAAAAGAAATATCGCTTGTTTAGTTCTCGAATGCACTTATTCGAGTATTCAAACAGTTTGATCGTTTCTTTCTTACTTCCATGAAAATAAAATTACATGTGGGTTATCGTCAGCAATTAAAGAAACTTACCATCCTTTGAGACAGATAATTACATTTTGTCCCGCTCTGGTCTCATTGTTTGATTTGATCACATGATTACCGTTATTTAGTCTACAAAACTATAGTTATCGTCTGATAGATAATTGAGTCCGGAGATTTATGTAATAGGAAGCCTTTCTCATCTATTTCATCATTTACTTAGTACTATAAAATAGATGAAAGACAGCTTGATACGATTACATAGCTGATGTGATTGCGCCCAACATGACTCTGGTTGTCGACGAGCCTTAAAATCCCTTTCAATGAGTTTTGAATGGAAAAGAACAATGACAATGCGTCTCGAAATGTGGATAGATTGATAGGTAGAACACCTATGATGAAAAACGTTGAAATCTGCTTCAGTCCTTTTTTCGTGCGATGGCTATTTTCTATTTAAGCTAGCAATGGACACATGGCGTCATTTTTTCCACCCAAATGTTTTGGGGTTTTTTTCTTGTTCACATATGTTGTAGATTAACATTCTATTGTCATTATATCAAAATTTGAAGGTGACTTTCCATGCTCGTTTTCATGCTAGAGTTACATGTACCTGTCCTTGAGTGGCACTGGCGTATATTTTCGTTTTAGGTCTAGTATAAACTTGTACCAACTGATAGCAATAAAATTAATACATGTTGATAGACCTTATACATGTACGCAATGGCTGTTGCCAAGGAAATTTCTCTTTGATAAATTGCATTTGCATTATATGCATTCAAAAGTTAAAAATGCACTAATGTTTGTAATTTAAAGGGGGGATGTCTCAAAAACCTATTTTTAAAGAAATACCCAATGAATTTTTCTTATTTTCCGATATGATTAAAAAACACATTTTTCCTTCATTTGGTAAAAAATTCCGCATATCTTTCCATGCAAATAAGAAGTTTTTCGTTATGTTATAGTGACCATTATTAATTAAATGATATTTATAACGTATTTGTATTCTTAAATTCAATGATCCAGTCATTCAATTGATATCAATTGTTGAAAAGAAGCTAAGCTATGAAATTTTACCATCATTATTTTGCGTTATTTCCATAAGCAGAGTCTAATGAAAACCGGTCCTTTTAACAACGCGCAATTTAACAACGCAGAAAATGCCGTAATATAAACAATCAAAGCACTGAAAGAACTGATGGTGGACGTTTCTGTTGGCATACTAGAGTGATTCTTCCATTTGTTGAGAAAAGAGAAGTTTTAAAATACGATAAAAGGAAAATGACCTGACCCAAGTTCGCATCTTGCGTCAGATATGCATTTCTCAACACATATCGTCGATCGTCAACCAAAGTCCTGTAATAACAAGGTTTCGATAACTTTCGGCATGATACCGTGTGTAGTTTAAATAGTGATTGTCTGATCCATTGGGTATATTAGGAAAGAAATGACAATTAGATGATTAAGGTTTTTAAACTTATTTTATAATGCTAATCGATTCTCCATAATCTCACAATTTAAATTATGGTGTTATCTGCTTTAAAAAAAATCTATAAAAGGATAATAATTAATTATTCCGCGACCTTCATTCTCGAATAAAGAAAGAAAGTGTAAGTGGTTATATATACACGTAAAAATTGCTGACACTCGTCTCGAGATAGGCTGTCGCGTGTTGAAAACTAAAGTTAACCCCCTTTGCATAAACCTTTATCGCACGACCTAAATGCTTTACTTTACCTGCTCGGGCTGGGTCGGTATTCATGTGTATCCCGGTATTTGCATTAATTGGCCATTGCTTCTATATACATTAGTAGTGTCAGGGGAGGTTTCCATTCCAATAATTCCTTTTACCAAGTTTTCATGAGTGACCTCCTATAGACCATTGGGAAACAAGGGGGCAAATTACTTACTCTGCCTGAAAAGTAGTTCTACGCAAGCAAAACGTTCACCAGATCTCAGAACTGCATATGGTTTCGCACTAAAAAGATGTCTTTTAGGTTTCAACAAGTTATTTAGAATCCTTGTTTCACTCCATTTTTAAATTGCATAGTTGTCAGCCGGATATAATTCTTGAAAAAGAGTTAATTGAAACTTAGTGGGCACTACTGAAAACCTTTTAACATCTGACAGGATTGTTCTTACGCGGTATTAACACTGGTGAACGTAAACGTCCACCAAAAACCCACTTCCGCTTTATTGAGTCGGGAGGCCGCTGTCCACTGCCACCTTAATTGTTAGCGGAAGATAATGACGTAGTTAATTGATTACGTCTTAGTTGTGCTGTGCTTTGATGTGTTAAGTGACTTCACATTGTATAGGCACTATGAAATTTAAAAGTTCTGCTAGGAACCTTAATAAAATGGTATTGTTACACTGCAAAGAAAATTTAAGCGTTTTCGTTGGTAAATGCTAACCTGACAAACATGAAATGATCCAAATATTAGACCAAGCCCTGAATTTATTATCTCAATGTGCAAAATTCCTACAGGCTATATGCTCATATGCAGCTTTGATCAGGTTGTGACTCATTGTTTCAAATAATGCGAGTCCTAGGGACCTCTTCTTTCAAAATTCAAAATGAATCACTGTATACTATTTACACAGTCACTTAATATGCAGTCACAGCACAATAACTTTAATCTTTTCTGTAATTTTAATCGGTGGTTTATCCAGAAATAACAGTAGATTATCAATTGATAATATCATCGCCAAACAAATAAATTATCAAAAAATATTACCCTGCTTTCGTTCATTTAACTCTATATGACTTGAACTGAGCGGAACCCTATAAAAACCTAAATCTAAATGGCGTCTTGATTATGTTGTCTATTAATCACGTGCAAAATGACGCGCTCTCGGTAAGTTTGTCCCAACATTTTCACATTTCGTCCTTGTTTAGCATTAAACAAATATAATAATGGTTTTTTTTTAGGGTGATTGATAAAATCCCCCGCCACTCATGAAAATATAGCTTTACTTGTTCATTCAGCCAAAGATAAATCGATCTGTCACTGAAACAAGTATCCTCTATATAGTTAAAAACATCGTGAAATTGACAAGATGACTGATTTTAGAATGATTTTGGAATTTATTTGATTGAGCGAGGGGAGTGAGTTTTCAGTGAAATAAAAAGGAGGTAATCCAACATCGATAATTTTGTTCAGGATTTTTGTGCATTATTCATTTTGAAGGTAGCTGTTGATCTTCTATTTTCAGTTTTTTTGAGCGTTTTTGAATTGTTACATTGAGTGTTTGGAATGAATAAATGGAGCGCTGAGTGAGCGATTTAGAATGGTTTTGATTGAGATGAAGGTCAATTTCACTATGTAACTAACTGTATCTATTCGAACGAGTTCCTGCACAATGTTAAGCTCAGATAAACAAATTCCCTGGTGCTGGCGAGATTTGAACCCGGAATCCTCCGGTCCCGAGACCTGCGTCTAACTACTGATCAGCGGACCTTTGAAAAAGTCTACTGGTTGTGCATGATATTGATATTTTAAGAATCCGTATCTTTGGAAAGAACTTCTTATTCTCGATTAAAGCTTCTTCTTTGTTCATACCATTGATTTATCTGACCACTCGACTTACTGCATTCAGTATAAATAAGCGCCTGTTGTCTAAAGAAGACAGTAATTTCTCTAATAGTTGTATTTATTCCATTGTTATTAATTATACCTCTATATTCACTGGTATTATATACGAGCAGTGCAGCATTCAACGGAAAGTGCTATTTTTCTTTGTTTGAGAGGGCACTTCAACGTCCTTGAAAGTTTACATACTGCAGTTAGTAACAGATTGAACTTGACACTCATCTCGATTTTAAAAAAAATCATTCAAAATCACTCGCTCTTTACTCAATTCATTCATTTCAAACACTGACTATAACGATTGAAAAATGCTACGAAACTGGTGAAAAACACTTCGAAGTCGTAAAAACGATTTACATTACATTCAAATCGATCAAATATTTCTTCAATTTATTGACTGGTTTGGTTAAACAGCATCTGATTGGTCCGCGAAGACACACCCAGCACGAGAAAAAAACGTTGATTCTTATAAAGAGGGTTATATATGTGCCCGTCACGAGAAAAGGGACCATCTGGGTAGTGCGTAAAGTGTCGACCCTAGTCAGACTGCGCGGTTTGCGCAGACTGACTAGGGTCGAAACTTTTCGCAATGGGATCATTTTCTGAATCTAGAATGTTCAATCTAGCTTCCAGTGAAATAATTTTTGAAATGCGAGCCCTGGTTGACCAATGCTTGACCCGATCTATTTTTCAGATATCTATTTCAATAAGTTCCCAGATGGTCCCTTTTTGCGTGACGGATAAATATTATAAAATCGCTGATTTCGTTCCATCAGACGAAATAAGCGATATTATGTATTTAGAGGTTATTTAACATGATCGTGTACAATACTGAATTCTATTGGATGAGTATCCTGCAGAACCAGTTTATATTTGAGTCAAAATATAGACTTGTTCTGTAGGGTACGAATCCAATGAATTCAGTATTGTACTCGATCATGTTAAATGACATCTTTATTTCAGACCATACACTGAAAGTTCCACAATTAACGATTCGCGACATTTGAGAGAGACTAAGGGAATAGATCCAAAATGATCCGGATAAGGGCGTCAAATGCAAGTCACTATGAACATGTTGAAATTGAAACAAACATTTGTTCTAAAAATAGAAATCCACGTGAAATGTTTATTTTATGTGTCAGGTCAATAAGTGCTTACTGATTATGATATGTAATTAACATAAAACAGATTGACTACCCGTCGTCGCTTGAAATATACATTTTCATGTGAACAAATGATAAACAATTTAACAAATGAAGAAATCAAGAATCTTCTTAAGATCAAACTTATTTAAATACCTCCGAACAGAGGGTTTGATACATTGAAAAGGCTGCACATCGCTTTTATCGTACAATATAGCTTGCCTCACTTCCATCGTACAATATAGGTTGTCTCGTTTTGGAAAAAAATCCGTATTGCACAGTAGCCTCGTTCTGGTTTACAATATGGATCTAGATATTTCACTCTCACGTGAGGCAAAATTGGTCTAAGTTGTTTAGGTGTGAAATAAATGTATTATTAATCGTCAAACGAAAGGTGACCATCTCGGGACTCTTATGATATAAATAGAGGAGATAATATGATTTGGCATGAAATACCAAATTTATGAATTGTGTCGTCTGTAAACAGCTAGAAGTGTAGCTATTGTCAATACAACGCAAGCATTTCGTGTATGTTTGTCAAAGATCGACAAAAGTTTTAGTTGCTAGTGCATCAGAACCTCAACCTTTAATCATGTTTATTGTAATAAGGTGTATTGTTGTTCCATATTTGCTACCATTTCCTTTGAAAATATTCTAACGTCGCAGAAATTAAATAACTCTTTAGATTATTTTCTATCATAACACCGGTGTTGTTAGACTATATTAATACGTATAGCAAATGCAAATGAGCTTAGAATTTATAAATCAAGCAACCAGCTGTTGTTTGACATAAAAATGACTTAATGTAATTCATGTGATGACTTAATTTTACCAAGGGCGTTTTATGTTACGCGAACAAGGTTAATTCGCGAAATTAAACTGATGGGAGACAAGTGTCGAAAATGAAACCCCCGACATTCCATGAAACTACCGTCAATAATCCTGATCACAGCCATGTAGTCTGCGTTATTATTCACCTGGTAAGGCGTGGCTTAGCCGTGACGTAATTTTGCGAATTTACTTAACAATATTTCGGGTTCTTTCAAGAGCTTGTCTGAAGTTTTCGTTAACACGTGTAAATAACTGTATCCTAAAGTCAAATGTAAAAGCGTGATGGGCAAAAGTGAACTCATTTAACTATTTGGTTTTGTGACTATAAAATTAGTAAAAAAGGCGATTTACCTTAACCTTAAATGCAATGAACCTTTAATTTAGTTTCGCCCTGCCAGGGTAAAAATCATGCCTCTGTAGAACAAACTTATGGTGGCTTGTATTCTACCATCTATGGCTAATAGATATTCGTTAATTTGGAGGATTAGGAGTTTATTTTTGCAATTTGTGACTCAATGACCATTTTGGAACTCACACAATTATAAAATTGAAAGATGAATTAAACTATTGGTTCCATTTGAGGACGACGAGACTCCCGACAAGTTAATCATATAGGAAGGTATAATGATTAGTGTCGATTCAGAAAAAAAAAAACACAGGTAAGTTGTGAAAGGGATCTACTCTAAGCCAGACTGCGCAAAGGATGCAGTCTTTCTAGAGTCGGCATTTTTCCAGTACCCAATATACCCAGATTGTCCCTTTGCGTTTGAAGGGAGACATTTGATTTACTTCACATCAAAATAGATGAAAGGTCTTGTAATCGAATCCTCCTTCTATTACTGCTTAACCAACGACCTGTCAAAACACAAAGGATATCGCAATATTACCATTAATGTAATCCAAAACAAAGAAAAATAATTTTAATGTACAATCCGTTAATTGATAAACAGAACAGGAGTAATATGAAACTCCTTTGGGGTTTTGAAGCATTCGTCAAAATGAAATGTTTGAGGCAGAATTGATGATAAAGTTACAGAAAAATAATTATTTAGATAATCACAAACATTCATCTGTCATTTGAAGATGTCAAATATTAACAACAACCTCAAAGAAATAAATTTATAATATAACCTACGTCGTGGGAGTGAAATATCCCCGTTGAATATTTTTTATATTACACGCGTGTTATAACACTAGTGGAATAACTATTCAAATGAGCTAAGAGCGAATAGCAACGATATTTTTAACCGCGAAAATGACGTCATAATGTTTATATTGTAACGTCAGTTTTAAACGGCGGAAACTGAAATGATGAATTTTAATTTTTTTGACGAGTTTCATAAAAACTCGGGTCATGTTATAAATAGAATATAAAATTTGTGCTCATAGAATACTGAATTTATTAAACTCGTCACCTATAAACAGATAAAAACTCGACGCACTAAGTTTACATATGACTCGTTTTATAAATTCGGTATTCGATTACCATTCATTCAATATCCTCTAAATGTTACACTCAGTTGGCAATACTATCCACTAGGACTTGCGACTGTCTGCTACGTTATTTGAAATCAATTTGTAATCGGTCACCAAAATAAAGCACAACTAAATAAAGCAGGAAAAGTTTTTCTTAATTAGTATTGAAGATGCATGTGTTTGTTGAATTCCGATAGCCTGCTCGCTTGGTAAACAGTGAAATCTAAATTCACTATTCAATAAAAAATATATTTTGAGAAAGCAATTTTATTTGCAAGAGCACTGAATCACTCTCAAACTCAAAATTAAAAGTGGTGGGTGGGTAAATTTGAAAAAAATCACCTCGTTTATATGGCGTGTGATGTGTTGCAAAATTGTATAAAAAAATATTTGTTCAATAAAAAAATAATTATGGTGTAAAAGTTATATATATGGACTAAAATAAAATAATTATATTCTAAAAAAATATTTATGTGGCAAAAAAAAATAATTGTGCAATAAAAAAATATTTATGGCGTAAAATAGAAAATATATTTAATTCAATAAAAATGTATATTTATGAGGTAAAAATAAATATATATATATTGTAAAAAAATATTTATGTAGTAAAAATAATATATATGGACAATAATCAGAATTGTGGGATAGCAAGATTAGTTTGTAACAACGAATTTCATAGGTTCCTTTATTCAAATATGACATCCCGCTTAGGTTGAGTAATATTAGTTATACGGTTTCTTGCCGGGGTATATGACGATTTATTCCCGGCTGGAAAAATGATGTCACCCGAGCTGTAGGCGAGGGTTGACATCGTTTTTACTGCCGGGAATAAATCGTCATATACCCAGGCAAGAAACCGCATGACGAATTTATTATACTTCAAAGTTTTAGGGCCAAATATCTGTCTTTTGCCTATTTTAGGCGTTCGTATAAACCGATTTCTTTTAAACCATCAATATCCCTTAATGCGCCCCTATGAAAAGTAAACATGTACAAAGTGACGTCATATATAGTTGTGACGTCACACTACTACACTCTGCGCTATTGTGATATGGAAGCGTTTTTTGGCTGAAACTGCGAGAAACTTGGCACTTTAAATGGACAGATTTGTACAAAGTTAACGTATTTATTGACATCTATATCATTTTTTAATTGCACATTATTAACTGACATCCTTTTCAACTGTATCCTAGTGTGTATATTCGGGTCGTGTTATCAGCGAAGGAAGAGGAACATGGCTGCCATTACCGTTTCGATTTTTTGTCTATGTTGACGTCGAGGCGCCTTAAGGAAACATTAGAGGTAATACCGGAGCGGCCGGAGCTATCAATGTTTGTCAGGTCAGCATTAACCAATGAAAATGCTAGAATTTTATTTGCAGTATAATAATAAAATACGTCTTCCCTTACGTCATAGGGTATCCTTTATCGCTAGCTGTTTCAGCCACGAACACAACCACAGGAAATACTAATGGGGTTTAACGTCACGTTTGACAAAATTTATGTTATTTCGACGACTGGAGAACAATGGAATCCCGGTATCTCTCACACTCGTTAAACCACTATACCTTCCCGAACTGCCAGCTACTCGCCCACTTAGGTCTATGAATACCAACGGTGACGAAAGTCATAAAAGATATTTGCCGTGATCGGGGATCGAACCTTAGTTCCAAATCACAGTGGGTATGAATGATCTTAAGATTACAGGTCAGAGCATTTCTTCTTTTCCCATAATATTCTTATTTAAATTATTTATAGCATTGTGTTTTTTCAATACCGATTTTTTATAGCACAAATTTTTCAAGTATTTCTTCCATCCATTGCATTCATCCCAAAAGGCGCCGAGTTGATACGAGGGAAAGTGCAAAGATGCAGGACGAAACTTTGACTAAGATCCGCCGGGTTCTTTAACTTGTTCGAGGGTAAGAATCGACACACAGGACCTCTTATCATCCTAAGGCAAAAAGTTGAGTGCAAACCCGGGGATTCTTTCAAAGCGGGATCCGCTTTCGAATAATTTAACCTAGGCTCTGGCGCAGTGTTTAACCGAGTTCGAGGCCGGAGCTATATATCGGAGATGGTTCTGTTTGAATGTTATATAATGTCACTTTTTAAAGTTTGGCAATCATATAACAGAGACTGGGACAGATAACCATGGGGTCCTTGTATTTCTTTCACCAGTTCTACCAGCAGTTTATATGCCGATTACTTTCGTGTGTGGTGGCGCTAGCGGAAATAAAATGACGATGACGTAGGTTATGACGCAGTTTGTTACCGAGCTATCCCAAAATTCTAATTATTGAATATATATTTTTTTGTATCAAATAAATTCTTTTTTTTACAAAATAAATATTTCTATTGAACAAATATATCGTTTGTATATGTGTATATATATTTTTTCTCATAAAAATTTTTTATTGAATAAATATATTTTTAGTACCAAATAAATATTTTTTTTACCTCATAAATATTTCTTTCATTAAAACAATATATTTTTGTACCAAAATAAAATATTTTTTTCAATTACATAAATATTTGTTTTTTGAAAATAATTATTTTATTATAGTCCATATATATAACTTTTACACCATAATTATTTTTTATTGAACAAATATATTTTTATTCAATTTTGCAACACATTACACGCCATACGTTTACGCGAACGTAGGTCCAAAACAAAGTTTTCTCAATTTTCTTTAGTCTTCTACCTTTTAGGCACCAATTGCTGAGTGGGGTTTTTTTTTTGTTGTTGTTGTTTGTTTGTTTGTTTGTTTATTTTTAAATAACATAACGCTATTTCCTCGCCTGAAATTTTGATTATTCCCTAAATTTTGCACATTTGATGTCTTTTTCAATTAGGTTTGTTGCTTTCTTTTCCTTGAATAATTGTTCTCTGAAATTCGAAGGCAGGGGCTTTTCTATATAGTTTCATTTAATTGAATTTCATCCAGTTTATTCATTGCATGTCCCTATTTTCATATTAGGATTGTGCATAGGCATATCCTTTTTGCTATTTTCTGAAAACATTCTGTGGTATTGATCCTATGTAGAGATTATCTCCTTGTTGACGTCTGCCTATTTAACTGATGTGATGTCCTAGGGGTCAAAGAGACTCAGGTGAGCGATCTAGGACCATCATGGTCCCTTTTTTAGATTACCCGAGGTATTGTCAACACAACCGAATTTCAAGGCCTCTTTTCCTTAAACAGATTGTAGTTTAACCAAGATTATGTTTGCTTGTAAAAAAAAACTAAACATCACTTTTTACCCATTTGGAATAGTAAGTGATTTTGCCTATTACGCTTGATATTTGGGATTCCACGTGCTTTAGTGCCATGTCGGATTATTCGACAATTACATTGTCTATGAGCCCAACATGTCTTAATTTGTCGACGGATTATTAAACAATTTTCATTTATTAAAATAAAATGATACCTTTACAATAAATAGATAGCAGTATTTCCATAAATACAGTAATCAATATCGTGATATTGGTGAGGTGAATGACTTTGGAATGATTTTGGAATGAAATTGAATGAGTGCGATGAGTGACTTTACAGTGAAGCTCAAGAGAGGTAATCCAATATAACTGATTTTGTTCAGGATGAAAAAAAAAAAAATCATTATTCCCACTTATTAAGAAATAAATACTTTTCTCGTTTTGTGCCTTCACGGATAAATCAGACGCTTAAAAATCAACACATGATAGAAATATCGTGAAATAATTAGATAAACATCAATGAAATATTGATCATGAGACGATATCGAAGTGTTTTTAATCAATTTCGGTGCGTATTTTTGGTGAATTGAGTGAGTGTTTGTAATGAATGAATGGAGCGCTAAGTGAGTAATTTAGAATAGTTTCGATCAAGGTGAATGTCAATTTCACGATGTTATTAGCTGTATGCATGCGTTGTGTTTTCCCCTTTTGATTGGCATGTATAGCCTGGTTAATTTGACCCGACTTTGACCTCTGTTGAAAAAATGCTTAAATAACATTTACCGACATATTTCATCAATTAACAAAATGTATAATACATTCAATATCGTTTGTTATTCATTCCTATGAAAGCACGTGCAAAGCCAAGTAGGAATATTCAGTTTTTTATTCATCTAAATAGCAGGGGTCAGATTCAAGTTAATAAAACCGCACTATAGAAATTAAATAGATGATTATCATCGTAACTACCATTACGCAAATTATGCAAATGCGTAAAAGAAATAAATTCTCTTTCGAAAAATGTCGTTGGTGAATGATCATAACAGCGAAACTACAGCTTATTTAACCTGTAGTTACATTGTTTTGGCTATTCACCAACGCTCAATTAATAGAAAAGGGGAGCACCGAGTGGGCGGGACATTCATCTTTTGCCACAGTCCACATATCGCCTTTATCCTATACATTCTATGTTGATCGCCTTCTAAGCGCGTATAAATTTCAAAACCGTTGTTACACCTTTGTGTTTCGTGTGCGATTCAAATAATTCTAACGTCCAACAAAGAAACAGTAAAAAAACATTAGTTTTTAAGATTATGCAATAAATATGGAACTCCTATCGATCGTCGTTCATACAATAAATGTTACCTCCATCCTAAGTGTCAAGAAGAGTCAATCCTTTGGCCTGTATATTCTGTTGCATTAGCTTTTGATTGATTGATTGATTGATTGATTGGAGTTTAACGCCGCTTTCAACATTATTTCAGTTATATCGCGACGGCTGGAGCACCTAACAATGGATTCCTGGTATTTCTCTCACCAGTACAACCATCACATTCTTTCCTAGCCTCCAGCTGCTATCTCACATAGGTCTACGATTATCAATCCATTGGTGAGAGACAAATAGTCTGAGTGCCGCCGTCGGGGATCGAACCCGGGACCTATAGATTGACAGTCCAACGCGCTACCAACTGCGCTATGACTGCGGCACATTAGCTTTTGAATACGCCGGAAAACGTGAATTCTCGGTGCGATATTTTTACCGCCCTTTATCAAAAGATATGTACTTTTTCAGATCACATGTCTTCTCGGACCAACCGGCCGCTTTGAAATTCTCAACAGCCAATAATACAGTGGAATGATTCGATTGATTACAATGGACTGGTTATCGTTTTATACAACTTCCAAGCGTTTTTAGATATAAATCAAGCAAAAAGGATGATCATGAAAGCAAAAGCTTGTTAAGTTTTTCTCCCTAATTGTGAATCAAGAGCTGAACTTACTGGCATTTCTCTGAGGTTTCCCTTTTTGATTTTCCGCTCGCAAATTAGTAGAACATCGTTAATCAAGGTGAGTTTAGTACTTGGAGTCTCAGAAAAATTGTCGATGTGCTATGCTTGACATACCAGGAGTTCATGTTTAGGTTTCCTCGTCGCCTCGCCATGACTGCAATAATGTTGATAGATGTCCAAAGTCAACATGCGCAGGGTTAGGGGTTTGATCCGGGGTTCCGCCCGGCGCCTATCTTCCTGGAATTTCGGTCAAAAATAGTTATCAAGTCCAAAGATCTGGTATTGAAAGTATCAATTCCTCAGTAACTAAGTTAAATATCGTAACTACGGTTTTGTTCCAGCCGTGTAGCTAAGACATGTTGCTCCGTGACTGGCTAAGGAGTAAAGATAGTAAATTACATTTTTGGTTCCATACCCACTTAAAAATAATTGTGACCCATCACGTGAAAAGGGACCATCTGGGAACTTCGCAAAATAAATATTTGAAAAAAAAGAGATTGGTTCTAGTACAGGCCACTCAGAGATCGCATTTCAAAAATTCTCTCACGTGGAGGAAGATTGATTATTCTTGATTCAGAAAATTAGTAAATTGCGAAAAGTTTAAACCCTTGTCTGTCTGCGCAATCCGCGCAGTCTGACAAGGGTCGACACTTTACGCACTTCCTAGATGGTCCCTTTTCGCGTGACGGGTCACATATTGATCCGCGCATGATGAAGAAGCCCAGAAACGCATATAGATTTCTGAAGTAATTCCCATATCAAATAGAGCAGCATTTTAAGGTGATACCCCGTGGTAAAGATGACAAAACGTTCCCGTACGTTAAAAATAGTTCCTCGCTTTCAATTAAGTGTATGTGCAAAGAATAGTACATTTACATAAACATTTATTGTGCATGTTCATCTTGGGCACATGGATGGATAGCGTATACATTGTACATGAAATCACGTAGAGTTCCCAAATTTTCTCTTACTCCTAAGGGACGTAATTAGTGTTGTATATCGATTAAAGTTGGACGGAGTGACTTCCCATTCGAGTGTCACGAGGAGTGTTATATAACTTACTAGTTTAGAGGATAATAGTTCGTTTTAAAGGATTATATGCGATTCGTTTTTAATAAGCCTATGTGTATATCCACATTGTTCTTATTTAAATTGCATATGTAAAGCAGACAACAAACTTTTCCTAATGTCATCTTAAGCTATTGTCTAGGAGGCAAAAATTGAAAATTTCGATCCGTTCAACATACCTGCCAGAAAAGGTTAGACTGTAAAAATGGGAAGATCCATCATACTACAACACATTTAGGCACGCTGTAATGTCCAATTGTGGTAGCAGTTTTGTGTTAGATGGCTGTGTTTGAACCAACCCTCCTCGAAAATATTCACAAGCCGTAATACCTCATTTTGCAAATAGTTGTCCAAATATCATAATCAAAACGACTTATTGTAGTGTTTTCTATCGTATTTATTTGAGATAGAATGTGAATAAGATGATTATTCAACCAATAAACAAATATATTCGTTTAATCTGTTATTTGGCAGCAAAGAATTACCCCACCCACCAATTTAATGGACCTACAGAATAACTTCTTATAAGTCTAATTCATAAGTCAGGGCAACCTTCCTCATGTATTTTTGCCATAACCATAGTATGCAATTAATACAGTCTGTCATATTTAGCATTTGGAGATACTGATCCACAACATCAACAACAATAACAACAACAAAACCTGGCGTCTAAGAATTACTACTCAAATGCAACACATACTGACACACTTTCAATTCAATATTAACATTGCCTAATTAAACTAGCAAATTTAATTTTTTTTTAATTGAAGTTTATCTAAATACAGATGGAAATTAAATATTGATGCCTGAGCATAGAGTTTGAGGTCGGACCCCGCCCCCCCTCCCCCAAAAAGCACTTGTTTCTACCCGGCCTTAATCGCAAAGCCTAGAACTTTCATATTTGACATGTCATGCAGAATTGTTATTGTTAGCTTATACCATCATCTATATCTTAATTCACTGTTCCAAAATACAACATAAAACGTCTTTATTTATATAACATTTTTATATATTTTTTTAAGCCAAATCATTGTATAAGGCTTATTTTTCATGTACAGAGTCCCTGTACTTTTTTCACTCTGAATGAATTCTAGGCCAATAAAAATAGTCGTTGAATGCGGTTTATCGACCATAAATTGCGGGCTGTTAGCTTGCTTTAATTCTTTTGTTATCATTTAAAGAAAAGCAATTGAGCATAGGATAGGGTGAATTGAATGAAGAACATGAGTTTGTATGCGAAAAAAGAGAGAGAAAAATAAAAAAACCGACACATGGTGATGGAAACGGAAAAAAGCTCGTTCTTTATTTGCACTTAGTTGCGTGATCGTAGATTCAGTATGTATGACAGTCAAAATATATTTTATCAATAGTAATTTAATGATAAACAAATAAATCAAAAAGATAAAATGAAGTGTTTCTGCAATTATGAGTTTGTATGAATTTTTGAGTGGACGAATGTTGATGGTATGAGTGCGCGTGACTAAGTTGAGTGTAATTGGAGACTGATAGAGGAATTTTGTATCATGCATTATTTAAAATGAGTATTTGCAAAAGTCTTGTTGGGATAAATTGTAAGCATATGAAATATTTAAAATGTTCTCATTAGAAATCATCCAGCAATTAAATCATACACGTAGGATTGGCTTATGGTTCTCAGATTAGATACTTGAATTTACATATCAAATTGAAAAAAATGGAAAAGGTAACTATGTTGTGTTTATCGTACTTTACTTGAAAATAGAGAAGGAAGTTTTTAGAAACTTATGTCTAAAACCATTCGGCCTATAGCCTTAACATTTAGATCGCAGAATTATCATGTATTCCTTACAAAGATACTTGAAATGCCCTCCGTTGCTTTAGAGAACTCCAAAAGGTGTATGCATCTTTTAATTTAAAAAGAAATCAACAAAAAAGAAAAACAAGAAATCTTTGAAACTGTTTCACAAACAACTTTCAATGTCGGCAAGCAGAAGTTTCTTGTGGGTCTATACATTTTTTGTCCCGAAATCTAATTTAGCCGATTACCGTGAGATCCTTAACTAAGATAAGATATATATTGTAGCTTGAAAGTTTTCAAATCAATATTTTGCTATTTTCGACTCGGATGACTGTTTCCACACTTTACTTCCACTCTACGCACTTGCGAACATGAAACATGTTTGACGGGACAACATAATGTTTAACACTTCGGTGTGTAACGACAATTTGAACTGCTTCACTTACTGGAAGCTTGTTTTTTTAACAGACTCGTTAGGTTTTGTGTGGGCCTACATGGTTTCCAGGGAAGCGTTTGGTGCATTCTGCGGACTAGCCATTCTTAATTTGCTTTATTGCATAGCATGAATTTCGCGAATGTAAGTGACGGTCAAGGATGGTATCTTTATTGGCGAAATTACCGAGATCTATGTGGCTAACGTGGATTCCAAGGTTCAATGGTTAGGACGGTGGCGTTGGGATCGGAAGGTCCCGGTATCGAAGCCCGACTAAACCAAGGGAATTTTCGGGGGAAAATCTATCTCCACTCAGGTGTAAAAGTTGGAACACTTAAGAGCAGAAAACGAATGTACTGTCGCTGCAAATGGCGCCAAGAATTTACAGCCGGCACGGTGTTTCTAAATGATTGAAGGTTAAATACTATTTTGCATAAATAGAGGAAATATTAAATCTTTACATTTTAATTTGATACATACAGTAAAATAATATGACTTCAGGCTTCTTATTTATACAACTTTTCCATTTAAAATGTTTTAAGCGAAACTTTCTCTTGTTATGTTGCTTTATATTAAGACTTAGTTATTACCGAATTCTGTCACAGTATTTTAGACGCATTGAACAGAAAAATGACCGTTAAATCGAAGGGCATTATCAAGATAAAAATCAAAATGATAATCGAAAACTCTCTTGTCCGATATATACACTGCGAACAGCTACGTCGCTTCTTCTGCCTTTTGTTAATAAAGGGATTTGAAATATTTATTATTTAAACCAGCTGCTGCTCTCTTTGAAAATTAAATTAGTAAAAGTATGCGTTAACTAATGGCAAAAAGAATAAAACTTTAATGCTAAGAGTTAGTCACTTTTGGGATCCCTTTCTGCCTAGCATGTCGTAAGTTCATTAAAAGTACCTTTTTGCCCGATATGTCATGTACAAGTGATCGGTAAAAGAAGAAGAAGAAGAAGAAATAACGATGTATTGATTTAAATATAAATAAATAAATAAATAAATAAGTATGTGAAAGTGTGATTTCCTAAAGCACGCGCTCATAAAATGTTGAACTACTTCTTATTTGAGCTCTATCAACTGACATAATTTAAATATATCCCCTTTTCAAAAAAAACAAAACAATTTCGACCCAACGCTCCATATGATTATTGCATGGATCTGTATGAGCCTTTCCGCAAGCTATCCACTCTTTCCGATAAAACGTGATCATTAGTTAATAAGATAAATGAATTATTCCAGAATCAGAGAAATATTGCATCCGTTTTATACATTTAATTCTGATATTTGAATCTCTTGCCAATTTAAGTTCTCTGCGTACACCAAACATACTTAGGATCAATTCTTATATCAACGACCCTAACAGTATAGTAAAGCGTTATCGAATAACAATTCTGAAATCACCTTGACCTAATACAATGTTATATGTTGTACAAAATATTAGTCGGATAGAGGAATTTACGCTTTTTATGATAAGGTGTTTTTCATATAACAGCTTCGAAGAGCTTTATATGAAAATCTCAGCCCAAATTATGTGCAAAAGAAAGAATTATATCTAAAATATAATGAAAATGTTTCTGATTGCTATCATAGATAAGAAGGGGGAAAACAAATCGCCGATAAAATATCTTCCAGCTCATGTAATAATAGTATTACTAAATAGACTATAGATACTTCTCTGTGTACACTTTACCACCATACATTATTAAAAGATATCTCCAAATACACGAATCATTGAGTATTAAAAGACTTTTATCTAATTTGAGGTTTTGTCAGTATTTCTCTGCGTACACTACACATATGCTTAATTAAATTTATTTCGAAAAGATAACAGAGCCTGATAAATTACCAATTGACTTTAAATGCGATTATTAGGTAAATACGTTAATGCACTTTTTTTCAGAAAAGTACAAAAAGTCACATAGTCGTTATAAGGTGGTGGGTGGGGTAAATTAACAGATGAAAAAGAGCGTTCGCCATGATATAAACGTAGTTAGAATTGTATATATTATCGCTTTATCTACAATTATCAATAACCATCGATAAGATCTCATAAATATGTCTCAGAAATTTCTTACATGGTGTTTATAATGAGTACTTGGGTTCGTAAGTCACTATTTTTCTTTCATGATTAGCGCATAGGGTATGACTAAAAAGGGACCCGTAACAAAAATTGTATACCACAATTTGATATTACAACGTGGCTGACCGTGTCCAGGAAGGTTTAAAGATTGCATATCTGCAGTCAGACCTTTTCTGGCAGGTATGTTGAACCAAGTCGAAAAATAAGCCTCGTACAGAAAATGCCGCCTAGTCTATACGAATAGTTTTGAATTCGACTAAAATCGTCTGATAAGGAAAATGTGATCTATGCACAGAAACGTTTATTTTCAACCTTGAATAAAAAGCTTTTTCCACTGAGCAATATTTAAACAATCATAGGCATAGTGTGAAGTTTCATGTGAGGATGAAGAGTGTTTAATTGTGTATTAAATTTCAATAACTCAATACTTAAATCAGTAGAAAAAAAACCAAATCTAACTTATCGGGGGCCTGTTTTACTAAACATCTTACGATCATTTTTTGCGTAAGTCAAAAATTAAAGTTGCTCCTAAAAAAGAAACTAAACATGGAATTCTTCCATGCAACATCTCTTCGGAATCGTCTTTAGAAGACGATTCCTATGAGATACTGCAAGGCAGAAACTAACAATTAATGAAAACACCAGGTACGATTTATGATCTTGACTTGCGATCATCTTTTCCTTAAGAAGTTTAGTTAAACGGGCCCCGGGTGTTTAAGTAGCCATCCGGATTACGGGTCAGAGTGAAATTGTTTGTATTGACAATGGGAGAACCAAAGGGTCTAAATAAAGGATTTAAGTTTTACAAAGGCACGTGTTTATGGGAGAACGCTATACCCGAACAGTTTCCCGACTTTCAGACGAGAGATACGGATATATGGATATGTAGCTTTCCTCGCTCAGGTAAAGAGGTTACAGCCCTGCGTTCAGGATGAAAACGTCAGCGAAGCGCTTTCGAAATGATACCTCGCTTTGCACGTATGTGCACGTGCAAAGCGGGGTATCATCTCAAAGCGCTCGCGAAACGCTTGTACATCCTGAACACAGGGCAGGCTTCAATGACTAAGGTCGCTTAACCCTTGGTCTCTCTCATAAGGTGTGGCTGTAGGTATAGCATGTATTTTTACTGACTGTTTTCAGCTTAATGTTTAATTAATAGATGAATTATTTGTTGATTCATGGAGAAACGAAACTAAAACATATCACACTGTATGAATACGCGAAGCGCATTCATACTGAACTGTGATATGTTCTTTAGTTTCATACCTCAATTAAATTTGATAATTTAATACAAAGAAGCAAAAATGTATCAATTTCTCCAAAATGAGTCAAATTCAAAGGCTTAAAGAACTACTTTTCATGGAATCTTAAAAAAAAAATGTCATCAAAGTTATTTACATTGGGAAATAAAACCTTATTCAGGGACTTAAAAAGGGCCTATATGGAAATGGGTTAACATAAGTTTTCATTTTGTATAACATTGTGTTAATTATTTGTTAACCAAATTCTTTGAGATCAATATGGAAAATTGGGAGACGGAATATGCAGCCTCCTTAAATAAAGTCGTTATAATTATTATTACCTTAAAAGTGCCATGGAAAAAGTCATTTTTTAGAGAAGGTTATTTACCATTTTCAATGACTTAAAAAACCATAAAACTTATCATTCATCTGTGACAACCTACGCAGCTTATTCGTAGAGTTTGATTTAGTATCGTTTTATACCACCATGGAAACTAAATAAATCAGTTTGATTCGGCAGCCAATTTGCGGTAGAAATTAGTTATATCCCCAGAAGCTATATTCGGGGTTGGGGTATATAGATGTCAGTTTGTCGGTCAGTCCGTCCGTTGATCGGTCGGTCGATCCGTCAGTCTGTACCTTTTTCGCGTCCGCTCTATAGCTCAGCGACTATTTGGCGGATTTAATCAAACTTTACAGTATCAAAGATGTGCAAGTGATATTTTGATTACGATCCATCGACTGTTGACAGAGTCATGGCCCTTTGATAGAAAATGGATTTTCACTAATGACAAGCACTTGTAGGGGTCATTAGTCCGCTTTGCGACAGTCTAGTAATAGTTGCATGAACCAAATAACAGTTGAGATAGTTTGAGGCCTCTTCATGAAGATAAACTTTGTTGATTATATATAATACATACTTAGTGTATTATATGAAAAAAAATATCTAACGAGGTTGTGAGAATTGAAAATTGTCGAGGCTCGAGTTTCTGAAAAAAACGCATTATATCATTTAAATATCTAAAAATAACTGATATCATAAGAAATATCAGATGGGATGTTATCACACAGATATGTGTATAGTTATGGGATAATTAACTATATTCCTCAGCGGTTTGGAGAGTGGAACTATTTGCAAATGAAAATAGAGTAAAATGAATAAATACAGACAATCTTCACAAAGAAAATGGTCTTGGTTTTATAGAAAAAAAAGTAATATATAACATGTGATTACATTGTCGACAAAAACACATTTACTATCTTGTATCAATTTCGTTTACAATGTAACATCAACGTCATTTTAGGTACGACATTGGTTCAGGAAATGACGTACTTGATTCGAACCTTAGACTACAAAACAGCGTCAACAAAATATCTTGATGAGAGAGTACCGTATGCTGATGTTGTGAATTTGGATATACCCTTCTATAAAGGTAGGCTCTTAACATTTTGTATGAAGAAAATTGATTTTTCTCCTTTACCTTTTGCATATCGTTTGAATGGTGGATTTTATTTTTAAAGAAATCTCGGAAAACGGGAAGGCATGGGCATTTCGAAAAAATATGTACTCGTTTTCAAATATGTTAACAATAAGATACATAAACAGGATATTTGAACAGCCATGTGTTCATGCTGACTAAACGGTGCAAATTGTTTGAAATTTATACCCCGCTTTGCACACAAGTGCACTAGCAAAGCGGGGTATAATTTGCAAGCACTTTTCAACGTTTTGACATTCTGAAAGCAGTGCTGATGTCAACAAGAAGAGTCTTTTTGCTTTAAAATTTGTACACTTTTCTCGTCCCAGGTCTTGATGGAATCGCACAAATGGAATCCCCGCGAATCATAAAAACACATCTCCATTACGATCTACTTCCGGCACAGTTGCGTGGTGGGAAGGGGAAAATCATTTACGTCACACGTAACCCAAAGGCGTCGATACCAAGTCTTTATCGCCTTCTTAACTTTCTGAAAACCCAAGTCACTTCATCTCTTCCGGAATTTGTGGATTTATTTGTTCAAGACAAAGGTAAGCATATGTTTATCGTTCCATGTTTAATTGTTGACATTGACGATTTGTGACCATGTGTTATACATTATACGTTACGCAAAGTAACAAATGTAACCGATTGCCAAAATGTGACACTAAGAGCGTTTTGAATGGTTTGAGTGATTGTTTGGAGTGATTGAGTAGAGCGCTAAGAGAGCGATTAAGAATGGTTTTGATTGAGATGAATGTCAATTTCACGATGAAACTAACTACATGTGTATACCTCTCGATTTCATTTTAGTACTCGGATGCCCATGGTGGTCACACGTGAATGGATTTTGGAAACGCAGAGACGAACCACATGTGTTGTTTTTGAAATTTGAAGATATTGTACAGGTACTGTCCAAACTTTATTCAAAATTATTCTAATTTTTTTTCTCGCGTGTTTTTTACATGTTATTATTTGCATAAATACTGAACAACAAAATTAACGCATCACTTTAGTTTTTTAGACATATTTTTTATAAAATCTAAAGTTTGGAAGACTGGTTGTACCCAAATTAACGTTAACAATGCTGCCTCAATATGACTCTAAACCTTGCGTTTTTGCGCTTTTATGTGGATTCTCATTCAAAGTTCGTTTATGATATACTCATGTTTGAGATAAGTCCGGTTACCGTTGGTGAAAGGGAAAGCATTGGTATAACTTTAAGAAGGTGTTTGCGGAGAAAGTCCACAATGGCATGAGCTGAATGGACCATAACATTGACTTGCTTTCGGGGTTTAGCCTATGGTTATCGATAATGAAGGAGTCGATACATAGCTCAGATACCTCATCCTTGTGGTTCACGGTCATCATAGTCAGCGATAGTCAAAGTAAAGAGTTTCCGGTGATTACCAATAACAAAGCAGCCTCCCAACCCTTTAAGCATCGAAAGTTCGACACCGGTAATTGTTATAATCGACATTTTTTATCTTATAATGGTCGAGTAATTACCCTTCATGGTAGGCGCAGGTGTACTTGATTTAAATCACGAAAATAAATCAGTTCAATATGACTATGCGCGTTGAGGGTCCGAAATTCAATGTTTTGCTACTGCCAAACGCGAAGAGGTGGCTTGATATGATAAATGTCCACTCGTTTTTTTTTTCATTTCCACCTTTAAATGCTGTATTACTTACCAACTTTTAATTCGTACTATGCATTCGATCTGCTGCATGAGCAGGAAACATGTTTATCATATTCAAGAGTCTCACCTCGGTTGAGTAAGGTCACGGGAAAACATTTTAACACGATAAGTTACCGAGTGGCCTGCCAAAATAAAGTTATGTCTTATCGGCAAATCAGTCGATTATCTGTCAGAATTATTTGCCATTTAAAGGTGATGCGTTAATTTTGATGTTCAGTATATTTATTTTAATTTTAATAATGATTCAGCTGATTATTACATGAAACGTTAAAGTATATTCAATCATGTATAGTTTCAATATTCAATGATTGATAAAAAGGTTTTTATTTATTCTTTTATCATTTATCAACAAAACATGTTTTTTCGGTTAATTGTTTTCGTTTTCTAATATTGAATGTACCCAAATATCAAATAAATAATAAGCTTTTTTCGTAATAATTTTCAGAATAAGAAAGAATCAATAAGAGTGATAGCTAAGTTTTTGGGACAGGATCTCAGCCACCAGGATATAGATAAAATAGCAGAATTGACATCCATTGAAAGCATGAGAGAAAACCCAATGGTGAACTTTAGTTTCCAGCAAAAGTATTGGGGTATGTCGAGTGCAGACACAGAAGCATACATATATACAGGTACTCTCAAGTTTTGACCATTTTCATTGATTACTTAAACGAACATAAAAAACCCCGGTGATGTAAGAGAATTGTTCCTTGATAGACTTTTTTTTGTGACAATTCAGAGGAAAATAATAGATCGTTTAATTTGACCCGAGATTGAGCTCGGACATTCACGAGGAAATATTCTTGTTATCTTTCACCGAGTTACACGGGAATTGAACATATGTGTCACCCGTCACGCGAAAGGGGACCATCTGGGTAGTGCGTAAAGTGTCGATCATTGTCAGACTCCGCTGACTGACTATGGTCGAAACTCTTCTCTTTTTGCTAATTTTCTGTATCTCGAATGGGTCAATCTACCTTTCTATCAAAGAATATTTGAACTTAGAACCAAACGTTTTATGCAAGTCATATGAACACCCCTAGCATGTAGTTATGCAAAGGAACTATTGATTGATCTCTGAACATGAACATTATTCTTTTTTTTCTTTTCATTAGGTGAGGCGACCGCCTGGAAACAAACACTACCGACAGATCTTCAAGGCCGAATAAACCGAGTCATTAAAGACAAACTGATATGTCCTGACCTGTTTGATTGACGAAAAATAGGTCTTGCAATGGTTAAAGACACCAATGTTTTTGTCAGTACCGTCAGCAATCAGTCGCAGACTTTCCCTGATGATATATATCAATACGCCCTTTAATTTCAAATATATAGCTTCTTTGTTTTCTTTGCAGATGAAAAGCACAAATCAAATAGATGAAATATAGCAATCGTGAAACATGTATCCTTTAATCATTTGAATGTCTCTAAAAGGCAAATGGGGTGACCCCAAGAGTGTAGATAAGAAACAAAACTTAAGAGAGATAAATCTTAGTAGAGTAAAACATATCAGCCTTTGAAAAAGATTACAAACAAAGAGAATATGGGTTTTCTTCATTGAAACGTCTTCAATTTAAAAGATTTTGAAAGTTAAAGAAAAACTGTGCGGTTTTGCAACCCGTTTTGAATGACATTTCGATAACATTTTACAATATGAAATGAATAACTGAGATTCAACGTTTCTGTGAGATTTTTATTCAAATGAAATTTACAGAAATATGTTGATAAAACCGGATAAAATATGAAGAAAATATGACTAAGAAGACACTGTGCATAGATTGCATGACGCCTTACAATTATGCCTGGACCAACCCTCGAAGTCTTTACATACTGTACTGAGGTCGTATCTGTCACAGTATACAATACGATCATAGCATGGTGAAGGCTCGGCTGAAATTTAGAAACGAAGAATATATAGAGGAACATCGTTTGTTTCAGTGTAAGATCTATTTATATTCATTGAGTGAACAACAAAAGCTATATTTTCACGAGTGATGGAGCCACGGGTGAAAATATAGCTCTGTTATTCACGAAATGAAATATTAATCAATCTTACTCAGAAACAAACGATTATTCTATTTCCTTATTGCAAAAGTGAGACAAAATGTGAAATTTCTAGGACATATTTTCGTAAAGCGCGTCATATATGATTGCTATGCAACGTTCATTGTGACGTCACTTATTTTGACCCGCATAGATGACGTCAGATAGGATGAAATACACAAAAGCAGGGTATAAGTCTTTGATAATTTCACTGTTTTTTCGGTGAAATTATCGAGTGATAATCTACCGATATTTCTCGATAAACCACCGAAAAGCACTAAAGAATACCTGATGTGTTTTATTTCAATTTTAAGCTCAGCTGTTTTCGGAGAAAACCCGAGGTATTGCTACAGCCTTTGTGTCGTCGACGTCGTTGTTGTCGTGCGAAAATTTGGACATTTTTAATTCCTCTGCTTCTACTGAAGACTATCATTTAAAAACCTGGAACACATGTTCGCCATTAAAAGAATAACCTTTACTTTAGATGATTATGTGCATTTTGGCAAATTATGCCACTTCCTTGACTTATATTTTTTTCACCATCCAGCACTCAACAGCCGAGCGTAGTATCCGTAGGCGGTGCTTTTGTTACCTGATACGATAAAAATCGAATTGCGTTGGGTCTTGTTTAAATAAGAAACTGTAGTTGAATCAAATATTTTCTCCAACTACCGGTTGTCTTTTCTCAAAAAATCAAAGTTGTATGTATCTATCCATTTTGATGTGTCGATGCAACTTCGTTGTATTCCTAACAAAACACTAAAACTATATCTTAAGATTACTTACTGTACTGTACAGTTAAATGTATGATTATGTAATTAAGATTACCACAAATAACTCACAACATTATTCACATCTCTGTACACAATTAAATGTAACCAATGATGCGGAGGGTTTTGAAAAGCAATATACGTTTTAGGATATGATGAGATTCCATACAGTACTGTACAGTTTAATGTATGATTTTGTAATTAAGATTAACACAAATAACTCACACCATTATTTACATCTCTGTATACAATTAAATGTAACCAATGATGCGGAGGGTTTTGAACAGCATTATACGTTTTAGGATATCATGGATATTACAGTTAACAACATCATGGAATTGACAAGGTGAATGATTTTGGAATGAAATTGAATGAGCGAGAAGAGTGAGTTTTGAGTGAATTTAAAGGGAGGTAATCCTACCTCGCAAATTTTGTTCAAGATGAACAAAATTAGCGATATTGATTACCTCCCTTTAATGAAATATACATACAAATTCTATAGCTTCCTATTTCTTTCAGAACTTATAAGACGCTTACAATTTGAATTATGTTAGTGAAATCGCGATTTTTCTCTATCCAAATTCATTTTGAATGAGGTTGTTGATTCTATATTTTTCAATGGGTTCGAGCGTTTTTTTAATGCTTTGAGTGTTTGGAATGAATGAATGGAGCGCTGAATGAGCAATTTAGTTTTTTTATTGAGGTGAATGTCAATTTCACGATGTAATTAACAGTAATTATTACGTAGCTTACAGAACTATAATGTTTATAGACGTTTTATCCAGCTAACGACAAACCCACATCTGTGTGTACAGTGAGTTGTTACCCGTGGTATGTAGCTGAATATACTGTACGCTTTATTTTGCTACATCAAAGTTACAACAATACCCAACACTGTGTGCACAATAAGTTGTTACCCATTATACGTAGTTTACAGCACTGTACGATTTATAGTGCTACAACTAACTAACTAACTACGGAGTCCACATCTGAGTGCACAATGAGTTGTTACTCGCGGTACGTAACTTAAAGTACCGTACGGTTTATAGTGTTATATTTAACATACAACAGAACCTACATCTGCGTGCACATTTAGCTTTATACTCCGTGATCGATAGCCTACAAAACTATACTACTGGTACGGTTTATAGTGCTATAACTAGCTTACCACAGAACCCACATCTCTGTGTTAAATTAACCGTGACCCATTGTACATAGGGCTCCGTACAGTCGATATCTGGATAATAATCGCACAAATCAACGGTACCTACGCAGCAGTCGCCTTTTTTTTTGTGTAGTTAAAAAGCATGTTCTAGTATTTTCATATTATGGTGGGTAGCATAGAGGACTGCAGTTTATAGACTCAAACTAACTTACCACAGAACCCACATCTCTGTGCACAATGAGCTGTAGCCCACGGAACGTAAGGCTCCTTACAGGCACTATCTGGGTAATAATCGCATAAGTCAATGGTATCGACGCAGTCACCTGGATAAGTTAGGAAAATAAAAAATACCCTGATTCTTAATATGTGTAATTATAACTTCATCTACCAATATATTTTTTAGGCAAATTTTAATGCTTCAAATTTCGCATGTTTACCTCGAAAAATTATATCCTTTGAAACTTTTTTACATTTTTCCTTTAGAAACTGTTTCGGCCATCTGACAAGCGCATGGTCATTATATATATCAAATGCGGTTTATTCAAAGTTGTTTAAATAATTATATATACTTACATATACTTATTGAAATAGCACCCAAATCTATACAAAAACTATATCTAATAATGAATATTCGAAATATCCTTTAATCAAAGGTGAACGTTCTAGGCAACCCGTTAAACTATTAAACTTCTTACCAGCAGTTACATTACCGGTCGTTGACGTGCTGTTAATGTCGGTGCCGTTCAAACAGTCTAATCTGGGACAACAATCATCGGCTACTGTGACAAGCTGACAGGTAGAGGGGAGTCGGGTATAAATCGGACAGCTACAACAAAAACAACAAAGAAACTGAACGGAAATTTCTTTGGTTCAGTTTTGATTCGTTTGATATATAAATCTAAAACTAATAACTAATTTGCGTGCTACTAATTATAGCTTCTGATCATTTCAGATTTTTTCTTGCAGTTGTGCTCTAATAAGCCAAAAAGATTTTACAAACTTGAGGTAGAATTGTTGGGCTTAATAATACGAGCAGTTTTATTAAGCCAAATAAATCTTGAAAGAAAAAAAAAAGAAAAAAAATAGTTGTAAAATTATCATCGAAGATAAAGGCTTTAATTCAAAAGTCATTTCATACTTAAGTTTAGAAAATTCAAGTACAAATACTTTTGAATATGACGCAACTAAATGGTTTTACTACCAGTGACAGTTTTCAGTTCTCATTTACCTTTATAAATTCAAGAGAAATAGGGAAAACCATCGTCATATCATAGGGAGCTCACATAAGAAGTTTCATTTTATTTGGCCCATGGGTTATGGAGAAATCTCCCTGGACGGATGTACGAAATGACAGACAAAGCGGTGGCCATATTTCCTGCTTCAGAATTGCTTTAACGCCGTTACAAAACGATAAATACACTCTTGTACCAAACTCATGCTTCTTACTTGTTTGTACAGAGTCCTACGTTGTTTGTAGTATCATAACATTCACAGTCGTATTTACAAGTATCCCTCCAGTGTTCACCAAGAGCATAACTTTGGTTGAAGAAGAAGCACATATCTGCATTGATGGCAATATAGATATTGTATAGAAACTACTAAGTAAAAAAGATAGTTTAGTACTAATTCTGAGTATAAACTCAAAATATTACGACCACATTAAAGGTTAACACAATATTACGATATCAAATTGTTCAATTGTATGAAAATCGCAGCAAGTTTGTCTTCCAATATTGAAAAATGTTCAAGCCATTTATTATATTGCCTTATTTATGTCCCTTTAATGACGTTTGCGATAGCAAATTTGCGCATACAGCAGATCAATGAATTCGAATTATCACGAACGATTTTCTTAAAATCTCACAATAATGGCTACGATTTATCTATTGAATGTGGTCATTCCAGTAGATGTAATAAGAAGGGAGTATAAGCGCGTGACGTCGTGACGTCATTTAGGGGGCCAATCCCTTTTCATCCTGAAAAAAAATCAGTAGTTGATAATAGGTCGATTTTACAGAGAAATGTTCATTTAGACATAAAATAACGCCCGAGTTAATCGTTTTAAATTTGTGCACATTCATAAAGAATAACATATCTTAAACGCTATCGATTTCGCGATTTAAAATACGCATAGTTTTTTTTACTCTAATTTTGACCTTTCAGCGTGACCTTGAACTTCACTCTACTGACATGGACTTAACACACAAAACATCGAAAAGTCTGGTATACAATTTGGCCACAATGTTTCAAGATGAATTTATAAATGTTGAATTAACATTGTAAAATTACCCAAATTTTAACATTTGACCTTTCAGTGTGACCTTGATATTGGATCTGCAGTCACGAATTTTGCATTCATAATTTATCCTTCAAATGATTAACACATGTGCCTAAATATTTTTTATTTCACAAGTAAACGCCAGACACATTTACGGTTTGCATTTTCTTTGGTAAATTTGGTTGTCATGGTAACTACTTTTTGATGAAAAGTAGCACGTAAACAAATACCTTTTTTTTAATTTTGAACTCGCGAGTAAATTTTACAAAACATATCAAAATATACATATAAGGGATTTATTTCATAATATTTAAAGACATCTTATCCATGAATTTTCTAGATTTCTTAACAAAATAACATTATGCCTTGATTATAAAATCAGATTTTTTTACATAGCTTATGATGTTATAGTGTCTTTCACATATCCGATACGACATTGTCGTCCTTTGAAGAAATCATGTTTGTGATTTTTATCAATACGGTTACCATTGAAACTCTGTTTTACATTAAAATTAGCACGTAAACTTTTTTTCTCCATTTTTGTGCTCGCCATTCAATTTACACAAAATATGAAAAATAAATGAATTTTTTTCTGTAAGGATTATTTTTTTCCGAAAACGTCCTTATAGAAGCTTTGTCTCGATCCCTTTAAATAAACATGATACTCAAATATATATGTTATCAAAAAATCGAAAGGTGTAACGAATCTCTCTGAATACATACTTGGATATGGTGACGGTACCCCTGTGACTGTAAACTGCTTCTCATTGACGACGGTGATACCGCCACTTGGTGCAATAACTGGAGGAGCAAAAATAGCTTGTGTGGTGGCTGGAACATTAGAACAAAGAAATTTGAAAGTAAATTGTATACATACAGTTAAGAACATCGTAAAATTGACATTCATCTCAATCAAGGCCATTCTAAATCACTCACTCGGCGCTTCATTCATTCATTCCAAACTCTCACTCAAACCATTCAAAAACACTAAAATCTATTAGAAAATATAGAATTATCAATGTCATTCAAAATAAATCTTAACATAATTCGAATTGTTGGCGTCTCACAGGTTCTTGAAAAAATAGGAAGCTATCTGTAGAGCTTGTATGCATATCTTATTAAAGGGAGGTAATCACTATCGCTAATTTTGTTCATTCTGAACAAAATTTGCGATAAAGGATTATCTCCCATTAAATTCACTCAAAACTTGCTCCACACACTCATTCAATTTCATTCCAAAATCATTCCAAAGTCATTCACACTGTTAATTTCACGATGTTGTTACCTGTACAGCCGTTCGCTGTAATAATAAAAGGTAAATCTTTTTGAACTTTTTTAATGCATATCTATTAATATGGAAACAATTGTTGGTAATTTTATTAATTTGTTTAATTTTTGTGAAAAATCGCTTTCATAGTTGTAAATGCACAACAAACGTACCAACTAATTGTGCTGCAGTTGTCATAAGTGGTGGTGGATTGGTGGTGGGGGCGTCTGTAACCATCGCTGTAGCAGCAGCTGTCGTGGTTGTAGCTTCCATCGTGGTTGTGGTCGTGGCCTCGGTGGTGGTGGTGATGGGTGCCATTGTTGTATCCACGACCACTGTGGTGGCTTCTTGGGTTGTTGGTGCCGCTGTGGTTGGCTTGGCAGTGGTGGGTAATGGTGTGGTTTGCTTTGGTGTTTTGATTGTGGTTGTTTCGGGATCTAGTTAGAAAAAAATCCGTCAAATAAGACATACAGCAGATCTAAAGAGGAAGATGGTTTTGTCGTAAAAATAAATGATCTTAAACCTTTAGTTTAAAGCATTCAAGTCTTAACTGAAACCTCTTCAAGATGATGCTGCGAATCGAAGGCTAACCACCAACTTTACGATACTTCGCTAAGAACTCATCTATATTTTAGCCGTATATATAAATTTAAATTTGTTATACTAGAAGAAATATCTCATTCTTATGTTTTATTCATTGTGGCCTTTTTCCGCCACCATATTCTAGGGAGCAGTATCATAATATTTTTTTAAAAGGTACCTTGGTGAAATTAAGTTCCCTGGAAATTGTATCTTGATCATATTTTATTTTCACACAATGTCGGCAAAAATTCCAAACTTCGGTTTGTCGCGGTATTCTTATATCGCCACAATCTCATTTTTTTGTGTCACCATACTTTAAAAAACTAAATTATGATTGAAACAAAACATAATTGATTTTTTTCAAGTATGATTATGTCGTATAATTCTTGCAAATATTGTGGAGTTATTTGTTGAATATAAGCGTATCAAATACTCCCAAAGTGGCGTTTAGTCGACCAATGATAATCAACTGCACACCAAAAGACAATTTGAATATTATCTACCAAAGAATTATGTATTAGCCCTCATTTTAATATTCACATTCATAACCGTGATCTATGACTATCCGATGTCATAATGCGGGGTTCAATTTAGCACGATAATGTCATCTCGTGAACCATTCTTTTAAAACGGCCCTGCGTTCAGGATCACATTTTGGTACAAACCGTTTTCCAATTATACCCCGCTGTGCACGTATTCTTGAGTGCAAAGCAGGGTTTAATTGGCAAACTGTATTCAGCTTTTTACTCATCCTGAACGCAAGGCCGATGTTGTTGATCTCACCATCACTACATCTTTTAAGGTACAACTGTGTTGTATCATTTCCTTCCAGTGTTGTCGAATCGACGATATAAAGAGGTCGGATGTAATAGTACAAATAACACCTGAAATGAATTATAAGACATTTTCAATAATTTTCGGTGAACCATCGAGAAATATCAATTTATTTTCACTTGATTATCTCACCGCATAAACATTGAAATTATCAAAGAATTACATGTATTTACTTCTTTTGTTTATTTTACTCTATTCGGCATTTTCTGGGCGGATACAATTGAACAATTATTAATGACGTCATGATTAAGTTGTCAGGTGCAAAATTTTCACACTTTTTTCTTTTTCGCACAAAGAAATACATTATTCGTTTGTTCTTCGTGCAAGATCGGCAGGTCTTTCATTTCGTTAACAACAAAAACTTTACTCAACGAAAGTTAAATCGATCTTTCACCAAAACAAATTATTATCCTCTATATTAACTGTAAAAGAATCTAAACTCAACTAAATCAACTGCACCATTTATTGATTTCCAGATAGAAAAAGTGCGCTAAAATCACGGCAATTATCCATCTTATATTCATGACATATGGGAGATAGGCAATAGTATGAGTAACATTTTACCATTGGTCATTTTTGGGCAAGTTTGAATAAATTCAGATGAAGAAATTGAAGAACATTTTGGACCTAAACCGGAAACTAGTGCTTTTATCATCCTTGTCTAATTTTCGATAATAACAAAAAAGTATTTATTCTCCGTGCTGATAAAACTTAACTCTTATGTCGACCACTATTGTGGAGTAGTTATGGGAAATCTTAGGTGTAAACAACAATGACGAATTAACTAACATCATTCCATCTATAGAATTATATGAGACGATCCCATCCACTGTCCTACTGAATGTAATACACTTACTTGTCAATATCATTGTATGTGAATGCCCAACATTCAAATCCATCATTCAGTAAAGATTGTTCACAGACACCCTTACAAAATTCTACATTTCCGATTAAGTGGACTGATTCGTTAAGCGTAACATTTGAGTTTTGAACGATGGCGGTATCCGTGGCAAAGTCAGTGTTGGTAATGTCAGAGTCGTTGAACAAAACGTAAGAACATACACCTGAAAAAGTATTTACAACAGTGAAAAGAAAAAACGTAGTTATGGAAAAGACTTTATATCTGCGTTCAGGATACGAAAAGGCGTATATAAGAGATTCTTACCACGCCTTACACGTGAGTAAAAGTGAAAAGCGAGATAAGATTTCCTGTACGTTGCAAGTAGGATTTCACTCGAAAACAGAGACACTTTCAATGATCATGCGATTAAAAAATCAAAAGGAATGAAATATTGTTGCTATGCAGTTATACACGATATATCATATAATATAAAATGGTAATAAGATCTTGCGCGAATTCAAGTTAATTTCTTTTATTACTTAAATTTTACAAATCGAAAGAATGACCTCCTATTTGACGGGACATTGGTTTTCAATTGTGAGTAAATGTAATTCATAGCATTTGTCACTCAATTTCTTATCTAAACTTAATGACTCACTATTGCATAAAATTTACGTTTTCGGGCGATACGTTAATGGACAAAACCCGGGCGTTAACGGAAGAAAACGTTGATTAATAAGTTAAGTTACGTGCCGTAAACGCCCGCCTTTCTTCACTTAAATATCTTTCGTCTGGGCCTATACACTTTATAAGTTCTTTTGTTTAACAATAATATAGAGCAGAAATAAAGGCATCGATATTATTCCCGCGTTAATTTTGTGACGTCATCAATTTACCAAGCAAAGTCGGTATAAACAAAAAATACGGCGCAATTCAAAACGCAATTTTTCCGGCACAATATTACTAACGGATCTAGTTTTCAACGTTCCTAAGAATTATTTTATAATTAATGTTTAAATACTAAAGTATTGCTTTTCATGCATTAACGGCGTCTATTCGCGTTTTTTTTCAGTCGTTTACATATGCCGAGACCCTCAAACTGCTTTTATCCCCTCGTGCTTTGCACTCGGGCTTTAAACCATTTTTCGGGTCACTGCAATTGTTAACGTGCTCAAAACGTGAATTCACTCTATATGAATGACAAAATAATGGAGAAACCTATATATGGTACCCGTCACACGAAAAGAGACCATCTGGGAACTTCTTAAATAATTATTTGAAAAAGAGATTGGTTCTGGAGCAGGACAACCAGAGGTCGCGTTTCAAAATCTCTTTCACTGGAAGGTAGATTGAACATTCTAGATTCAGCAAATAAGCGCATTGCAAAAAGTTTCAGACGTAGTTAGTCTGCGCAAACCGCGCATTCTGACTAGGGTCTCAACACTTTACGCACTACCCATATGGTCCCTTTTCGTGTGACGGGTCACAATTTTTTTTTTCAACTAAGAAATACTTACGTGGGGTCGTCGTGGGAGGTAGAGCTGAATTTATAACAAAATAAAAAATAAATGAAGATAAGTAATTTGTTACAAAAATAGTCACTTTATTAGCCAACAAATTTAGTCATGATAATAAATGATATTATTAGTTCTCATTTTTGCATTTTCTAAGATTCTCTTGCTGATATGAACATCTAGGTTCAATAAACTTCAAATGCACGAGTCCATCGGGTAAAATCTTTTGAACGCCGTTATTTCTCTAGAAAGTAAAATAACTATCTATAACGAGAAGAAATATTTTATCATACTGGAATTTGTTAATATGCCCCCTTCGAAGAACAGGCGGTATATTGCTTTGCACTTGTCGGTCGGCCCGTCGGTCCGTCCGTCCGTAGGCCGTTTTTTGTCCGGAGCATATCTCAAAAAGTATGTAAGCTTTAATCATGAAAAATCTTAGGTGAATAGATCTTATTGAGGAGAAGTGCAGTGCACAAGAATCATAACTCTGCACATCGTATTTTGTGAGTTTTTGCCCTTTATTGATTGACAAAGGAAATGCTATTGACCTGCTTTTATGGGGGCATAAATGTAATTCAATCATCTCTTGTTCAAAATCAAAGGCAAAGAAAATTAAATACCCAGTCGCTTTAGTTATTTACATGCCACCACAAACATATCAAATTAACAATAAGAATACATTCTTTTGCATATGACAAAAATATTCCGTTGACTACTATTAAAGATAAAGCACTAAAGGTTATAAGGCTGTTGAAGGTTCTACAATTGTAAACTTTGGAAAAGGATTGAATATGTTATTTTATCTTATAACTATACAAATATCCGTATGATAACATCCAGTATGATATTTTTATGATATCACATAGTTTTTTTTAGAACAATAATATCATGCAGTTACTTCTAGAAACTTGCATTTCAGTTAGAAACATTGACGAAAACAAGACAAACAGAGGTTATAAGATAAATATAATACGTACTTAGTGTATTGTAAGAAAAAAATATCTAACTCGGTTGTGAAAACTGATAATTGTCTCGGCAGAGCCTCGACAATGATCAATTCTCCCAACCTCGTTAGATATTTTTTTTCATACAAAACACTAAGTACGTATTATATATGTACATTATTTAGCTGAAATAACTGAAATAACTGATAAGCATAACATATATTCCGAGTTTTAAATATAAAGTTCATTCAATGATGTAATTACTTACTTGTTGTGGTTGTTGTAGGCATGGTTGTAGTTGTTGTGGGTTCTGAAAACAAGATATAACTTTACATAGTTGAACTATATACAATATTTTCGGACTATTAGATAAAACCAGAATGGATTTCATAAATTGGAATCGCGCACCAAGTAATGCCAACAAAGTAAGTACAAGTAATACAGATAAAAAAGGAAAATAATTCAATATATATGTTCGAGAAGCTGGAATTCCGTTTTATTACCTGTAAATGGACAGACAGACAGAAATCTACATTACCCTTATACATGAATACACTGCAAATTAACCAGGGATTACAAAATGGGCAGATCGTTTATTGTTTATATTTAGTTATAATGATATCAGGTTCAAGTTGCATAAAAGATAACCATTGGTTAAATTTTAACTTTCAGCTTATAAGGATTGTGGTTTAATTAAAACAAAAAACATGATTGGTTGAAAATAACTTCCACTCTAATTTTAAACACATGATTATCTTTTATACAACTAGGTGTTTGCTATTATATGTGTTGTTGTTATTTGCAACTAGTTGTGAAATCTGATTGTCTGAGACACTAGATGTCTTTCGGGGTTTAGCCACGTCCAGCTTAGATAGGTAGTTATTTACCAAGACGGGATCTTTAACGGGATTTGATCGTAACAAATACACATTCTTTGAAATAGACTAAAGTAGGAAAATATTTAAATTTTTGCAGTTTATATCTTCGTTTTATACACACATTCTTTACCTTATTCCTTTTATTAAAGCAAAACAAGCATAAGCCAGATATGACATTATGAAGCTATACACAAAAGCGTCCATTACGTGTCTTTCAATTTGACCGTATAAACTAAATGAAACAAAATATTATATACTAGGACGAAAACGAAACGCCGGGTAATCTAAAATGATTTTTTAGGGCATAAATTATATTTATAATATTACTTGATTATTATATTCATTTTTGTATGAAATGTCATCTGTATGGAACCAGTTGTTTCCGACAGAAAAGCTGGTTCCATACAGATGACATTTCATACAAAAATGAAAATAATAATCCAGTAATATAATTTATCCCTTAAGACAATCCTTTTAGGTTACCTGGCGTTTCTTTTCCGTCCTAGTATATAAACGTCTATCTTTGTCCAAAGAAACTATTTTTTCAAAGCATAAAATGAAGCTAGTTTTGATCATATCAAGCAATGAGCAACCTCCAATGAGCATTTTTCAATTCACCAGATAAGCTTTATGAAGCAAAAATCGTATATACGCCTTCGACCTAAATTCAAACGAAACCGTTATGCCTTTGTATAAGCAAAGCGAAAGGAAGCTTTTTTCGATTATATCAAGCTTTACAAAAGCTTCCGTGGCTTTGATATTTACATTAAACCTGATAAACTCAACGAAGCAAATTAGAACCAACCTTCTTCTTTAACCCAAACAAAATCACCAAACTCATTTGATAAACGCAAATCAAAAAGAAGCAAGGTTCAGTCATATACAGGCTTTTATAAGCTTCTAATGCACATTTTTTATCTATTTGGACAAGATAAGTTAAATGAAGAAGAATGTTAGAGTTATCTGCTCGCTTAATGTAAAATAGCCTTAAGAATTTGGCATCTTCAGTTCGCTGTTTGTAAACAATTAAATAATTGTCACAAAGATAACTTACGGAATTTATGCAGTTAAAACTTGGGCAGTTAACATTCATAATTAATTAGTGTGTTTAAATGGAATTAGGTATACGACGCAGCATATATGAAATATCAAGAAAATACCTTTCTACACCAATGTCAATCCGCGTAGAATTATCGCATATTGACATGTTGCAATAACTTAGTTTAAACTGATGAAAAACACACAGAGCAGGCCGCGGTGGACTAAAGGAATGGCCGATTAACGATACCAACATAATTTATGCTAAAAATGGTCAAGTACATACTTTGTTTTATCTAGACAAAAATATGACCATCTCTAGAGCAGTACTATTTTGAACATACGCTTTTGGAAAACAAGTCGTTAAGAAAACTACGTTAAATCCTTAAACAATTACGGACAACAATAAAAACATACCCGTTGTCGTTGTTGTGGGTTCTGTGTAAAAAGATAATTGTACATGAATGGAAATGAGGCGATAGGACAAGAGTGTAAATGCGATGATTTCACAATGATTTTGAAAAATACAAACATCAATATGAACCTAAAGGTACCTTTCACCATAGTTTCACAAAATATGTTTAAATGATACTAATTAGATTATGAACAGACTTGTTTGTTCCATAATTCTTTCGATAATCTTGTTGACACAATACATACTTTTTCGCTCAAAGGTATTATTCTCAGATTTTGAAGAAAAAATGAAATTTCAAAAAAATGTTATATTAGACCCTAATAAGTTTAGATTAACAATGATTTAACATTCCAACGATTGTTTTAGACATATTTTGATGCGAGTGAACAAAACTTAAATGGAACAACACATAAAAATGAAAGAAACTCATAAAAAAATTCTTTGGTTAATGGTAAAATGAAAAAAAGACGTAAAATGAACAACAATTAAACATACCCGTGGTCGTGGTGGTGGTTGGTTCTGTGTAAATAGAGGAAGAAATAGTCTGATGAATGGGGAAATGAAATCGTGCATGTATTCGTACATAATGAAAAGGTGTCAAAAATAGAGGAAAGATCAAAATGACGACGAAAATGATAAAATGAGATATATGAGCCAGTGCGTGACATTTCGAGACAATTTCACTAATGCGCAAAGCAAACCCCTCACAGTCTGGCCACCGCCTTCACTATGCAATCTGTAGTCAAATAAGGTCTTAACCCCTTTTCTTCGGGTGGCTAGCAAATATTCTCATCTATAGCATGACAAACGTCACGTCGACTGCCTCGGTGGCCTAGTGGTAAATGCACTCGAACCGTGACCTGGAGGTCCATGGTTCGAGCCCCACTGTCGACCGGGTGTGTTTATGGGCAAAACACTTAATAGCCAGCCCTAGTTCACCCAGCTGTAAAAATGGGTAGCAGGGGGTTTAAACCACTGCCTCTCTCTCGGGGACGTGAAAACATCAGGATTAAATGTTCGAGAGCGATTTGTAAGCTTAAGCTTTCGTCGCAATCGAACTAAATCAAATTAGTATAAACTAATGTCACGAGAGTGTTTAATAACAATGCTAATAAGCAGATAGCGTTGAGCAATGCTATTTTATTTTGACTTCTTTTTAACGACATTATAAGTTACGCGGAAATATATGATATAGAACTTTTTTATTTATCGATTTATAGCAAAGCGACGAGAACAATTATAAATAGGATATCAAAGTTGTGCTTTTTAAATTTCAAATCTATTGATATAATCGCCGTCTTATATATCATATATATCATATAAAAACTCGACGAAGCCTCGTTTTTTATCTGTTTATAGATGTCTCGATTGATACCCTATGCATTACGTGACTGTGTAGGATTCATAACGCTTGTATATCACGCAAACATGAATTTGTCGGTAGTGTCATGCACAGGCTCATATCATAATGTTCATTTAACATTACCAGTTGTTGTTGTCGTCGTTGTCGGCTCTGTTGTCGTTGTTGTTGGTTCAGTTGTTGTGGTTGTTGTTGTTGCCTCGGTTGTTGTTGCTACAGAAACAAAACATAAATTATTTACACTAATAATAATACACTAATATATGTGTGTACTTATATACGATTGATTCCTGCTAGATTCTGTGTTTTATTTCAAAACATAGTATGTAAGCCAACAATGACAAGCATCTTAAGAGCATTTCTTTGAAAAAAAGCAAAGAAGCGAAAGCAACTTATGTATCTTTTTACAATGTTACAATTGATTGATTTACATAAAGAAATAAAAGAAATACAGAGCAAAAGAAAGAATAAAATGTATTTGACTCGTATTACAATCGCTTTGTATTGAACAAGAATTAATCGAAACCAAATATTTAAGTCTAAACAAGCAATTGAAGGAACAAATGTAAAGAATTACCGGTAATTTAAAATATCGAGAACGTTATGAATATGCTTTGATTCTGAGAAAGTACAGTTATTGCAGTAGCGAAAAAAAAAATATAAGACATATAAAAGCAAAGCTTACAGGTGGTTGTGCTCTTAGCTGAAATAAAAAATAAACGAAAAGCGTGAGGAACAAGACTTAAATCATTTTAAGTCAGCCGTTGTAATTAAACATACACATGTGGTGACGTTTGAAAACAACATTTACATGCAATACATGTATGTTAAATATTTTTGTATATTTTTTTTTTCGAAGTTCATGCATTAAACATTTTAAGACTGTTTGGTATATATTTGTGCTTGTTTAATCCTTCAAAAAATATATATATATATAGAGAGAGAGAGAGAGAGAGAAAGAGAGATTTGCTATCCGGACGATACGAACAAGTATTGATGCAGAAAAGCTTCACCTGTAATTCAAACACGTAAAGCTAAGCAAAGTATTGGTTTTGCTAAAGCAATTTATACAGGCCTATTTGATACAAGCCAATTAGATTAATTTCAGTAAAAGAAAAGAGCATAAGAGTCTTTGCAATAGGCCTATAGCAGCGAAATAAAGCAATTCACACAGAATTTTAATTTAGACTCAGCTGGCTATTTGTGCTAAAGGGGGCTTGTTATCACTACAAACTGTTTCTTGGTATAAGATAAACATTTAGCAAATAGAAACTCGAAAATAAATGACAAGAAAAGGATTCTTTAGCTGTATTAACGTATTTATTTAACTTTAAGCTTAGATTCAAGACAAAACTGCAAATTAATCTCTTACTATCAAATGCAATAATATACAGTAGAATATTCTTATCGTTACACCTTACAGTGCATTTACTTTTGTCTAAAAACACTCGAAATAAATCTAATTATTGTAAAAAAATACATTCGAAATGCCCGCTATTCTAAGTCCACCAACGTCATCTGGGCCTTAGTTTATAATTTTTTTCTCATGCTCAACTAAGATTTTCTCGAAATTTCAACTTGAGATTAAAGCTCTAATTCTATTCTGTTGATACAATATAAATGTGAACAAAGAAGACAATAATAATTAGTTGTTATAAATAACAACTAATTAATATTATCTTACATGTTCATGCATTTACCTTACTCTAAATTTAAGAAATTATCAGTTGAGCATAAAATAATTTATAACCTGGTGTTTTACCAAATAAGGTGGAGAAGGAAATGACTTACTGGTAGTAGTTGTGAGTAGAGCACAGAATGGGTCTTGTAAATGGTTAGCACTGTTGTCCCAACAATGGTCCGCCCAGCTAGGTCCATGATTGTGTGATCTCTTGTTGATCGAGTTATTGTCTGGAATAGGAATAGAAAAAAATAAACAGAGAACAGTAAATACGATTGCTAAAAATTCAAGTTAATTTCCGAATTAACCGTTTCAACAAGAGGCCAAAGATGGCTTGTATCGCTATCTCAGGATTTGTAAGAAAGATACTGAAAATGGAAGGTACTGAAAGTCACCAGCAATCAGAAGGAATTCTGACTTTTTCTACAATGATACTAAGCTATCAGAAGTGAACTCATGTAACTAATATGTAAAATTACAACTTTTAACTGATAGAAAACTATTATGATATCACTTTAAAACAAGAGGGCCAGAATGGCCCTAAACCGATCACCTGAATTTTATTGATACAGTGGATCTCATCTAAGTAGCTTTCTGGCAAAGTTTCATTCACATTTGCTTTATTGTTGAAGAGGAGATGTTATTCCAAGAATTTAAATTGATAATAGACCCTTCACACCCATTAATTACTAAGGTAACTCAAAATAAGCCCCGCCCTACCAGGCCTACATTAATGGGTCAATCGAAATTTTGCGAAAAATTTTTCAAAAGGAACATTCTGAAAAAGTTTGTCTGCACTCAAATCGCGGCTATATTGCGGCTATACCAAACGCAGTCAAATTATAAAATGTCCAGTTTTAACCTTTCTTTGATTTTGTTTTTCGCAACGTCATGTTCAATAGTGTTAATGACGACATATAAACCGACGTGCGATATGACTCGCTTTAATGTCTGCGCCCTCATTATTTCAGAGTTCTATTCCGTAGAATCGCCAAAGGTTCCCGAGTGACTCTATGCTTCCGCATATGTCAACAATCCGATGTTTCTTCTAATTAAAATGCAGTATAGGTAGATTTTGCGCGGTGAGCCCTGAAATCTACTTTAAACGGTTAAATTCCCGTGCTATTCTTTCAAAATAGATAAAAACAAGTTTAAGCAATACCTTAAAAGATACAAATTATCTTAAAAAATGTTTCATATGATTTTTAGATATACCCGATAAACCCGTGGTAATGGACTCAACGCCTACGTCAGAGCTCAGTTTTGAAAATACACCTATACATTCGAGCCTAAAATAGTTTGTTTTCGTTAAGCAATCTTGTCTTACGTCTGCTGCATCCTATCGCTTTTTCAAAAAGTCATTCATTCATTCACACAATGGGTTAAAAAAGCATGTATGTATCTCACCTTCACAAAGTCCGCATGTTTTGGCACAAGCCTCTGATGCTACAAGTGTATATTCACCAGTACAGTATTGTTTGTTGAGGAGAAGGCAATTGGGCATCCAGTCACTACATTCTGAAACACACAAATGAAATAAGGAAGAGTTTTATTACACAGAAGATTGCTCCATATTCCAATGTTTGCCAATGCTACAATATATAACATACATACTTAGTCTTTTGTATGAAAAATATATCTAACGAGATTGGGGGAATTGATTATTGTCGAAGCTCTACCGAGACAATGGTCAATTCCCACAATCGAGTTAGAAATTTTTCCATAAGGTATACTAAGAACGTATTATATTATCTTATAAAATGTTGTTGCCTCGTTTTCGCCGATGTTTTTAACATAAATGGAAGTTTCTAAAAACAATCACATTATGTCATTTTTCTAAAACTATCCATGTGCTTTCATAAAAATATCATATGGGAAGTTATCGAACGGAAATGAATATAGTTATATGATAAAAGTTTTTATATATAGTATTACATAACAAGACAAAAATCGATTTATACAACAATTGCATATGTTTGAGTATCGTATATTAAAAATAGTGCCAATGGTTATTCTCCCTCAATTTAATCATTATTCCGTTATCCTGTTATACGTGTTTTGAAGTCAATATAGAGTAAGATCAGCTTTCACAAGTGTACAGTCTAATCTTCATATAGACTACACGCCTTCTACTTATTTATTGCGAAATAATATGAACCAGAATAGTTCAAACGTGCCAAGCTTTGGTAAATTGTTTTGTAACAGAATTTGAGTGAAACAGTATAATAAGCCTAGGAAAAGACGACAAAAGCATAACGACTATTGCAAAAGTGCATTTTTGCAATAGTCGTTATGCTTTTGTCGTCTTTTGTCTGCAAGGGAATATGATAAGTTAAGTTGTTTTGTTGGACGTTGCTAAGGAATGTATTTAATGTTTTAACCCTTGTAATGCTGAAGCCGGAATATTCCTGCTTTGGCAGGAGCTACAGACAAACATCAGCCTGCACAAATCTGCAGTCTGATGTTAGTCTACACCACCTATTTCTCACTTTTAAACCAGAATTGCCAGTAGATTTAGTTTTTCAAATAAAAATTGACCAACAGTTATTAATATCAGTGTTTTTTGCCCTTTGATTTTGATGCCAATTTTTTAGCCAAAATTTATTCAGCATGACAAGGGTTGAGATTAGCATACACTAATATATAGTTACAAACAAATTGAATGGGTGCAAAGTTTTGAAAAAGCACTGTACAAATTTGCGCGGCGAATATCTTATATATAAGCAGTACGGCGTTATTTAAAACTTGATTTCTTGAAACTTTGACGGAATCTAGACTTCTTGGTCAGATTAACTGGTCTATCAATATTTGTGTCATTTAGATAAGACCGGACCCATGCAATAGTTATGTGGCACAGATAAATCAAAGTACTGAAAGTACTGATAAGTTGAAATGCGTACAAGAGACGGTGACCTCAAGCCACTTACGAAGCTGACGCCTCCCGCCCACCACAGGTGATCACATAATATGTCTCGTCTTTTGACTGGCGTATATAAATCAATTTATTTCAACAACGAGAAACGCTTGAACCCCTGAATCGCTATACAAGCTTGAATCTGACGAAAGAAAAATGATAAAAAGAAAGAAATGAGAGAACATAATTCTGCTAAAGAAAAAAGCAAGAAAATAGATTGGTGCTCGCTTTAAATCAATGTAAACGCAGATGATATAATTACCATGCGCGAATAGAGGAGAAAAGATGGTCGTTAATGGCCTTCAAAAAAATCTTTGGAAATCATAGACAATTTGTATCGTGAAATTTAACCTTTGAATCTGCACGCGAAGGTGATCTGATATAAACTTACGCGTTAGTGGGTAAACTGTCCCCTAAATTACAGAACATAAAATCACCATACTGACAAAAAAGATGTATACTTGTATGTCCTGAAATAATGAGTATTTCAACGAGCGTACAACGACTCCGGGCTGTCGCGGTGGATGTGTGGAGCATTACACGACTAGTTGTACCTGATACATCCTGGTAAAATGAGCATGATCACATGTACCAAGTTCTAGGTGAATGTTTCGATGTCTTAACTTTTAATCTTTCTATCATTATCATCATTTTCAACTATTATTGTGATTCGTTTATTGGGTAATTTTTTTTTACTTTAATTCTCATACAAAATTTTTCAAAAGGATAGATGCAACAACAGAGACCCTGGTTTTGTTTCTCATTGACTATTACTTTGCGTTTGAATGGAACTTATTGTACCAAATTTCGGTTATCCCATTCTAACGCTTGCAGATAAAAGTATTTATAGTTAATCTTTCATGCGTAAGTTGTCGTTGTCGTAGCAGTGTTACTACACAAAACACTTTGATACATTGAAATTTCAATCCTTTACAATAGAATTATTCACTGTTTGAAATAATGGTTCACACTTTGCGTTTACCTAACAGAAAATACTCCCTTTTTTATTGTTCGCGATTTTGCAGCTTTGTAGATGATTCACTGTAAACCCTGGATTTCAATAATCAAAGTTTCGCTCGGAGAATGGAATAACCGAGTCTTTACTAAGACAACTTTTTTTTTTTATTTAAATAAGTATAATTGAATAAAATCTAGTGAATCTTTATCATTTGCCTCCCTAAACCAATTAAGGTTAAGCAATCGTTTTTTGCTACGATCAAAATAGGGTTAGGTCCTACGATAGATATAACAATTTAATACCATTATATAAATATTTTGCGACAATCGTACGATTATCTTAGAGCTAAATCAAACTACAAAATGAGGGTGCATCCATTCTTTCCGGTATATCTTTTCTATTTTACTATATTGCACTTGGAAAAATTGGTAACATTAAAGCTAAATAATCGGGAAACTCTCTGCTAGAGTAACAAGAGTCCCATAGGCACAATATACGCCGTCACTCTGTTGCTGTTTCACAAAAATACTTGTAGACAATTCTTTTTTTGACAGAACGCAACTCAAAACATTTGCAGACTTCTTATTTAAATTGTTATGGTCAATATGTTCGTTATGATTGATTGATTGAATGAGGTTTAATGCCTCTTTAAACTTCAACTAATACTACTAATAATAAGATGAAGAATAACCGTTGAAAGTATCAACCCAATTAATCCTTAAAAAGAGAGCTGTTAACTTTTATCTCAAATGTACCATTTGTATAATAAGAAAAGTAACAATACGGCCAATTTTGTCAATGGAGTTGCATTCACAAGAACTTTGACATGAAGGCCCCCTTTTCCATGACGCGACTGAAATTCACTTAACTGCAACAACATGCACAAATTCAGGTTACGATGAACATTTCGTAGATTTTTTTTAAATAAGTCTATAAATAGAGGAGGAGTTCCGTTTACAAGAATTTTTACAAGGAGGTCCCTTTTTCCATGACGCAGCTGTATTTCACCAAACCACGACTATATTTAGGCAAGGAAAACATTTTGTGAAAGTTTCATCCAGAAATGGAGGAGACGCTGCGTTCATAATAATGTTTTCAAGAAGGCCCCTTTATCCATGACACGGCTAAAATTTACCAAACTGCGACTGTATACGCTAGGTCAGGTGTCTAGGAACATTTTGTGAAGTTTCATTCAAACTGGTCCATAAATGAAGGAGTTGCGTTCACAAGACTTTTTAAATGAAGGCCCCTTTTTCCAGGACGCGGCTAATATTCACTAAACCCGGACAATATGCACTAGGTCAGGACACTAGGAACATTCTGTGAAAGTTTCATCTAAATCTGTCCATAAATGAGGGAAGAGTTGTGTTCACGTATCGACAAAATTGACCTTTGATCACTCACTTAAACATGTGGATCTATACCTTCATCGATCCCTGCTGCGTCCACCATCAAGTTAAATTGTCGCGCGATTTTAGAAATGGGGTTCTGTTTTTAGAGAAGTAATATAAAGAGAATATTTATTGGATCGGGTTTTTAGTGCAGATAAATATCTGTAGATGTTGCGCGTTTCTTATGATGGTTTACGGAACAATTTGATAACTTTTTGTTGAGTTAATAAGGGCGTACAGAAAGAGAAACTAGACCTCCAAAAGAAGCTATAACATAATTCTACGAAAAACAGACAGCGACATTACCAAATAAGCAGATCACGTGATTGGCTTGTACTTTTGTCACAATTCTACGAAAAGCAGGTCGCGACATTACCAAATAAGCAGATCACGTGATTGGCTAGTGCTATTGTCAACAGCTGACTTTATTGGACTTGACTTATCACATGATTTCCAAATATAGTAATGCAAATATGTGATACTAGTAAATTCGTACGCAAGTTTCAATAAATATCGTTTAAAACATAGATAAGCGTGATAATAATTTACATGAAGTGATTATTGTGTAATTGTTCAGCATCATTACTTCTTGATGAAATAAACTATATGTCTATGTCCAGCTGAGATAAACAAATCAGGCCGAAGTGTATTCACATTCTGTACACGTGATGTGTGTTATCAAAAAACCCGAAATGAAATTATCTTGTTTTCATTTTGCGGTTTTGTTAAATCTAAGTTGGAATTGCTCCGCATTCCAACTTAAAAACTTGCATATAAACCAGTTCTTTAAAACTTTGGAAAGGTCAGAGAGTAACATCTAGGAACGATAATTCAAGTAAGCTGTTCTTGGCAAAATAGTTGGGATTCAAAACTCACCGAAGTTTATCCACCTAGTTTCACCATTATCAGAATCCCGAAAAGGGCCATAAAATTATTCTGGTGTCATCGTCGTCGCCCAGCTTAACCCTTTGCTGTTTAATCCCTGTTTTTTACGTGCATGTGATTTTATGTTTAAGAAAACATTGTGAAAAAAGAAGAAATTGCTTCTGACAAGCAATTTCTTCTTTTTCCACACTATTTTCTACCCTACTGAAGGGTTAGTTTTCAAATTAAACCCACTTTTAATTTTCGTCTGCAAAACCTTTTAATTGGGACAGGTCCAAATTTTTGTAAAACAGGAAAGGGTGAAATGTCATGGTCAGTATTCCCTTTACAATTTAAATGAATCAAATGACCATTCAATTCAATTCAAATCTATTGTACAAGTGTATATCTCTCCGTAGACTGCATTTATAGTAATGGATGAAGAGTAACGTAATGTTTTAAGCCTGGGCTCCGAGTATGATTAATAGAATAATATGTAAGTGTCTGAAAAGTATCAATGTTATCTGGTCTCGGCTGTGAGAAATTATCATGAAGAGGCAAAACCTCGTCATGACAAATTCTCTCAGCCTCGACCTCAAAACAATGATATTTTAAGACACTAACATATTATTCTCTATAAATCATGTGTGACTCTTCGGGTAGAAAAGAGCAGGATTCAGTTAGTAAAATCCGGAAATAGACTCTCATTCCCATCAAATGCATTTTACATGTAAGTCGTTCAATCAATACTCCATTCATTCATTAATTCCAAACACTCATTTTGTCATTTTTACGATGTTATCTACTGTAGAACATCTCTTTATTTTCACATCAAGGTACAGAGCAGTGGTGAAACAGGGACAAAAATCAACTAAACATGAAATAGTACTATTGTTGTTCCGGTTCTATAACTGTATAGCACAATGATTCTTTATAAATACTTTGAGCGTTTATTTTCCGTAGGGTAAAATTCTCTGCTAGAAAAGGAATCTGATTAATTAATGATCGAAAAAGGACGGTCTTGGTAGTGCGTAAAGTGTCGACCCTGGTTTAACTGTTGGTTACGCATACTGACAAGGGCTCGAAACCTTTAGCCTTCTCCGGTTGACCACTACTGAAACGAATCTGTTTTTCAAATGTTTATATTTTGGAGTAACCAGAGAGGTTTTTTGCGTGACGAGTCTTTTATTCTCAATCCAATCTGCTCTGCGTTTAGGATGACAAAACTACGAACTGCACGTGCAAAGCGCGGTATAATTTGCAAACAGTTTGAATCGTTCTGTCATATTGAACACAGGGTATAATATACCAAATTGAAATTATTCTATCACACTGATTTAAGGCCGATTGCGGGAGTTCTTTCTTGCGCATTTTCACCTGACGGGGGGGGGGGGGATTTTTCATTTGGCTGAAATTAGAAACTTTTCACCTTGCGTTGGAAGAAAAATTTTCATCTGGCCAGGGAGGAAAATTTTCACCTGACTGGGAACGAATTTCTCAATTGGTTGTTATTAGAAATTTTCACCTTGCTTTGGAAGAAAATTTTTCATCTGGTCAGGGAGGAAAATTTTCACCCGACTGGGGAGAAAATTTTTCATTTGGCTGTAATTAGAAATTTGTTCAACTTGCCTTGGAAGAAATTTTTTATCTGGCCAATGGAGGAAAAAAATTCACCTGACTGGGAAGGAAATTATTCATTAGGCTGTAAGGTTTCAAACCTAGCATTTCTATCAGTCACCTTCGGGTATCATAATTAATTTGTTGTAAAAACGCGAGTTTCAAACCATTGAATTCACGTGCACTTCATGATTAGATTTTATCAGTTTCGCCGATTCAATTCGTACTCTGAACGTAGTCCAACCCCAGTGTTCCCTGCTTTGTCGTAGCATTAACTTGGACAGATGTTTATTAAACGGTTTGTATGGTAAACAATGGTAAACGATACGTTCTAATTCGGCAAGAGTACGATTCAATAAGATTTTACTACGTTGAACTACATTCAAACTACGGCAAAAAACACTTTTTCACCGTATGGATTTTAAACATGCCCAAGATTTATGCGGTCACTACGGTAGGATTATACCGTAGAAGAACGTTCAGTCCACGGACGACTAGGTTAAACTACGCAATCTACGGTAGGGTACGTTGTAGTACGACATTCTTTCACTACGTCGAGATTATATTTACAACGTGAAATGTGACCGCGAGTTTTTTTACAACGTACTTTTTCCCTACCTTACCGTGGACAAAAATCAGATACAGGTACTGCAAGAGTAGTGAATCGCTAGTTTAATCTTGGTTAACCGTAGTATCGGGGACAAACGTTTACGATATCATAGCGTGCTACTACGGTAAATTTACGGATAAGCAGGGACCAACTTCTGTGACAGTACGGCAAAATTAGGGACAAAATGATGGATTTTACCGTGAATAGACTTTTGAACATTTTTTACAATATCCAAGACACTACCGTCAAACTTACGAGTTTGCTATACTTTACTCACTACGCGTAAGCACGGCTTACTTCGACTTACTGCGCAGTATACGCTCAGCTACGTACATTTTACGGCTGACTACGTGAATGCATATCTACGACCAACCACGTTAATTAACGTAAATGTGATCAAGCCTTTAGTCTAGTTATTAAGTTTGAGTTATGTTTCAATCGTGCTTGTTTTGTTGAATACATATATGATCAGAAATTACTGTTAACTTTATGAAAATATCTAGACAATCCAACCATTATAAAGAAATTTTCTGGAGGTAATCTAATATGTATTTTATTCCGTTCATTTATCGTCACTACCGTAGCACAGGCCCATAATATGAGCGACGCCCCCAGAAGACGGTTAGTTGTTACGGGGGATAGTGCAAGGATACATGACGAAACTACTGCTGAGATCCGCCATGGTTCTTTAACGTGCTGGGTGTAAAGCACCGTCTTACGGGACCTAGGTTCAAAGTCTCATCCGAAATACAATTAGTTATGTTAGTGTGCCAGCACGGGAATCAAACCCACGCGGTTGAATATCAATGGTTTTAGAGTCCGGTGCTCTACCAACTGAGCTAATCGGGTTCTAATATAGGTTAATTCGTCCGATTGGACGGATTTATCGATATTTTTACCTCCCTTCATTAAAATCTAAATATTTTCGCGCTTGAGTATCTTACGGACCAATTAGACTCTTTAAGGTAGTGGACCCGTAATAGTTCCGCAGCGTTTTGGACCACATGATCTTTCACAGTGCTAACCGAGGTTTCCTAATGAAGATCATTAGGAAACCTCGGTTAACACTGTTAAAGGTTATTACTTCCAAAACCTTGTGGAACAATTACGGGTCTACTACCTTAAAACCTCTACCAGCCAATAAAAAACGTGGTAAAATTTGATCAATTTGAATAAAATGTGAGATCGATTTAAACGACTGTTTAATTTTTGGAGCGTTTGTGAATGGTTGGATTCAGTGTTAGGGATGGATAAATTGAATGCTTATTCAACAATTTATTTAGCTTTTGATCGAGGTAGATGCCAATTTCTTGATGCATCTAACTTTGTTTGAAATAGCTCGCAATTCGAGTTTATCGAAGATTTGGACTCGTTAGAGTAAGATATGCGTAAAAAATTTAAGGTGAATATTAACCCTTGTCATGCTGAACCCGGAATATTCCTGCCTTGGCAGGAGCTGTAGACAAACATCAGCCTGCACATATGTGCAGTCTGATCTTTGTCTATACCACCTGTTTTTCCTTTTTTGAAACCAGAAATGCTTAAAAATTTAGTTTTCAAAATGAATAATGACTCACATTTAGTGCATCCAGTACGTTGACCACTTAAATTTTGTTGCAATTTTGCCAAGATTTTTATTGAGCATGACAAGGGTTAATTGGAAATGATTTCAACTTACCAGACTTTACCCCGGCAACAAAAGCCAGCACACACAGAATCGAACTTGCAACCCACATATTTCCTGACGCGAATTACTTGACTTTGTTCTCCGGGCGAGTGTTAGAATCTAATTTCGTGGTGACCCCTGGCACTAGACCACTCTGCGAGGGATGAAAAGGGCGGAGCAACGGTGACACAACTTTAAGTAAGCGCCACCTGGTGTCAAGTTTAAAATGTCCCAGACTTGGGAGAAAGTTCAGCGATAAAGCACGCTAAATTGTTATATAACACTTTTTAATCTAAACCAAATTTGTCAAAATAAAAAGTGTTGTACAAGTAATATTGGATTTTCAAATATTATTCTGAAAATATAATTTAAGGCTATGTTTAATTTTTTACAATCCTTTGTACGGAAAACACAAGCACACCGGCCGGCCAGCCTAAGAAGTTTTGACTCTATTTTCGAAAATTGTAACTTTTATAGTTTTTTCAGGTATGACTTAACTTTGACCTGATAAACTTTACTATTGAAACTTTGGGTCAAGGAGTGTAATGCGAGTATTGATGAGTACAAAATGTATCATTTAGTTCAGTTAATAACATTATGAAATTGACAGTCATACCGATCAAAACCATTTAAATTCATTCTCTCAGCGCTCCAATCATTCATTACAAACACTCACACAAACCATTCAAAAACGCTCAAACCCATTGAAAAATATTGAATCAACAACGCAATTCAGTATGAATTTTGATAGAGAAAAATCGCGATTTTACTGACATAATTCAAATTGTTAGCGCCTCATAGGTTGTTGAATAAATTTCAATCTATGTATAGAACTTGTATGCATTTTTTATTAAAGGGAAGAAATCAATACCGCTAATTTCGTTAATCCGAACAAAATTAGCGATATTGGATTACCTCCCATTATATTCACTCAAAACTCGTTCTTCACCTTCATTCAATTTCATTCCTTAATCATTCCAAAACCATTCATTTTGTCAATTTCACGATGTTGCTAACTGTACTATTGTTTTATGCTGTGTTTTCAAGGTTGCTTCATTATAGGAATCGATAACCAATTTTGATAAAAAGATGCGCAGTGCAAATACGAAAGCATTTGTAACTTCTGAATATAATTTCGCTAACTTAGTGCCCCATCCATTCATTCCAAGTAATTACTCGCAGCATTCGAAAAGGATTCACTATCACTGAAAAACTCCACAACTACAGTCAAGTCAAAAAAGTATATAAGTACCAGAGGCCCGTTTAACTAAAGTTCTTACGAAAAAAATCGTAAGTCAAAATCACAAATCGTACCGGGTGTTTTCATTCATTGATAGTTTCTGCCTTGCAATATCTCATTGGAATCGTCTTCAGAAGACGATTCCAATGAGGTGATGCGTTGCAGAAATCCATATTTAGTTACTACTGTAGAAGTAACTTTGATTTTTGAGTTACGCAAAAAAAAATGATTGTTTAGTAAAACAGGGCCCAAAAGAGCTTCAATGGCACTTTCAAGCTTATGATCAAGTTTGTGGGTGCGTCTTATTCGTTAACATTTTTTTTTCAAACATCAACTTTAAGACATGGAATCACTTCACAGCAATGACGTGGAAAAAGGTAATATAATGTCAATCATTCAGTCAAAGTAAACTGTAAATCTGTAACACCTTAAAAATATTTTTTACATCATGAAGGTCCTTACTCTGTAACACATTATCATTTCTCTAAACAGCTATAACTAGAGCACGTGCACATCTTGAGGAACATCATGTGAAAGATTCAGGAATATTCAGTCATAAATGAAGGTTGGATTGTGTTAAGAAGTATTTTTCAGGAGGTTTTTTTTCCCCATTATGCGTTATCACGGGGTCAAAAAGCAGAAATGTACTCCAGATGAAAAGAAATATTGTGTGAAAGTTTCAAGATAAGTCATCAATAAATAAGGAAAGATTCATTTAAATACGAAATTTTACATAATGACCATTTCTGACATGTAATATGATTTCAAAACAAGTACAATATGTGTAATGTCACATAAGAGCAACATTCAACATGTGAAAGTTCCATGAAAATCTGTCGATAATTGTACGAGAAGTGATAACAATGATTTTTTTCAACGTGATGGGCCCTTTTCTCGTAACACACCCCAAAAACTGAGAGAGTTCCATCCACAAAATACCTGCCAATAATCATTAAAATATAATTGTTCTTTTCAGAGAAGAATATTTTCTTGTATTGACCCATATGGGGCCTTTTTTTGGTGACTCAGAAGCCTGAAGATCCCATGTTTTCACCTGATCAGGGTAAATATAAGTAATTTGAAAGAGCATGTCTTGATGATCAAACCTACAGTTAACGACATCGTGAAATTAAGAAGGTGATTGATTTTGAAATAATTTTGGAACGAATGAATGAGTGCGATGAGTTAGATTTGAGTAAAATTAAATATAGGTAATCCAATATCGCTAATTTTGTTCAGGATGAACAAAATTGGCGATATTTATTACCTCTCTTTAATAAAATATGCATAAAACTTTTATAGCTAGCTTCCTTTTTATTTAAGAACCATTAAGGTACCCCGACACCATTCGGCACTTGTTCCAATATTTATTAAATAAATATATGTCGTAGAGTGTACCTTTACGATAATTTGACCAAAAAAAGCAGCATAGCTTTCCATGCATTTATCGAAGAAAATGGGGATTTTTGATATTACCATTTTTTTCTTGCAAAAATGCCAAGAAACGAACGATTAGAAGCTAAATGGAGACCTTAAATGTTAGTGAGATTGCATACATGATTCATTGAATACAAGGAATTATTATATATTGGATAAATAATATTTACGAGACGAAAATGCAGGAAAAAACGTTCTCGAAAAAATTACACTTCTTTTCAACGAAATCTAATTTTTATTTTAAAATCAACAAAAACATACACCTACATTAAATATAGATGAATGAATATAATAGAAAATAAGTTTAACATTAGAAGATCTAGAAAAGGTAAAATAAAATAGTTGCATCCAGGCATTTTTGGCCACTTTGCTTTCTACGAAACCACCAGCCCTCCAAATTCAGGCGCTCAGCTATTTTCGTATTCTGGTTATAAATATCAATAAGACAAGAGTTTGATAATATTTGCCATAAAACAAAATATGTACCTCATTGATATTTATGTAACTGTTATATAAGTTTCAATTACTGATAATCCAGGCACGTAGGAAGCAATATAGGGGGGGGGTGTCGGTGGGTTAGATGGAGACTTGTTTCTTTTGGGTTCTTCTTTCTTAACAAGACATAATAAATTTCGATTTCTGCACCTGTAATAATTACTGAGAAGGAAGGGAGCTTCTTCTCCTTTACTTTTACCACGGAAAATACATATAAAGGAAAAATTATATTTATAATCAGCCCAATCACCATTCATATTAGTCTTAAGATGAAGCATTTCAGGAAACAAACTTATAGTGTCCATGACATCTTAAATATCTAAGTATCATTTGTTGAATCTTCTAGAAAAATGATTTAAATGACAAAAAAATGAAAGGTAATGCAATGGCAGAGAAAGGTCAGGGTTACAACATCGTTAGAAAAGGAAGACTTGCTTGCAACAAGAGTCTTCTCACTTTCCAACAAAATATCCCAATTTTTCATAACGTAGGCAATAGAATACCAAAAGGCGCGAATCACAAGTGTAAAAAATTTCGAAAGGCATAAACTTTTATTAAAGGGAGGTAATATGCTTTTCGATATTTGTACTAATTCGAGTTAAGGTTTCCAATGGTGTCCGATAGCCTTAAGTCGCTTATTTATCTCAATTATGCAAGTGATATCGTGGATTTTTTAGCTATATTTTTTTCTTATGTAGTTGTTGATCTTATATTTCATTTCAGTCATTTTAGAGCGTATTTCAGTAGTTTGAATGAGTGCTTGTATGAATGAATGGAGCGCTGAGCGATTTAGAATGGTCAAAATGAATAAAGCTAGAAGAGAATCGCAATTTAACTGATATAATTGAAATTTTAAGGGTCTGAATAGTTCTTGATGGAATAGGAAGCTATTTATAGAAATTGTATGCATAGTTTATTAAGGGGGTAATGAATATCGCTAAATTGTTCAATTTTTTTTCAAATTTGGGATATTACACTCAAAACTCGCTCCAAAAAATTTCAAGTTATTGTTAACTGCATAATTCGATAAAGAATAAAGAATTATCTCGAAAAAAAAACATATGCATACATGCGCGCATATGCATACTTGCGCTCCTTGTTCGTCAACTAAACGAATTGGTAGTTTATTATAGGTAGTAACTGCACAAAAAATGTAAGGGTAAGACTCGGAACTGTACGACTAAAATATTACATTTTGTGGGTCAAGACGAAGGGAAGACTTTATCTCTTGACCTATGGTTCCAAAAATCTACAACACTTTCCTCTTTTAGAGATAAAGTGATTATTTGACTTGATTCTTGTAAACGAGGAATAACTGAAATTTTAATACTTGTCATGCTGAATAAAAACTTTGACAAAATTAAATTAAAATCTAAGTGATGATAGCACTGGATGTTCTTATTGTGATTCAGTACTCATTTAAAAAATACAATTTTTAAACTCTTCTGGTTTTAAAGGGAATATCAGATGGTATATGCTTGACAGCACGTATACGCAAGCTGTTCTCTGTCAAAACGGCCTTACAAAGCAGGGATATTCCGTGTTCAAGATAACAAGCGTTTATCAAGAACGTTGAACGAGAAAGCGAATATTTTCCATATATCCATAATATTTTAGACACGAATTTTGTTTGAGAAATGTGTTTGGGTGTACTTTGTGCTTCTTTGAAAATGATCTGTGTTCTGGTCTAGTTACAGCGCTACATGCTGTTGAATCAACTAGTAGAGCCCATATTGTGAAGTAATAACCAAATAAATGCTTACAGAAGAATTTTTTATCCATAGAAAATCAGCCTCACTGATCCGTGTCTCCTTCCATTTGGATTGATATTCGCCGAGGGTGTAGGCCTATCATTGTAAATTCGTAAAAAAAATGCGGATGTTGTAATTTTTTGCCTATTCAATCTGGTTTTTCCCCCTTTCAATTTGGACCGATCTAAATTATTATCGCACAGCCATAAGAAAAAAACAATCAATTGTTTATTATTATAAATCGATGGCGTAAACGCATTTAAGAAGAATTACATAAACCTTTTTTCGCAATAAAATTCATATGTAATTTGTTTAACTGTGTACACAGATAGCTCCACCCATTTATGAAGTCATCTTTAGCGAGAACGTTGATGCTTTCGACGTCATATAACACACATGCCAAATGATGCGCTTGTTTTCTGTAAAATTCTCACAACGTCAATTTCATAACTTATTTTACTTATTCATTTTACATCCAGAAAACGTATTTTTACTATTTTACATCCGAAAAGGGGTAATTAAACTAATTTCAGAATTGTGGTTGTGTTATAATGAATATAATTTCATTTTCGCGTTGATGTGTCTATGAATAAAGTCTGTTGGGGGAGGGGAGGAGTATTATGCAGAGCAAAATCCGCGTGCTCCGCCCTCGGATTTTACCTTTAGCATATAACTCCTCCTCCCTCAGACTTTATTAATGGACAAATCAACGCGAAAATGAAATTTTGGTATATCTGAAAAAATAAACATCTTGAAAGGTCTTAAGTTCGATAAGGTTACTCAGTGAATCAGTATAGATTTAATACATTTACGTTAAAGAACCAAATAACCTCTACCACAAAACATGAGCTTAGTTCATAAACAATTTTTCTGTCATGAATATAGAAGATCCATGGGTACAAATCGACGACGAGAATTTGTCACTAGATGAATGATTTTTGTTTACAGTCTAGAAATGCAGACACAAATTGCCACGCTTAACATTAGACAACGGAACTAAGGCTACACGTAAGAGCCGGCCTCTTATACTAGTAGCTTTATAAATTTTGTTTTCTTCAAATAAAGTCACCGAAGTCAATATAAAAAGTAGATTTTCAAAGATGTTTGCCAACACGAGCACAATGATAGAACAGATGAATTAGTGTGATAGGTCACCTGGCTGTGGCTAAAGAATATCCCTGTGACATCTTGTGGTACAAAATAAGGTCCCTTATTCTTTCACCTGCTGTTTCAAAATTTACAGGCGTGTGGAATTCCCATGCCCGACGTGTCCGACGCGAGCCTTTCCACTTGCGGGCAAGTATGTTTTTCAAGGGTTCTAGGCTACTTGTCCATGGATAAGTAAATACCAGAGCAAATCTTGGAACAGAACGTAAAAGATCTAGTACAAAAGTCATACTAATGTTTGTAACAAAAGGTAGAAACATTGTCTTTAATGAAAAAAATCTGAGTTACAGCATTTTCTTCATTAAACACAATGTTTTCTCAATAGTTACCATTCCATTTTTTGCGAACAAGGTCATTTTGATCCAGGACAGGTGAGAAATCGACTTTTACTTGTCCGTGGACAAGTAGAGAAACTTCATATTTCCACACCCCTGTCTAATAGCTTTCCCATTTTCATCTTGTCCTTTAAAAGGTGGTGAACGTTCTTATAATTGGTATTCAAGATGAAGCTTACGTTACCTCTTCACTAGTGAAGACGCGCCATTTGGTGCTTTGAATAAGCAATTACAGTTAACAACATTGTGAAATTGACTGTCACTCCGATCAAAATCAAATTATTCTACGATTTGATAAGCTTTTGTGGATTTTAAAGGGTCTGATTGGTCCATGGAGACATACAAACAGATACGTCATCTTGAACAAAATTAGCGACATTGCACCTCCCTAACATCGCACTTATTCAATTTCATTCCGACATAATTCAACTAGAAAGCCATGAATAGCTTGAGTCACTCCACAGGCTTGAAAATCAAAAGCAAATAAAAGTTTTGACTAGATTTTAAGATGTTTTGGGTTTTACTGACGTTGAAATGATTTTCAAAGTTTCCACCATATAACATATATAGAAATGACCTCCACCCATAAAATACATATTTTTCATCCAATCACAATAACTTTTTGTAGAGTGAAAAAGGGTCACCTTATGATCATTTATGTAAAATTTAATTGGTATTCATCAATTAGAATCTGAGAAAACTAACTTTTTACCATATTTGGAAATAGCCACGCCCATTAAATCTATGTTTTTCATTTGATCAAAATTCCTTGAACAACTTTGAAAAAGGGTTATCCCAGGATCATTCCTATGAAGTTTAGTTGAAATTCATCGAGTAGTTTCTGAGGAGAAGATCTTTAAAGAAAAAGTTTACGACCAGACACATGGACACACTGACCCACGGACGGACGGAGGCACGACGGACATAACGCCATGACAATAGCCCCAGTGGCTTTCAGCCAGTAGAGCTTAAAATCATTACCCTTGTCAATTTCATGATGTTGTTAGCTGTACACAACAGAGATCTAGATCATCAAATTTTTTGCGTCCTAAGCCAAGAATTTACCAAAATTCTAAAATGGAAGACATATTCTGTCCAATAAGTCTCATCAGTTATAATTGAAGACTTCTAGTTATCTTTTGTTCTGATGCATTTTACAAGAAATATAAGCAAAACATCAAGTCAAAGTTTGATCAAATTCTCATTTCTCTCTGATGCGTTCGTTTGCTTGTTTGAATAGGGTTTTAGGCCTCTTTTAACATTATTTTAGTCATATCTAGGCGGCTGGAGCACCTAACAATAAATCCCTGGTATTTCTCACACCAGTTCTACCATCGCATCCTTTCCTAGCCTCCACCAGCTACCCCACTTAGGTCTACGAATATCAACTTATTGGTGGGAGACAAATAGTCGGAAAGGATGAGTGCTGTGATCGGGGATCAAACCATGGCCTCTGGATTGACAGAGCAATGCGCTAGGCTCTGATGCTACAGATAGCCCGCGATAGACACACTTAATTTGTTATATGTGATCAGCTACACTGGGAACTCTGTAAAATAAATATGTGACCCGTCACATGAAAAGGGACCATCTGGGTAATGCATAAAGTGTTGATCCTATTCAGACTGCGCGGTGCCGACTGATTAGGGTTGACACTTTGCGCAATGTGCTTATTTTCTTAATGTAGAATGTCCAATTAACCTTCCGGTGAAAGAATTTTCGAAATGCGGCCTCTGGTTGACAAATGCTGGACCCAATCTCTTTTTCAAAGTCATTTTACATATTTCCAAGATGTTCCCTTTTTGCGTGATGGGTCACATATTTGGAAAAAGAGATTGGTTTCAGTTCCGGGAAACAACAGGTCGCATTTCAAAAAGTTCTTTCACAGGAAGGTAGAATAATTGTTCTAAATTCAGAAAATAAGATAAGTGCAAAAATTTTCAAAACTAGTTAGTCCGCGCAGATCGCACAGTCTAACTAGGGTCAACAAATCATGCACTATCCACGATGTTATTTTTTGCATGACGGGTCTCATATAATTAGATCTTGTCTCTGAATGTGACTTAATACATACTCCCCATATACTTTCAAATTAACTAGATACCTTTTGACATTGGATATTTCAAGCAAGTGTTTTTGATTCTTTGAGCTGAGAATGTGGAGATGTTTTCAAGAAACTTGGCATGTATGTTCACTATTGCAAGAGCAACTCATGCTTATATACTAGGTAGATATATCTGATGATTTTTTGAAGAAATGAAGCCCCTTTTTCATAATTTGCACAATCAAGGGCCTGCATTCGAGCACAGTATTCACTTGACATACATGTATATTGAGAGTACCACGATGGCTCAGCACAAAATAGTTGTAACTCTCTATATCGATGGCTCAGCGTGAAACAGTTGTAACTCCCCATATGTTTCCAGGGAGTTACAACCGTTTTGCCCTGAGCTATCAAGTCCAGTTCTTTACAATGCAGCAATAGGGGGGCCTGTATTTATGACCAGACTTCAATATCATTGAAGAAATTAAAACAAAGACACATTTTCATTTGTTCATAGTATTTATAATCTTTTTTAAAGATTTTTTTATCATATTTTACTAATTTATATGTCACACATAATAACATCAATGAACAAAGAAATTGCATTATTGAATAAGATACACATAGCATATAATAAATATGAAAGGTTCAAACTTTATTCTATCATCTGATATTTTCCTACAGTGTAGATCCTGAACAAACTGCTCTGTGACAACAGGTTATCAAAATCAACTTGTGTAAGAGCAAAACTCATGCAAATGAAAATATATTTGTAAGCACTTACAATAGTTTTGTCCTGAGCCCTCAAAACATGCTTTGAACTCACTTGCTTTTGAATAAAAGATAATGAACTTTCTGAATAACCAGAGCAAAAAATTCCAGTAATTAATTGTAGATTTCTTAGAATCTTTGAGTAATTGTTTATTTACAGGAATAATTCTAACAGGTTCTCTTTTAAGCAAATCATTAATTGTCTTAAAGTGACTGAAACCTTGTAACTCCAGCCTAATAAAGCTTTTATTGTAAGGTTTTTGTTGTCTATTTCATAATTAGAAAATAAATCAATGGCTCAGTGCAAAACACTTGTAACTGCCCATACATTTATAGGCAGTTACAACGGTTTCACCCTGAGCCATTGAAATGAGCTTTTTACAAAAAGAGTTAGCATCAATACCATGTTTTGAATAGTTTTAAATCTTTGTTCTGAGCTATCAAAGTTAGAGTGCGTACGGTAGTGGACCCTTAACCCTTTGCTGTTTAATCCCTGCTTTTTTCGTGCCTGTGATTTTATGATGGAGAAAACATTGTGAAAAAAGAAGAAATTGCTTCTGACAAGCAATTTCTTCTTTTTCCACACTATTTTCTACCCTACTGAATGGTTATTTTTCAAATTAAATCCATTTTAAATTTTTCGTCTGCAAAACCATTGAATTCGGAAAGGTCCAAAATTTTGTAAAACAGGAAAGTGTTAATAGTTCTACAAGTAATGATCTTTCACAGTGTTAACCCAGGTTTCCTAATGATTTTATGAGGAAACCTGGGTCAACATCGTTCAAGTTCATTACTTCCGAAACCTTACGGACCTACAACAGTTCCACTACCCTAATACAAGATATTGTAGTAAAGTTTCACGACAACCTATAACAGGTCCACTACCCTAATACATGTATAAGATATTGTAGTTGAATTTCAGAACAAATTGAAAATCAGTTTAAATTTACAGCATTTACTTTCTGTAGGCAACCAAATAATATGTGACCTTATTTATTTCATTATACACATTTTTAGTACTCGAAGCTGAAACTTTGAAGCAGACTTTTTTCTACTAGTTAATACAGTGCATAGTAAATACAAAAGTATAATCAAATTCATTATAAAACAGAAGCATCTTCTAAAGATAATCAACTGCTTTGAATGAAGAAGCAATAATAAAATTAGTTTTTGTACAATTATCATTCCTTGCATACACAATTTGTCTTTAATATTTACAGCAGTTTCAACAATTATCTAATACTTTGGATACTCATTGTGATATCATAGTCAAACGAAATAATATCACAATTATCGTGGATAATTGGTTGGGATTTGACATTATTTTCAGCAGTATTTTAACTATTTCATCTTATAACTATACAAATATCCGTGTGATAACATCCAATGTGATATTTTTTGGAATATCATGTGGATATTTTTTTAACAATGATGTATTGCGGTTATTATTAGAAACTTATATTTCTGTAAGAAACATCAACAAAAACAACAAGGCAAATAGAGGTTATAAGATAAATATAATATATACTTAGTGTATTGATTTAATAAAATATCTTACTCAGTTGTGGGAATTGATAATTGTCTCGGCAGAGCCTGGATAATTATAAATTCCCCTAATCTCATTTGTTTTGTTTTCTTCATACAAAACACTAAGTACATATTATATTCATACTCCAGACTACAGCTATTCATGTCATCATTTCTTACATCAGTACATCCTGTTCCAGCTACCTGCATCCAACGTGTCCTTCATTCAGGGGTGCAAACACTTGGGAACATTAGCAAGTGATTTCCTACTTTCCTATCGTGAACAGTGTGGTTGCTTGCGATAAACGGCTAGCAACATCAAGAGTTGACTAGCTAAGCGGTCAACTTGACCATTTTTGAATTTCTAGAAAATCTCATGAAAAGAAAATCTCATGATCTTCATTTTGTTTGAAAGTTTAAATGTCTGAAGGGAAGGATCTATGGATAAATAATGATTTTCAATTAATTGTATGAATCAAAAAATATTATCTGATGGAATTGAAGGGATTAAATTTTCATTTCAATTACTTTTGTTGCCTAGCAACAGGTATTTTTTGGAAAGCACTTGGGGTCAGTTCAATATAGACTGCTCACTATTAAAACTGTTCGCTTCAAGCACTTTCAGATCTGTAACGCAGGGCTGGTATTAATTCTTTATCTTTTGCCCATTGGTGAGAGACAAATAATGCTTATCATAATGACTGCCATCAATTTTTGTATGACCTTTGGTGTTTAAATGCACAGCCTAAGGTTAGACAGCCAAGAGATAACCAGACTTAACTTTTCATTTAAAATTTACTTTGACAAAGCTTTATTTACCTAGTACTAGCAGCTTATATTAGAGTTATGTTCATTGGTGGCTTTAATGGGTTTAATGTTCTGAAACAATAGCTAACATTAACACCAGTAACGGACATTATATAAGGAAATGTTATTAGAAAAGCAGAAATATACTTTTAAACAAGCAATTTCTCCTTTTCTCACAACATTTTATTTTACCCTATTTAAAACAAATTTTTCAAGTTTTGCACAAACTGGAGTTATATCCTTCTTTATCTACAGTTTAATTGATAAATGACAATTTCAGGTATGGGTATAAATTTTCGCATCACAATTTACTCACTTATTCTTAAATTTAACAAAATTTGAAGCATTTTTTCATATGTGACCCATCATGCAATAAGGGACTATCTGGGTAGTGTGTAAAGTGTTGACCCTTGTCAGACTGCGTAGACTGACCAGGGTGGAAATTTTTGACACTTTGCTTATTTTCTGAATCTAGAATCATCAATCTACCCTCTAGTGAAATAATTTTTGAAACCCTATCACTGGTTGGCCTGTTCTAGAACCTCTCTTCTTCAAATATTTATTTAACTAACTTTCAAGATGGTTTCTTTTCATGTGGCAGCATTTTTTCATATGTTTATTTGACCTAATTTCATAGTTTTTTATGTTGTCTTACTCTGAATCAAACACGAAATATGTTTTTAAACACCCCTGCCGCTGGCACTTTCTAGAAAAAGTAGTTTGATCAAAATGAAAATCATTAGCAAAAATGAAATTCAATCAAAAATTAGCAGCAAACCAATATCTTATGCCAGGTATAAATTTTCCAAATATCTGACCTTGAAAAATGACCATGACTTTGACCTTGAAGTTGATAACAACTTGCTCTTGTCACAAGCAATACACATGTTAAATATAAAGTCTTGTATGTCTGATCAATCAAATGTTATTGCCAAAATTCTTCCTTCTTGAGGGTGGATTGGGGACAAACAGACAAACTCACAAGTATGGCCTTGCTCTAAAGATGCAGTAAAAAAAAATTTGGTAAGACCCAAATCATTTATACATCACAAAATTTTGCGAAATGCTTATCTCGCAGTAATATCCATTTATACAGCACTAAATTTCATCTGTACTTTTCACTGTACAAATCCTTCACAACAACTCACACTTTTCTAATACATATTGCACATAAATTTTATCATATGAGCCTGTGCATGACATCCAACAACTTCACTTGTGAGCAATGTAAAGACTCAGATCAGTCTGTGCAGCCGTAGATGGCTGCAGGCCTAAAATCGCTATTCACAACCAAAGATTAATTCTAATCCACTGCATGAGTGTCCAGGCTACTCAAGTTCTTTCCATCACGCACACATGAATTTGTCGGAAATGACACTCACAGGCTCACATGTCTTTCACATCACTTTAGGGTCATTAAAACTGACCTTTTTATTTTAAAGTTCCTTGAAACTCAACTGCTTCTACTAGTCATTATTTTTCTCTCTATATTATAAAAGGCAAGTTATACTACTATCTGCACTACAAGAAGACTTCTATGTGTGTATAGTAATTTAGAAAAAAAAAGGCCTTGTGCAAAATGAAAACATTTTGGAAATGTTTTAAAAATTGTATCTGGCTTTGCATGCAAAGCGGGGTACAATTTTTAAAACATTTGCAAACATTTTTTTACTAACTTAACGCAGGGCAGGTCTTCATTCAGGACTTGTAAGCAAAAAGCAGTTGTATTTCTTAATAGTTATAATCTACACAATCAGAGATTCTACTTAAGATCAGTGTAAACAAATATCCTTTGAAGAATTGTCAAAAAGAAGCAAATCATTTTTTCATCCAATTTGATTCGCTTATTGACTAATCTATTCTATGACTTTTCTTTTAAACAATCTCCTTTTTTCAGTATTCTTCTCAGTCTTGTAGTGACCTTGACCTCAGAAATGTTAAAGAACATCCAAAGTTGGTCTCATAATGGCCTTGACCTTGGAATTATCAGGAAGACCTCAGTCTTGCTGAGTGGGCTATGAGAGGGACTTCTAGCACTTGATATCTCCTTATTCACTCTCATCTTTTTGACTTTTTGCCCCCGAATATAAACCAGCCTTTCTTTTTGTCCTTATTTTGAGAGTTTAGACGTCTTCGAGGTAGAGTTGAATATGTGAAATCTTTTAAGTCTTTTTGATATGGAACTTGATGGCTGGGGTTTACACGACTTGTGGGATGTTTGTCTGAAATTTAAATAAAGCATGGTTATTTTCATAACATGTAATTACAACTGTTTTACACTAATCCATCGAGTTGATTTCTTATTTCAAGAATTTATTAACCTTTGTCATGCTGAATAAGAAACCTTGACAAAATTATATACAAATCAAAATGCTGAAAGCTCTGTATTTCCTAATTGTGAGTCAGCATTTGATTTTGAAAATATAATTTCTGAAACTTTTCTGGTTTAAAAAGGAAAATCAGGTGGTATGCACTAAGATCAGACTGCACATATGTGCAGGCTGATTTTTGTCCATACATCCTGCCAAAGCATGAATATTCAGGATTCAGCATGACAAGGGTTAAGAGATTCAATAATGTTCTCACAATCGAAGGACATTACTGACTGGGCTTTGCTTTTTATCATGCAATGCATTGAATCGATCTGATATTACCTGCCTGATAATACTATATGATATCAGTCAGTCTAATTTTAGAATCAATTTGCATATTCCTGTCATAGTCTAGAACAAATTTTAACTTTCTTTTACAGATTTTTCTTTGATTTTTAATTGTTACATATAAGTATATGCCTTGAAAAATGATAGTATGATGAATACAAACAGTATATGTTGTAAAATAGAAGTTTAATCTGGTCTCAGCTGCAAGGAATTATCACAATTCAGCAGGGCCTTATGCTGGTAAATTTTTCAAACCTCAACCAAAAAACATTACCACTTTAAGAAACTATTACCTGGGTATATCATTTCTATTTATATCAAGTAAATAAGAAAGGTTTACCTTTTAAACTAGACTGAGATCTAACTTTGTTCAGAACTGTTTGTTTCCAATGATCAGGAACACAGAAATCTGAAATTAATCAAAACATTTTTATACAATTAACCATTACAATAATTACCAAGGTACATGGCAAGACTGAACTAAGTGTTAAACGATTTATAGACACTTAATACAGTCTTACACTGAATCCTCTATACAACCATAAACTTAAATATGGCAACAATCTTTATATCAATTTCCTTTTTCAGTTAATTCTCAAGTTTAAATTGTATAAATTGTAATGACTAAATGGATAATTTGATGACTCTGTTCAAAAGTTTTAACTGCCTCAACATATATCGATTTGGGGTTTCATGGTTAAATCTAAAACCCTGTAACTACTTTGTCAAATTATGAATGTGCCAACAACAAATGACATATTGGATGATATTTCTATTATATAAAGATTTGTTCTTAACACACATATGAAGGATAAAAGAATAAGCTTTCAAAAAACATCATTCATTTACAAACATCTCTTGTTTGTAAAACATTTATTCCCCCCATAAAAGCAGGTCAATAGCCTATTCTTTGTCAATCAACAATGGGCAATAACTCACAATATATGATGAGTAGAATTATGGTTCTTGTGCACTGCACTACTCCTCAATGAGATCTATCCACCTATTAAGTTTCATGATTTTAGCTTGCTTACTTTATGAGATATGCTCCGGACAAAAAACTGTCTACAGACGGAACGATCGACGGAATGACTTACTGACCGACCAGTGCAAAGCAATATACCCCCTCTTTTTTGAAGGTGGACATAAAAAGTTGAAATTATCCTTATTCTGGTGAATTTGAATTTTGTTAATTGCCAATTATTGGGACATTTCAAACAGATAATTCATAAAAAAGCAGATTTTAAAGGCTATGATCTGAAGGCAAATCTGTACAGACTTATCTTAGTCCTTAATGGTTAGAAAAAGCTTTGTGCAGGGTTGTGGAATTCCCATGTCGGAATTCTCCGACACAGCATTTTCTATCTGCGGATAAGTACAATTTTCCAGGCAACTTGTCTGTTGACAAGTAAAACCCAGGGTTGACCAAAATAGATCTAAGAGATTAATTGGCCTAATGTTTGTTTTAGAGGGTAAAAAACAATGTTTTGAATGAAGAAATGCTGAGTTTTTCTTTTATAACGATGTTTTCCTAAAATTGATCCATTTTCTTTTTTGACGGACAAGTTCATTTTAACCCTGGACAAGTAGAAAATTCTCTTTTACTTGTCCAGAAATATTTCCACACCCCTGGCTTTGTGTTAAGCAAGATTATGTCTTAAGGAGCATGAGAAGAGTTAAGAGAATATAAACAATACTCATACCATTGGACCAATTAAATTTAATTAACCGTGTACAAAGGGGGATAATTACCATTGTCCCTGTCTTCCTGAACTCTCTTTCTCTCATCATTCAGAGCCTTTAACCATCTCTCTTTAACAGCCAGTGTTTTGCCATACAGAAGATACCACTTGTCTTTATTTGTCTCGTGTAACTTCCAACCATGCTTGACTGATACATTGTATTGGGTGTCTGTTGACATAAAGTTAAAAGGTTTGAATGTAAGAAGAGAAACTGAAATCATCAAAGCTAATATCGATGGCTCGACGCAAAACAGTTGTAACTGCCTATAAATATAAATTATAGGCAGTAACAACTATTTCACACTGAGTCATCTATATATAACCAACCGTTTCACATAACTACATAAATGGAAGATATTCATTCTTTTCAGTGAAAGATCGAATTATATTTCATTGAGTGAGCACACAAGCTATATATTCAAGAGTGGTAGAGCCACTCACTCCTAAACGAAAAACAAACAATTGTTCTATTTTTTTTAAGCAAAAACGAGACAAAATATGAAATTTTGAGAAGAATTTTTCTTTAATTGCGTCATTTTGCAAATGATTGTAATACAAAGTTCATGATGATGTCACTTATTTGGCCCTGCTTACATAAAGTCAGATAGGGTGAAATGAACAAAAGTGGAGTATAAGATTTTTGATAATTTCACTTGTTAGGTGGTGAGTTTAATCTACTATCAGAATGTTGCTTCTACGTGAAAAAATACAATGACATTACAATTTAATTCTACCCAATTCATATGTCTTAAATATTGACTACTTTTCAAGATGACTTTGATGAGCCTCGAATACAGTTCAGAAATGAATAACTGTGTCTGAGATTATAAAACTTTTCTCATTCTCAACTGAATATTTTCTAAAACTTACAATTTCAATAACTGTATGTACATAAAAGATAATATTAATAAGTTGTTATCAATAACAAATATCTTTTACGTTAATACATTTATTACAGTATTATAACTTTCAGCTTAAGCTTTAATCTCATTATGAAATTTGAGTATATTCTGATTTGAGAATGAGAACGGTTTTATAATCAAAGACCCTGATGTTAAATAATTCATCAATGTTCTATGATATTCAAATCCAGCCCTGTATTCAGGATGTAAAAGCCTTTCACAAGCGCTTTGAGATGATACCCTGCTTTGTATGTGCACATACATGCAAAGCGAGGTATCATTTCGAAAGCACTTTGCTAAAGTTTTCATCCTAAATGAAGGGCAGGTTTCAAGATTACCTACCTCTCCCATCAGGTATATCTATAACCTCACACTGATCTAGATCTATCCTGCCTTTATAACTAAACACATGACGCTTCAGCAGCTCCTGGAAAATAACAAAATATAAATAGGATATTTGTTTGTTTTTGTGTAAGATTTATCTATCTTACATTGAGTGAAACAATGAAAGGCTATATTCTCAAGTGAGATATAGCTTTTTTGTTCACTCAATGAGAGATAAATCAATCTTACACCATTATCATAATTTCTTGTAATTTGTATTAAAGTGTAAATGTATCAATGAATTTTTCAAAAGTTTGGCTATATCTACTAACATTTAAACTATATCCATTAAGCTAATGAATATATGTATGCTCATATTGCACTCTCAATTTGTACATCAATATTTAGGTAGTGGACCGATAATAGTTCCGCAACATTTTAGAAAAAATTATCTTTCACAATGTTGACCAAAGTTTCCTTATGAAAATCATTAGGAAACCTCAATGAACACTTTTAAAGTTAAATACTTCCGAAATGTTTTGCAACAATTACAGCTCTCACAAACTTACCTTTTTACAGTATATCAGTTGATGGTCAAACAAGAAGAAATATCGTTCTTGTGACCAGCCAGCAGTGTTCACTTTATTAATATCACCAGAAAATATCAGCTCTGAACTCCTCTCTAGTAAATCATCTCCCTATAAATACAGAACTTGAGTTGGTTTTGTGTTTTTTTTATAAATTTATTTTATTTCTATTATTTATTTATTTTTAATTTTATAAATCAATTAAGATTTTAATATAAAAGGTAAAGAGCATACCATTTTGGTTTTCAATGAGGTATGAAACTTTTAAATGTAATCATACTGTACGAATACTTAAATAAGCGTGGTTTGGTGTTTAGTTTCATACATTTATAAGTGGAATCTGTGGTTTTGTTTCTTTGTTTGAAAGAGGTTTTGTGCCATTTTCAACAACCTTTCAGTTATACCACAAGCGATGGATCACCTTACTATAGATATTACTTATTTCTCACACCAGTGCTACCATTACATCTGTTCCTAACCTCAAGCTGCTTTCTCACATAGGTCTATGATTATCAACTCATTGGTTGGAGACAAATAGTCAGGAAGGATGAGTGCCACCATTAGGGAATCAAACCTCAGGACCTCTGGCTTAACAGACCCATGCCCTACCAACTGCAATATGACAACAACTGAAGGTATTTGAACACAGTTTATTCAAACAAGATTTAAGCCTATAAATACCTCCCAGTCCACCACTGTATGCTGCCAGGCTGCGATCTTTTCAATACTCTCCATCTTTCTCTTACGCTCATTTATCAGCGTCGCTATTTTCCTCATCGCAGATAACGCATCCTTCACCATCCTGTAATCAGGGTGATCTGGTGGCGTGTATTTTAACAACTCGGCAAGTTGGAGGGGATATTTACAGATCTTTTGGACGGGTGTTAACAAGAAACCTTCAAGTGGGATTTCTACTAACTCTTGTAATAGTCTACAAGCCTGTAATAGATGGGTGACACAAGGTAAAGTATGATACTTTTTTGCATTAAACAATTATTCAGTTTTTACTATAAGATCTACAAGTAATTTGCATACACTGCTTAACATTGAAATTTCTAGAGAATCACTTCTTTTCTCTCCATTGTACATATTTTATCATCTATTCAATATTATTTTGGAGAAATTTGGTCAGATTGTTTTCTTCATTTTTTCAACATATATCAATGGCTTAGCATTTTAAAACAGTTGTTAACTGCCTGTAAATATAAATTATAGGCAGTTTCAACTATTTCACACCAAACCATTGAAATAGGACAAAAGAAGAAAGACTGTAATCTGTAATTCTATTTAAACCATATCAAAAGCAGAAATCTATCATTCAAGGAAATAAGATTTATTCATAAAAGAATTTGTCAAAGAGCCAACTTATTTCTAGTCCAGATCCTACCTGGGCGAATACCATATTCTGGGTTATTTTGAAAGTGATATTGGGACCTTTCTAGAGCTGGTAGGCTGCTGTCTGAGAGATACTCTGATATAGCGGGTAACAAAACCTGCCCAGGGCAAGAAATAACTTTGCAAAAGACTTTCCTTGATATAAATAGATTTGGGACTCACCTCAAAGAAATGTCTATATTTAGAATCTAGACAGAGTTCCTTCAATTCCTCACAAGCAGATGGATGGTTGTTACAGTAGTCTGAATATACTTCAAAACCTCTCTCCTATAAATAGAAATTACACAGATCATAAAACGCAATTCACAGGCCATTAGAAAGAACAATAGACAATTACTATTTTTACTCCATAAGTACAATTAGGCAAGTCAACAAGTTCTTGGAAAACAAAAAAAAATGTTAGAGAAATATGTGAATTGAATTTCAAGTTAATCAATCCTTCAGGCGCAAGCACAATTTCTATGTCAACTATTAACATTGTTTTAGTCAGAAACTTAATTACAAACTGTTAATCGCAATTCACCCAAAACTCTGTAACAAACACTGTTTATTGGCGGCTTGCTTTTCACCTAATTTGTCTTTCAAATAATAAAAGGCATTTTGATTGTTATCACTAATATTAAATTTGAAGTACACTGATCCTGACTAAAGGCCATTTCAATGGCTCTGTGATAAAAACTTGTAACTGCCTATGCATTTATAGGCAGTTAATACTAGCTGGCCTGAGCCATCATATTTTTCAGAGATTAAAACCACTTACATTATCAAGAAAACACTGTCCAATCTCACTCAAATGTGGACAAACATCTATACATTTCTCTAAATGAGCGAGGAACTTCTGAGCAAATGAATAAATAGTTTCAATGTTCCCAAATATCAGGCCAATCCTCTCCTCAGGAAACATCTCCTTTCTCTTTCTTGCATGCTGTATATAACCCTGAAAAAGAAAAAGTAGCATAAATTTAATGGCCATTAAAACTATGGTAGATGTGTAAATAAAGTTTAATGACCATGAATACATGTTTTTATAAAATTACCTATGTCGGGGGAGTGAAAAAACCTCGTTGAATATTTTTGATATTACACAGGTGTTATTACACTAGTGGATTGATTGATTGAATCGAGTTAAACGCCGCTTTCAACATTATTTCAGTTATATCGCAGCGGCTGGAGCACCTAACAATGGTTTCCTGGTATTTCACTCACCAGTACAACCACCACATCCTTTCCTAGCCTCCAGCTGCTATCTCACATAGGTCTACGATTATCAACCCATTGGTAAGAGTCGGAAAGAATGAGTGCCAACGTCGGGGATCGAACCCGGGACCTGTATGACGCGCTATCAACTGCGCTATGACGGCGGCATTACACTAGTGGAAAAACTATGCAAATGAGCTCAGAGTGAATAGCAAGACTATAATGTATCCGAGAAAATGACATCATAATGTAATTATTGTGACATCAGTTATAAACGGCGTAAAATTGAAATGTTGAATTTCAAGAATTTTGATGATCTTTTGCTAAAATTCAGGTCATATTATAAAGAATATAAAATTTGTGCTCATAAAATACCGAAATTATCAAACTCGTCATCTATAAACAGATAAAAACTCGGCTCCGTCTCGTTTTTATCTGTTTATAGATGACTTGTTTAACAATTTCAGTATTCAATGACCACTTATGCAATATCCTCTATGTATATTGCAAAGCTTTAACTCACAGCTGTACCTCATCTTATCTAAAACTTTTGACCAATGTTTTATTGATCGCTATTTTAAGGTTGATAAAATTTTGTGATAATGTTTTATGATCACAAAATTTGATGAACCTGAAAATAGCATAAAAAAATATAACTGCAACAAAATATTTGGCAGAACTCTTTCAGACTTTACTGTATTTTTGCCTAAATCTTATTTCAATTTCATTTTGTGTTCAAAATGAAAATGACAGAAGACAAGAACCTGTTGAGAAAGATTAATCAATGAAAGAATTAGTAGTACCCCTACCTAACCGAATAGTGTATAATAAATAGTCATTTTTTTACATAAATGAGTGTTCTTAGTTTCCCTTTAACTGCCATGCACCAAAAATTAAGGTGGAAATTGTCACAAGAAATGGATGTTACACTTCTGGATGTCCAAGTATGAAACCAACAAAGGGAAATAACTAAACTAGAAAGCCATGAATGGCTTGAGTCGCTCCACAGGCTTGAAATTCTTGTAAAAGAAAATAAATGTTTTTGACTAGATTTTTAGATATTTGGAGTTCTACTGATGATGAAAATGATTTTCAAAGTTTCAACTATATAACAGATAGAGAAATGACCTCTGCTATTAAAAGACATATTTTTCATCAAATAAAAATAATTTTTGGCTGCATGATAATGGGTCACCCAAAGATCATACCAAAAATGTTTGATAGATATCCATCAGTTACATTCTGAGAAAATGTTTTTCATAGTTTCCACTATTTAACATATTGAGAATTGACCTCCACATATCCAACAATCATATTCTGAGAAAATGATTTTCAAATTTTCCACTATATAACATATAGAGAAATGACCTCTGCCCATAAAATGCATATTTTTCATCCAATCAAAATAATTTTTGGTACACTGATAAAGGATCACTCAAGGATCATTCCAGTGAAATTTGGTTGATATCCATCAGTTACATTCTGAGAAATAGATTTTCAAAGTTTCCACTATATAACATATAGAGAAATGACCTCCGCCCATAAAACGCATATTTTTCATCCAATCACAATGATTTTTTGTAGACTGATAAAGGATCACTCAAGGATCATTCCAGTGAAATTTGGTTGATATCCATAAATTACATTCTGAGAAAATGATTTGCAAAGTTTCCACTATATAACATATAGAGAAATGACCTCCGCCCATAAAATGCATATTTTCCATCCGATCACAATGATTTTTTGTAGACTGATAAAGGGTCACCCAAGGATCATTCATGTAAAATTTAATTGGTATCCATTGATTAGAATCTGAGAAAACTCACATTTTACCATATTTGGAAATTAGCCACGCCCATTAAATCCATGTTTTTCATTGGATCAAAATTTCTTGAACAACTTTGAAAGAGGGTCACCAAAGGATCATTCCTGTGAAGTTTGGTTGAAATCCATCCAGTAGTTTCTGAGGAGAAGATTTTTAAAGAAAAGTTTACGACCGGACGGACGCACGCACGCACGCACGGACGGACGGACGCACGACGGACACAACGCCATGACAATAGCCCCAGTGGCTTTCAGCCAGTGGAGCTAAAAATTAAGCTAGTTACAGTTACAAATCTTGCACGCTGCACTCAGTTATAATCAGTGGAACATAACTCTTGCAAATCAACCAGAGATAAGGTGACAGAGTTATGTTATGGTTAGAGTTATGTTATGGTCAAAGAAGTGGATGTTGCCAACCCAGACACTAGGTGCCGGGATGCTACAGGTGATCACAAAATACATCTCCTCTTTGGATGGGCATATAAAAAAGCTGAAATATTTAATTTAGACAATGTCTGAAAACACACTGTGATATAAGTATAAATAGATCTATTACTTACTTCAACCACATCTTTCAGATGTTTCACATATTCTCTTTCAGCATTGATAATCTCATTAACGACATTTGTTCTCGCTTGATTTTTGTTCAGTACGCTGATACGACGGGATTTCGGGCTGGATGTTAACGTCTCCTGCAGCGTTATTTCCATGTCCTCTTCAATCTGGTCTTGATTCACTCTCAACTAAAATGAAATAAAACTTTATTCGGAACATTGCTCAGACTTTACTGTGTTCTGAAAAGTACCACGGACAAAAGTGTAGTAATTTTGGGTCATTATTTAGGTAATTATGCTTTTGGTGGTATTTCAGTCAATACGTATGAAGAAAGGAAAATTTTATCAATGCTTTTCGATCGCCCAAGCAGATCTTTTTAGGCCCATTATAGGTTGATAACAAAACACAGTAAAACACTGCATTTTGTTATCAAACTATAGTGTACCCAGTTTTAATCTTTGGTTTATATTTGTTTTTCTAAAAGTCATCTTCATGATGGTGATGTCATGTCATGTGCAAAATGATATCCTACCATGTCTGTGCCCTTATAATTCTGTAGAATCATTGAGGGTTCCCAATTGACAAAAGTTAACATCTAGGTCCCCGATTGACAAAATTTAACACCTGATTTTGTAAAATCGTTTTAAATATGTATTTTGGGGATTTTCTACCAGTCTGGTAATTTAATCATAAAAGTTGTGACCAATTATGCGAAAAGGGACCATCTGAGAACTTTTTACAAAAAATAATTGAAAAGGGAATGGGTCCAGCATAGATCAACCAGAGGTCGCATTTCAAAAAAATGTTTCACTTGAAGGATGATTACTCATTCTAGATTCAGAAAATAAGCAAAGTGTGAAAATTTCGACCGCAATCGACTGATTTCTGCGCAATCCACGCAGTCTGACTAGGATCTACGCTTTAAGCACAACTCATATGGTCACTTTTCATGTGACAGGTCACATATAATATGAGCTGTCAGAGGACAGATAGAATCTGAGCTATCAAAGGACAGCGAGACTCATCTATTCCTAATACTGGATAGTTCAGAAAATCAATATTTTTTTTTTTTTTTACTCGAGGATAACAAGATAAAGGGGCAAATGACTCTTATTTCCATCGTGGTCCTAACTCATTCCAGATCTTATCCTGCACCTAGAGATAGAGACAATGGTTTCTAACCACTGCTACCCACTTTTACAGCTGGGTGGACTGGGGCCTTGTCTTGTCCTGCCCAAATACACAACCCGTCTCCGGGTGGGGCTCGAAACCCGCAACCACCAGGTTACGAGTCGAGTGCGCTAACCACTCGGCAAACGAGCCAATATTGACATCGGAAGGTTCCATTAAATGAAAATCTTTCATTGAATGAAAGTCTAAAAAGGGTAAAATTCCACTAAATTAACTATCAGAGTGCTGAATCTTTGTCTAGAGGCTGATATTATGGTCATTGAAGCATTTGCACAGTTTCACAGCCATAGTATTAATAGAAACAGGAATTTCGACCCAGTTTCCAGTAAAAACTATGAATAGTCGAGCTAAAAAAGGTCTGATTTAAAAGTTGTTTCAAGCCTTTTTCCTTCTTTTTTGACATTTCAACGAATGTTGCTAAAATTGTTTTACACATAATTATATACAAAGCAGGCTATTTTCAGTTTGTATGTTTATGCAGCATGAAAAGGGAAAATTATGTAAATACGAACCTTCATAATTTACAAATCCAATTGAAAATTCCTCAATCAAACTCTAGAACAACCTGTCTTGTTTAATCAGTCCTCCTTAATCATTTCAAAGACAAAATTTTGGTTTCAAGGAAATATTATGTAAATGATTATGAAAGAGTTTTAATTTGGTACCGACATGCAATTAATGAAAATGTCACACACCCTCTGAAAATACCATCCTTATATAATCTTTGGTCAATGTCCGCAAAAATGATTATAGCACAAAATAATTGTTTCTTTCCTCGATTTTTTAATCAGGTTGAATGCCACTATTAACCATTCTGCTGTTTAAGTCTTATTCTTGCCCTTCACATATTTTGGCAGACAGCGTAGACTACAGGGATGATTTTGGCAAAAATATCTCATGTAGCTAAAATAAAATGAGAAATTAATAATTTTCAAAATATGACCTACGTTGCGGGAGTGAAATAACGCCGTTGAATATTGGAGGTGGTATAACTAAGCAAATGAGCTCAGAGTGAAAAGCAACGCAATTTTATAACAGCGAAAATGACGTCATTATGTATATATTGTGACGTCAGTTTTAAAATGGCGTTTTAAGTTTCGTGGAAAATTGAATAGTTGAATTTCAAAAATTTTGATGGTTTTTCGCAAATATTCGGGTCATATTATAAATAGAATATAAAATTTGTGTTCATGAAATACCAAATTTATTAAACTCTTCATCTATAAACAGATAAATACTCGGCACAGCCTTGTTTATAGATGACTTTAATATAATCGGTATTTCATGACCACTCATTCAACATCCTCTATTTAACACAGGGCCATACAGTTGTATCTGCCTTTTTAATTATATAGGCAGTTACAACTGATTTACACTAAGCCAACAGAATCCTTCACTCAATTAAATTTTGCTTTTAGCCTTTTATATCATTAAGCAAATTTCAATGACATTTCTGGCAGAAAAATGAGAGAATCTCTAAATATTTCCCTCTAAAATGATCTTTGAGATGTGCATTCTGATCTTAGCCTACACTGCCTGCTTTTTAATAAATTATTGTGGAAACTCCAGGTGCTTCAATGCCCATTTTATTCAACAGGCCTGAGTCTCTGGATTTAAAAAGGTTATGAAAAGGCCATTTATAAAACAACCATAAAAGTAATTTTATCATGAATTAAAATATCTTTTTCTTTGCAAGTTTATACAATGTCACATTGTGATCATTAAAGTAAAATTTGGTTGAAGTCCATCATATAATAACTTTGTACAAGTCTGATCTTAGCCTACCATGTCTACTTATCAAGACTACTTGAAATGTCCCGAAAATTGGTAATTTTTAAAGAACAAATTTCCAATCCATCAAGACAAAGTTTAATAACTGTTCAATCAGCCATATCTGAGAGTAAGGTTTGTGGCTTGAATGTGGTTAACAATTACCTACCCTGACAAATGCAGCAGGAAACCATCCTTCTTTATCGTCGATGGTTCCGTACCACCAATCTTTATCTCTCATATCCATCACTTCTATAACGTCCTGCGCGCGGAATGCGATCTCATCTGGTACCATGGTAATGTGATCCCATAAGGCTTCAGCGTAAATTAAATTGTCCTCATCCTGAAATGAAAATTTATATTGCAGACTCAGCAACCAAACAAATGTATTTGCCTATAAACATATAGGCATTTACAACTGTTTCTTGCTGAGCCATCAATGTGATGTGCCTAATCTAAGACCAAGATAATACCAACATGGTCACAATAAAAGATACACTTAAATTGCCATAAAAGTCATAGTAAAAATCCTCAAATACCTTTCTTAAAACTTTGTACAAAGTTCGAATGAAATATGCTTGATTATCCAAAATATCCGTCATTCCAACACTGACAACTTTACTCTAACTAAAAGTATCAACTACTAGTCTACCTTATCAAGTTACAAATCTTGATTTCACATATAAACAAGCCACTTCTAGTTTAAGAAGAGTCCTGTGACTATTAAGTGACTTCAATAGGGTGAAATACTGAGTGCTCGACCAAAAGTATCTTAAGAGCCTATATTCATGTAAGAAATTACTGCAATTTTGCACTAACTTGTTTGATGTACTTTAACCCTTTTAGACATGTGCAAAAGCACTGCTCTTGACCCAAACAAGATTGTATATCATTAGTGAGTGACAATAATTATCATTTTCATCATTACAGCATCCTTCCAGATGTAGAAGATGCTTATGTTTAAAGAAATTGTGGACGACAGACGATGCACTATGCAAGACTGACAATGGAGATTACATGATCACAATAGCTCACCTTGCAAAGCTTTTTTTTTTATATCTGCAAATAGATGACTCGTTTAATAAATTTGGTATATCATGACTACTTATTCAATATCCTCTATATCTTACAACAACAGAACTGCAAGATTCAATCTCACACTCCAGCTGATTACCCCAGTAAGACAAACTACTTGTAATCATTGTTTTAAGGGAAAAGATAAAAAATTATCAAATTTGCAACAATCTTTGCCATTTATGCTTAAAATCCTAAGATTTTAATGGCAAAATAATTTCGCGCTTGGCAAACCAAATTCAGCAATCTCCTTAATTGAGAGTATTTTAATTTCATATTTTTGGAAAGGGTACTTGTATTTTTACATTACTTAATTTACATTCAGAAAACACCTTGTGATTTTTAAAACTAGAAAGTCGATGCATGAAGGAAATCTTAAGTATATACTAAATATAGAGATTTAGCGTAATTGTGGTTATGAAGCTAGATTGGTAACAGTGGGTCAAAAACATAAGTACTTCCATATTTGGTAAATAAAGAAATATCTACAGGCCAAAGCAGACACACTGAAACTAAAACTTACATACAAGGTACCTTGATTTCCCTTAAAATTTTTTTTGAAAAAAAAATTCCAAAGCTTATAGTTTTAAGATTTAATTTAAATGATAGAAAAAATTTGAAAGGATTGACTTTCTAGTCTTAAAGTATTGCAAGAGAAGAAAATACGATGTAATGTCCTTTTCTTAAGATCATTCGATACGGGGGCATAAAAAGTACTTCAGCAAATGAGAAAGTGCATACAAAGTGTTATTTTGCCTATAAAGAAAGGAGATTTTTCACTGTAAGGTAAAGAGAATTTAAAGAAAAGTAATTCTTTTGCACTATATTAAACTTAAAATTTCTGAGTATGGCTTCTTCAACAAATTACTTGTCTAAGACAGGCTAAAATCAAATTTATCTTTATCTAATTGATTTTAATTGACTATTTCAATTTTAGGCGTGGATAATGTTTCAATAAAATTAATGGCAAAAACGTCAATGCAAAATTGCATTTTACAAAAAACAAATCAAGCAGTCAGTGCAAAACTATGGTAAAGGTCTATATAATTTGAGGGCTTAGTGCATACTATTGTAAGTGCCTATAAATATATAGGCACTTACAAAAGTATTGCCCTCAACCCTCGATATTTATAGGCGCTTACAATAATTTTACAATGAACCCTCAAAAGGAGATATTCATAGTTATTTTACATAACTGTAGTAGTATCTTCCATTCCTAATTAATTCTGTGACCATTTTCTAGTCACGTAAACAATACACTTAGTCTTTATGATCAAGATAGTTGTAATGTTCTACTTCCCAGTTTATAAATAAATATAGAAACCTAATTGGCCCTTTGCATAGTTTCATAAGTTTTGACATTTAACTACATCCTAGATTATTACAGCCTTGACGTCATAGTATCTTATATCACGTTCTATCTAGAAAATATTCATCGCTGAAGTCAAGATGGAAGCGTTGCAAAACATTTCAGAGATTGTACCCTGCTTGGCACATGTTTTTTTTTTTTTTATCCTGAACTCAGTGCCACTCTTTATACAGTTTGATTGAATAGAGTTTAACACTGCTTTCAACATTTTTTCAGTTATATATCTGCAGCAAGAGACCTAACAATGGATTCCATGGTATTTCTCTCACCACAGAGCAACAGATAATTTTTTGTCATAAAGGGTTTTTACCCCCTAATTTTTTCTGTAATGCTGATTTATAATGCAGCAATGCTGAAAAATATTTACGGGTTAATATGAATTGTTCTCATCTTTAATTGTTAAACAAGAGGGCCATAGTGGCCCTTAATCGCTCACCTGAATTAACAATCTAAAAAAGTTTTACTAAGATTTGACCCTGTGACCTAGTTTTTTACCAAACTTGACCCAATTTCAAGACTTGTCTGAGATTTCATCAAGATAATCATTCTGACAAATTTTCAGATTGATTGGGCTTAAAATATGGCCTCTAGAGTGTCCACAAGGTTTTTCTAAGATTTGACCCCATGACCTAGTTCTTTACCCCACTTGACCCAATTTCAGACTTGTCTGATCTTTCATCAAGATAATCATTCTGACCAATTTTCAGGTTGATTGGGCTCAAAAAATGGCTTCTAGAGTGTCCAAAAGGTTTTTCTAAGATTTGACCCTGTGACCTAGTTCTTGACCCCACTTGACCAAATTTCAGACTTGTCTGATCTTTCATCAAGATAATCATTCTGACCAATTTTCAGGCTGATTGGGCTCAAAAAATGGCTTCTAGAGTGTCCAAAAAGTTTTTCTCAGATTTGACCCTGTGACCTAGTTTTTGACCCCACTTTACCCTATTTGGAACTTGTCCGAGATTTCATCAAGATTCTCTTTCTGACTAATTTTCAGGTTGATTGGGCTAAAAATATGGCCTCTAGAGTGTCCACAAGGTTTTTCTAAGAATTGACCCGGTGACCTAGTTTTTGACCCCACATGACCCTATTTGAAACTTGTCCGAGATTTTATCCAGATAATCATTCTGACCAATTTTCAGGTTGATTGGGCTAAAAATATGGCCTCTAGAGTGTCCACAAGGTTTTTCTAAGATTTGACCCTGTGACCTAGTTTTTGACCCCACATGACCCAATTTCAAACTTGTACGAAATTTCATCAAGATAATCATTCTGACCAATTTTTAGGTTGATTGGGCTAAAAATAAAGCCTCTAGAGTGTCCACAAGGTTTTTCTAAGATTTGACCCTGTGACCTAGTTTTTGACCCCACATGACCCAATTTCGAACTCGTCCAAGATTTCATCAGGATAATCATTCTGACCAATTTTCAGGTTGATTGGGCTAAAAATATGGCCTCTAGAGTGTCCACAAGGTTTTTCTAAGATTTGACCCTGTGACCTAGTTTTTGACATCACTTGACCCAATTTCGAACTTGTCAAAGATTTCATCCAGATAATCATTCTGACCAATTTTCAGGTTGATTCGGCTAAAAATATGGCCTCTAGAGTGTCCACAAGGTTTTTCTAAGATTTGACCCTGTGACCTAGTTTTTGACCCCACATGACCCACTTTCAAACTCGTCCAAGATTTCATCAGGATAATCATTCTGACCAATTTTCAGGTTGATTGGGCTAAAAATATGGCCTCTAGAGTGTCCACAAGGTTTTTCTAAGATTTGACCCTGTGACCTAGTTTTTGACCCCACTTGACCCAATTCGGAACTTGTCCGAGATTTCATCCAGATAATCATTCTGACCAATTTTCAGGTTGATTGGGCTAAAAATATGGCCTCTAGAGTGTCCACAAGGTTTTTCTAAGATTTGACCCTGTGACCTAGTTTTTGACCCCACATGACCCAATTCGGAACTTGTCCGAGATTTCATCCAGATAATCATTCTGACCATTTTTTAGGTTGATTGGGCTAAAAATACAGCCTCTAGAGTGTCCACAAGGTTTTTCTAAGATTTGACCCCGTGACCTAGTTTTTGACCCCACTTGACCCAATTTCGAACTTGTCCGAGATTTCATCCAGATAATCATTCTGACCAATTTTCAGGTTGATTGGGCTAAAAATATGGCCTCTAGAGTGTCCACAAGGTTTTTCTAAGATTTGACCCTGTGACCTAGTTTTTGACCCCACATGACCCAATTCGGAACTTGTCCGAGATTTCATCCAGATAATCATTCTGACCATTTTTTAGGTTGATTGGGCTAAAAATACAGCCTCTAGAGTGTCCACAAGGTTTTTCTAAGATTTGACCCCGTGACCTAGTTTTTGACCCCACTTGACCCAATTTCGAACTTGTCCGAGATTTCATCCAGATAATTATTCTGACCAATTTTCAGGTTGATTGGGCTAAAAATATGGCCTCTAGAGTGTCCACAAGGTAAATGTTGACGACAGACGACGGACGACGGACACCGGACGACACACGACGGACATCACATAACCCCAAAAGCTCACCTTGAGCACTTCGTGCTCAGGTGAGCTAAAAACAATTTAGCTATTAACATCCTGAATAATATCTTTGAGAAATATTTTACGATTTCGAAAACCTGTGATGGTGTCACAAATTTAATTCTATATTTAATCGATGCCCTGTTAAGCTGTTGCCAGTCTAGAGTTGCCTTCACAGAAAGAGCACCCATGTTTCTTTGCCAATGATTAGCTTGAGGGAAGGGATGAATATATTATTTTGAACAACATACGATGAACAATAGCATGCCATAAGGCCCATTACCTTTTGATATTTTAAAAAAATCAAATTGGCAGATGATGACGAAGGACCCAAAAAAATTGTAAGGCAGTTTGCCTGACAGTCCTTTGTGGACTATATAATATACTGTCAGACCAAAGCCAAACCTGTCATACTGGACATTTTATTGGGCAATTAATATCATCCTTGATTTCTTTCCTCTTTGAGAGAGAAAACTTCTGAAATTAATAGAAATAACATTATAACAAGGTTGTCAAAAACCTCCCAATCTGTCAGTGCTTTCAGTGCTTTTATTTAAGACTGATGATTCCAAGGTTAATAGGGTCAAAAAATAGAAACTGTCTTTGTAAGCCACAATGTTACAATCACTTGTGGTTTTCATTGAAAATAAAAACGGATATAATTTGAGGGGTCGAACATTCTTGGGTACGAATAAGCGGAAAATCAATTTAGTCTTTGTGCTTTTCAAACCGGGAAAATACGAAAATTTCAGATAGAATAAGAATAGCTACCAATAATTCTTTCTAAAATTGATCCCCAAATCATATTTTCTTCCTCTTTATTGATACGATTTGTAAAAGAGAATTTGAGCTCTAGATAGCGGTTCCGAAAGTCGTGAAGAAATTGTTAATATGAAATCTAGACCCATGTTATGTTGAAGATTAATGTTGGTTTCCGTGAGAAAGTTATTCAGATTACTATTTTCAAAGGTGATAGAAATTTTTAACTGTTAAAACATATTGTTCGCAAAGAAAATAGTGTCGGACATTCGGAACGGAATGGTACAATTTAACGAATCCGTTTTCTCGCCATGACTGAAATGGTTGTGTGTAACTTTTCGCTTAAAACTCGCCAATGTTTGGATGTCCTTCCCCATATTTTGTTCGGGAATATTAAGTCCAGCTTTTTATGTGTTATTCGAATATCAAAATTATAGAATACTGAGACCTGCACAGGACACGCTCGATAAGTGTCATCTGTAAGAAATTTGAATTATGTTCAGGCGTCATATGTACGAAAATACGCATTAAGAACCATTGGTAATGCTGATCGGCGATTTGAAATGCGTTTTTGTACCCCCTAAAATATCATCAAATGCGTTTTTGTTGATTTTATATGCGTTTTCACGCAAAAACGCATCTTATCTGTAGCTCTGCACCAGTACAACCATCACATCCTTTCCTAGCCTCCAACTGCTATCTCACATCGGTCTACGATTATCAACCCATTGGTGAGAGATAAATAGTCAGAAAGAATAATTGACCATGTCGGGGATCGAACCCGGGGCCTCTTGATTGATACTCCGTGCTTACAACTGCGCTATACGGACTGCCACAAAAGGGATCATCTTGGAAGAATGGTAAGTATGGATCCTGATCAGATTGGAATTGTTGCTAGAATCTGATGAGAGTCAAAACTGTTCAAGTTTTTGGCAGCTTTTTAAGGTAGTGGACCCGTAATAGTTCCGCAACATTTTGGAACACATGATCTTTTACAATGTTTACTGAGGTTTCCTAATGAAAATCATTAGGAAACCTTGGTTATCATTGTTAAAGTTCATCACTGCTGAAACATTGTGGATCTATAACGGGTCCACTACCTATACATTTTTTTATAAAGAAATTGCCACCTTTCGAGGACAAAGTTTTTTGGCTAAGATCAGTCTGCACACCTTTGCAGACTGATCTTAACCTTAACTGTCTACCAAAGCTTTGTATTTGTCATGAACTGCATTTAAAAGGTCAAAGGAAGATTGGTTTTTTTAGCCACCCTAATTATACTGATTTAATCCAAAATATCTCAAATTTAACAGATACTAGACTGAATTTCAATTGGTTCATATTGGTTGAAACAATCTATCGGTGCAACCCTAGTTTATTACAATGGAATTCAATCACTGTTCCTTCAAGGCAGAGGATGACTGATTCCTTCACTTTTTTCAACATTGATGGAGGATATTTTTGCCCATAAAAGAAAGAGCAGGAAAAACCAAACATTTCGATGTTATCAAGATTTTGCGCAGAAATCCCCCATATTGAGGGTTTAGCACAAGAGTGTACAAAGTGTACATACACTATACTATTGTATTGTATTTACACTAGTACAGTCTTGCACTGAACTCAGATATATTTGAAACACTAGAACAAACACTGTTCATCAGTTAACTTAACCCTTTCCTGTTTTACAAAATTTTGGACCTGTCCAAATTCAAAGGTTTTGCAGACGAAAATTTAAAGTGGATTTAATTTGAAAAATAACCATTCAGTAGGGTAGAAAATAGTGTGGAAAAAGAAGAAATTGCTTGTCAGAAGCAATTTCTTCTTTTTTCACAATGTTTTCTCAATCATAAAATCACAGGCACGTTAAAAGCAGGGATTAAACAGCAAAGGGTTAAGATCTGCAGCAAGATTTCAGTCAAAAGATCCTTTAAACAAGAGCATCAGAAGAAGAGGCACTCTCAACTGCTTGTACTGACAAGTGAAAAATTGAAAATCTGAATAGGGGGCATAATTTTTTACACAAATGATTTAGAGTTATCTCTCTTCATAGTGTGAGTTGCTTTTATCATTCAGAATACACAAGTCAAGTTTGATGTAAATATCTTAAAAACTAGCTGTGATATGGCAAAGGTTAAAGTTTCTTTCACAAAGCCAACTTCTACAAATACGCCGAATATAGCCCCTTAAACTACATCTATAGGGTGTTGTCAATAACTTGACCTTTTATTCTAAACTACCTAAGCTAAAAGAATTGAGTGTGATAGATGTGTATACCTCGTCCATGGACGTGAGTTGACTCTGTGATGACTGAATACTGAGACTCCGCTCCTGTAGACTAGCATGGTCAAACGATAGATCAGAGTCGTCCGATAGACAATCCTCCGCATCTAGATGGCGCTGTAGACTGTCCATGTGATAATCTGTAAGACACAAGTTGACACCAGAGTTCTAAAGGATCGTAAATTCCTATAAAGTGTATGGATGGCTCTGCGCAAAAATAGTTGTAACTGCCTATATGTCTATAGGTAGTTACAATTTTTTTGAGATGAGCCATAAATGTAGGTAGTTACTGGCTTCTAACACCTGGATGCAAAAATATCCTCTTTGTATCTAGGACAGAATATCTCTGTGAGAAAATTCCTTTTTTAAAAATGATTTGAGTTAATACATAATTTCAAAGACACCTGTAGGATATATAACAACACGTCCATAATTATCATGTTTGAATCTTTTGATGTTGAAAATTCCTGAGTTATTCATTTTACATAATGATGATTCAACAACCATTATGAAAGCTTTAAATGGAAGAGGGACACAAACTATCACATTAATTTTTTGTGTATGCTGGATTGAATTCAAAAGAATGCATTTGAATATTTGCATTTGAAGTTTTTGGCCCAAAAACAAAGAATAATCATTCCATCAACAATTCAAGAAAACAACTTCAGATTTATATAATGTCTTGAAAAGTAATTTGTATTACCTAACAATATAATAAATGCTATCTGTGCAAAGAATATAATATAATCAGAAGACGAATACCATGTTTTGGACACTAAAAATGACAACATCACGTTAATGGCAAAAATTTAATGTTCAGCGCAAAAACTATTTTAAATGCCTATTATAAAAATTTTATGCCTGCTGACCTCAAAATATACTAGGCAATATTATCTATAACTAACTGACCAAGTTTAACCCTTGTCATGCTGAATAAATTTTGGCTAAAAATTTCCATCAAAATCAAAGGGCAAAAAGCACTGAATGTGCCAACTGTAGGTCAATTTTTATTTGAAAAACTAAATGTATTGACAATTCTGGTTTGAAAGTGAGAAACAGGTACCGTAGACTAACATCAGACTGCACATATGTGCAGGCTGATGTTTGTCTATAGCTCCTGCCAAAGCAGGAGTAGTCCGGGTTCAGCATGACAAGGGTTAAGAAAGGTGTAACATACCTAAGAGATGCAATTTCCTCCGTTTTGATATCTTGTCGAGACTTTCTGGCATGCTACTTGACCGTACCAGTGGTGGTTGTTTCTGTAATTTTCTCGGAGATCGGTGTAATCTGGATTTGATTGGATGAGGGGTTGACATCTGAAATATAAGGAAACCATTTCAATTCATCCTTTCAAAGATGAAGTATTATAAAATAAGACTGGTTTAAATTGAAAAAAAGTTTCAGAAAAATTCTCATGTAAGCACCAAATAAGTTAGAAAACATTGTAAGGAAAGGAAAAATAGCTTGTAACTAGCAATTTCTCCTTTTCCCACAATGTTTTCCAATGCCGTATTTTCTTCAGTACATCAAAATGTGGGATAAAATTGAAATATGTTCCAGCATAATCTGTCAATGATGTAAAGGCAAGAACATATAAGAATACATGACAACATATATTGTCAATATATGACAACATCCCTGCACTTCAGATTAAAGCATCAACCAAATATCAATATCAACTATACAGACTCTAAAAAGGGCTGAACAAGAATGCTACTTTTAGGTTATTAAGGTTTCTCAATCTAAGCGTTTTTTTTTTTTTTTTTTTTGGTATTCTGTCAATCAGCCTTTTTTTTCAAGTATCCACATAAAATTTTGATTACAGAGTAAGCTATTTATAAACCACAAACTATAAGATAAGAAGATAAATCAATCAGTGTTATCTATTGATCAGATTTAAATATTTGATAATCTAACACCTGTGGTATTATAATCCTCCAAATACCAGTACAGTCGATATTGCTCGAGCGACCATGTCTATTAAGCGACCAATTTTATTAAGCGACCACAATAAAAGTCCCCTCCCAGTAAGCGAATTTACTGAAAAAGAGGACATTCATACGAAAAATTGGTTATTGTTGAATCTTATGTTGTTGGAACCCATTAGAATCGTCTCAATAAGACGATTCTAATAGGTTCGAACATCATAAGATTCAGTGCTCCTTGAACGACAATCTTTATATACTATAAAAATAAATAATCACATTTATCATGGTATTTCGTATTAAGCCACCATTCCCATAAACGACCGCTTTTTGGTGGTCCCTTAAGTGGTTGCTTAACACAAGTTTTACAGTACTTGACTTGAAATAATTTAATTTTTATGGCCTACTACTCAATCAGCAAAATTTCTCTACCTCCTCCCCCCCTCATGACAATTTTTTTTCAGTAGGGCTGCCATGGCAACCAAAGTTAAAGGGGAATTTCAATTATTTGAACAACTTTGGAAGAGCTTGACCCAACAAACATCCCTGCTAAGTTTCATCAAATTGGCCCACCGGTTTAGGAGGAGAAAATAATTGTGGCCATAACACTAGAATCCATTCTCATATGACTGTATGAGGAACCCTTTAAGGTATTGGACCCATAAAAGATCAGCAACATTTCAGAAGTCATAACCTTTAACATTGTTAACTGAGATTTTCTGATGATTTCATTAGGAAACCTTGGTTAACATTTTGTAGATCATGAGTTATGAAATATCACAGAACTATTACGGTTACTTTAAACTGAATGACCTGAGTAAGGACAATTTGGCATAAATGAGATTAAAAGACCAATGCACATAAACCACTAACCCACACAGGACCCCTGGCAAAGGTTGAGGAAAAATACCACATTGTAAGAGTCCCCCAACTTAGTACCTATAGTATTTCAAATTCAATACCTTTGAAACAACAAGAGGGCCATAGTGGCCCTTAATCGCTCACCTGAATGAACTGTCTAAATTTTTCAAAAGAAGTATGAGAAATAGAATGATGAATGACTAAGCTAAACAAAGCTGTTGCTTCTATACAACTTGAGAATTCTTTTTTACAATTTTAAGGTTGACTAACAAGGATTTTAATAATTGATTTCGTGACCTAGTTTTTGACCACAGATGACCCAAGTTCGATCTCATCCGAGATTTCATCTAGACAATCATTCTGACCAAATTTCAGGTTGATCGGTCAATAAAAGTGGCCACTAGAGTGCCTACAAGGTTTTTCTAAGATTTGACCCTGTGACCTTGTCTTTGACTCAAGTTGACCCAATTTCAAACTCATCTGAGATTTTATCAAGACAATCATTCTGACCAAATTTCAGGTTGATCGGGCAAAAAATGTGGCCTCTAGAGTGCATACAAGGTTTTTCTTAGATTTGACCCTATGACCTAGTTTTTGACCCCAGTTGACCCAATTTCGAACTCGACTGAGTTTCATCAAGACAATCATTCCGACCAAAATTCAGGTTGATCGGGCAAAAAATGTGGCCTCGAGAGTGCATACAAAGATTTTCTAAGATTTGACCTTGTGACCTAGTTTTTGACCCCAGTTGACCCAATTTCAAACTCGACTGAGATATCATCAAGACAATAATTCTGACCAAAATTGAGGTTGTACGGGCAAAAAATGTGGCTTCTAGAGTGCATACAAGGTTTTTCTACGATTTGACCCTATGACCTTGTTTTTGACCCCAGTTGACCGAATTTGGAACTCGTCCGAGATTTTATCAAGACAATCATTCTGACCAAATTTTAAGTTGATCGGGCAAAAAATGTGGCCTATAGAGTGCATACAAGGTTTTTCTAAGATTTGACCCTGTGACCTAGTTTTTGACCCCAGTTGACCCAATTTCAAACTCGTCCAAGATTTTATCAAGACAATCATTCTGACCAAAATTGAGGTTGTACGGGCAAAAAATGTGGCTTCTAGAGTGCATACAGGGTTTTTCTACGATTTGACCCTATGACCTAGTTTTTGACCCCAGTTGACCGAATTTCAAACTCGTCCGAGATTTTATCAAGACAATCATTCTGACCAAATTTTAAGTTGAACGGGCAAAAAATGTGGCCTATAGAGTGCATACAAGGTTTTTCTAAGATTTGACCCTGTGACCTAGTTTTTGACCCCAGTTGACCCAATTTTGAACTCGTCCAAGATTTTATCAAGACAATCATTCTGACCAAAATTCATGTTGATCAGGCAAAAAATGTGGCCTTGAGAGTGCATACAAAGATTTTCTAAGATTTGACCCTTTGACCTAGTTTTTGACCCCAGTTGACCCAATTTCGAACTCGACCAAGATATCATCAAGACAATCATTCTGACCAAAATTGAGGTTGAATGGGCAAAAAATGTGGCTTCTAGAGTTCATACAAGGTTTTTCTAAGATTTGACCCTATGACCTAGTTTTTGACCCCAGTTGACCCAATTTCAAACTCGTCCAAGATTTCATCAAGACAATCATTCTAACCAAATTTTAAGTTGATCGGGCAAAAAATGTGGCCTCTAGAGTGCATACAAGGTTTTTCTAAGATTTGACCCTGTGACCTAGTTTTTGACCCCAGTTGACCCAATTTCGAACTCGACTGACATTTCATCAAGACAATCATTCCGACCAAAAGTCAGGTTGAACTGGCAAAAAATGTGGCCTCGAGAGTGCATACAAAGATTTTCTAAGATTTGACCTTGTGACCTAGTTTTTGACCCCAGTTGACCCAATTTCAAACTTGACTGAGATTTCATCAAGACAATAATTCTGACTTAAATTGAGGTTGTACGGGAAAAAAATGTGGCTTCTAGAGTGCATACAAGGTTTTTCTACGATTTGACCCTATGACCTTGTTTTTGACCCCAGTTGACCGAATTTGGAACTCGTCCGAGATTTTATCAAGACAATCATTCTGACCAAATTTTAAGTTGATCGGGCAAAAAATGTGGCCTATAGAGTGCATACAAGGTTTTTCTAAGATTTGACCCTGTGACCTAGTTTTTGACCCCAGTTGACCCAATTTTGAACTCGTCCAAGATTTTATCAAGACAATCATTCTGACAAAAATTGAGGTTGTACGGGCAAAAATGTGGCTTCTAGAGTGCATACAAGGTTTTTCTACGATTTGACCCTATGACCTTGTTTTTGACCCCAGTTGACCGAATTTGGAACTCGTCCAAGATTTTATCAAGACAATCATTCTGACCAAATTTTAAGTTGAACGGGCAAAAAATGTGGCCTATAGAGTGCATACAAGGTTTTTCTAAGATTTGACCCTGTGACCTAGTTTTTGACCCCAGTTGACCAAATTTTGAACTCGTCCAAGATTTTATCAAGACAATCATTCTGACCAAAATTCATGTTGATCGGGCAAAAAATGTGGCCTTGAGAGTGCATACAAAGATTTTCTAAGATTTGACCCTTTGACCTAGTTTTTGACCCCAGTTGACCCAATTTCAAACTCGACCGAGATATCATCAAGACAATCATTCTGACTAAAATTGAGGTTGTACAGGCAAAAAATGTGGCTTCTAGAGTGCATACAAGGTTTTTCTACGATTTGACCCTATGACCTAGTTTTTGACCCCAGTTGACCCAATTTCAAACTCGTCCAAGATTTTATCAAGACAATCATTCTAACCAAATTTTAAGTTGATCGGGCAAAAAATGTGGCCTCTAGAGTGCATACAAGGTTTTTCTAAGATTTGACCCTGTGACCTAGTTTTTGACCCCAGTTGACCCAATTTCGAACTCGACTGACATTTCATCAAGACAATCATTCCGACCAAAAGTCAGGTTGAACTGGCAAAAAATGTGGCCTCGAGAGTGCATACAAAGATTTTCTAAGATTTGACCTTGTGACCTAGTTTTTGACCCCAGTTGACCCAATTTCAAACTTGACTGAGATTTCATCAAGACAATAATTCTGACTTAAATTGAGGTTGTACGGGCAAAAAATGTGGCTTCTAGAGTGCATACAAGGTTTCCTACGATTTGACCCTATGACCTTGTTTTTGACCCCAGTTGACCGAATTTGGAACTCGTCCGAGATTTTATCAAGACAATCATTCTGACCAAATTTTAAGTTGATCGGGCAAAAAATGTGGCCTCTAGAGTGCATACAAGGTTTTTCTAAGATTTGACCCTGTGACCTAGTTTTTGACCCCAGTTGACCCAATTTTGAACTCGTCCAAGATTTTATCAAGACAATCATTCTGACCGAAATTCATGTTGATCGGGCAAAAAATGTGGCCTTGAGAGTGCATACAAAGATTTTCTAAGATTTGACCCTATGACTTAGTTTTTGACCCCAGTTGACCCAATTTCGAACTCGACCAAGATATCATCAAGACAATCATTCTGACCAAAATTCAGGTTGAACGAGGAAAAAAAGTGGCTTCTAGAGTGCATACAAGGTTTTTCTAAGATTTGACCCTATGACCTAGTTTTTGACCCCAGTTGACCCAATTTCAAATTCATCCGAGATTTTATCAAGACAATCATTCTGACCAAATTTTAAGTTGATCGGGCAAAAAATGTGGCCTCTAGAGTGCATACAAGGTTTTTCTAAGATTTGACCCTGTGACCTAGTTTTTGACCCCAGTTGACCCAATTTCGAACTCGTCCAAGATTTGATCAAGACAATCATTCTGACCAAATTTCAGGTTGATCGGGCAAAAAATGTGGCCTCTAGAGTGCATACAAGGTAAATGTTGACGACACACGACGGACGACGGACGACGGACATCCACCTAACCACAAAAGCTCACCTTGAGCACTTCGTGCTCAGGTGAGCTAAAAAATCAATTCAAAATAAACAATTACCCTTCTGTTTTTCCGTTTGTCGAAGTCTCGCTTTCTCATATCGTATAGATTTCGTAGGGAACAATATGGCTGAAGATCTATTTCACTCCCAAAGGCTTTCATCCTCTCGGATAAGAAGGAACTTCCCTCTGAAAAATATTTTACATTGATTGATGATAATTTACTACGACATAATTTCATAAACTGACAGTTTAGATTCTTACCTTACTTGTGTCAGCTTTCCCTGTAACAATAAAATCAAGCATTGTAATGTTAACCCTACTGTAACTTCAACTTTGAATGAATTACAGTGTGATTTCACATATGCTTGCTCAGTCAACTTCGGTCATTCCCCATGACCATAACCCTTGTCTGCTGAACCTGGAATATTCCTTCCTTGGCAGGAGCTATAGACAAACATCAGCCTGCACATATGCGCAGTCTGATCTTTGTCTATACCCCCTGATTTTCCTTTTTAAACCAGAAAAGTTTCAGAAATTATATTTTCAAAATCAAATGCTGAATCAAAAGTATGAAATACAGAGCTTTCAGTACTTTGATTTATATATAATTTTGCCTAGCTATTTTATTCAGCATGACAAGGGTTAAACATGAATTGAGATCAAATACAGGCTGATAAATTTGAATTGTCTAAAATTTGGAGAGATAAGAAAAGTCTTATATAGTCCATGTCATGTTCTTTTTCCAGAATCATAACAAATCAAAGGGCTGAAAGTACTTAAAGAACTGATTGTAGCTCTGGGTGAATTGATTGATTGAATGGAGTTTTACGCTGCTTTCAACATTTTTTCAGTTATAGCTTTGGGTGAAGGAGGACAAAAAGATGTTAGACTAAAATCAGACTGCACATGAACATGTACAGTCTGATATTTGTTTAAGCATCAAGAAGAAGATTACAAGGTTTCAAGTTTTTGCAAATATTCTTAAGACATACCATACCATAATATAAACACAAAAGTATATACTGTATACCTAATATTAAATCCTTAATTTTATAAGTAAGTAAATCACTCATTGTGTTCTAAAATCAATTAACATTTATTCTGACTTGACAAAATTGTGACACTTTTTAATGTTTGATTGACTGACTTTCAGGGCCACTGATAAGCCACCTTTAGAAGAATGTGATTATTTCCTTTCTGTTTTAAGATTTATCTTTCATAATTTGCCAAGCAATTACATTTCAAAAGCAGTTATCCTTTTGCAAGATTTTCTCAAGGTATAGATTTATGAAAATTGATCATTTTTGAACCCTTTCATTTTTTTTTAATAATTTTAGACATGCCGAAATTGAAAGAGGTCACAAAAGATAATGAAAAATGGCACTAATTTGAAAACACCATTATGTGTGGGGAAAATTGTGAAAACTGAGAAATTGCTTTTAACATCTCCTTTTTCTAAATAATATTTTCTGAAGTTTAAATTCAGATATATAAAATCCTAAGAATTAGTAAAGAAAAGATTTTAAGCTTATTAGAAATATTCTGTATGTATTAAATTGAACGAAAGCATGAAAAACCTTTAAAATTTAGGGTAAAAAAGGTCTTACTGTTTATCATATTTCCAAAATACTTCCTATGACATGCAATTAAACTATCAAATATAAATCCTGTCTAGAGTTACAAGTTTGTTTACTCCTACAACACGATACAGATTAAAATCAACATGCTAATTTGGGTAACAAACAACAACTAACTTTCGTGATACTCTGTCATTAATTAACTATGTTTGAGTGTCATTAGAAAGTGTTAACCAATGGAAGGCAGAAAATCTAACTTTTAACAGATGCTGATTAATTGACTACACAATCCTACTGTTTTCTCTTACTTTAAATTTAAGATAGCTTTCACGCTAATTCTATTTAATCCCTCTCCTTTCATTATGTATAAAATATTTATTTGTTTGTGTGGGGTTTAGCACCACTTTCAACATTATTGCAGTTAAATTGCTGCAGTGTATAAATAGAATTCTAGGTTAACGAAATTGCTAACACCATTTCCAGCATTTATATTGATATTGTTTCGGATTTTGTAATGGACTCCATATGTCTGTCTTTATTCAAGATGACAAGATGTTTCAAACTGTTTTCAAATTATACCCTGCTTTGCACATAAGTGTATGTGCAAAGCAGGGTATAATTTGATAACAGCTTGCACCTTTTTGTCATCCTGAAAAGCAGGATTGGTTTCTAATTGTGACCTGGCTGAAAAACAGCAACAACGGTACCTGCTGTCTGAGCCAGCAATAAGTTGGCCCTATATAACATGTGTGGCTAGTCTGAAAATTTTCAAAGATCATATAGAGGGGTCAGTGCATAACTACTGCACGAACCTATATATTTATAGGCACTTTCAATAATTGTGCACTAACCTCTCAACATATTTTACAATTTGACTCCGGTAGCCCAGTGTACAAACTTGTTCACATTGGTTGAAAACAGCAAATAAAAATTTAACCCATAATTAAGGATTAATTTTCTCATATACACAGCTAAATAAATGATATCATATAAGGAAGGTTCATTCTTGTGAGTTAAAGAGGTGAAAAACCTAGCAATCAATCTTATTACATGTAATATTTTAAACTCACTTACACTTCTTTGAGCAGCTACTCTTTACAGAGTCCAATTAGAATATTTAGGGATTATCAATTCAGTTAAAGTGACATACATCTAAGTCTTCTATTAACCTCCTTATATAATTTAAGTCCTCATAACGGTTCAATATCAAAGATGCTAATACAAGATAAGTAATTGATAATATTTATACAACCATGCATATAAAGAGTGAATTTCAAAAGAAACCAATTGAAAGTCACAAATCTAATTGAGCCAGTGTGTGACATTTCCAACAATTTCACAAGCGCGCAAGGTACAAACTCTGAGCAGAGTAGACAACAACACAATGCAAAAAGAAAATATGTTGACTGCCTAAGGAGCGATTAAGACTTTACCTCTAAATAAGTAAGTACATAGTGAAGACTCTGGTCAGACTGTACGGCTGCACAGGCTGGCCAGAAACTTTGCTCTGCTCACGTGAAAATGTTGAAAATGTCAAGCACAGGCTCAATTTTGAAAAATCCTAAATAAGAAAAATGTGCCGAATATAAACAAAAATTTGTGAAAAGTGAAAAACAAAACTATAACTTTAGGATTATGACCAACAAAGCATTACAGAACAATACGAAATATACCAAACAACATATAAATTTGTCATGGCACAAAACTTACATATCTTGGTCCCAGATTATAAAACTTTATTTCTACTCCACTAAGAATTTTCACTGAATTGATATTTAAGAAATTTTTCTTCTAAAATATCATAGCATGAGCATGACATTACAAGAGCCATGTCGGACATGGCCATCCCCCGCCGCGAAAGCTTGATAGTAAAAATTGAAGCCTAATATATAAAAGATTCTTTTGAACTTAAAAATTTACCCCCTACAAAATAAAAGTATCAAAAATAACAAAGGGCAATAACTCCAAAATTATTCAAGCAAGAGTTGTAAGTATTATGCACTGCACTTCTCCTCCATGAGTCCTATTCACCCATAAAGTTTCAAGTTGATAGCTATTATACCTTAGGAGATATGCTCCGGACAAAATGTAAGTATTAAAAATAACAAAGGGCAATAACTCCAAAATAATGCAAGCAGGAGTTGTAGGTCTTGTGCACTGCACTTCTCCTTCATGAGATCTATCCACCAATAAAGTTTCAAGTTGATAGCTATTATACTTCAGGAGATATGCTCTGGACAAAATTTAAGTATTAAAAATAACAAAGGGCAATAACTCCAAAATTATGCAAGCTAGAGTTGTAGTTCTTGTGCACTGCACTTCTTCTCCATGAAATCTTTCAACCCATGAAGTTTCAAGTTGATAGCTATTATACTATAGGAGATATGCTCCGGACAAGTTAAGTGACGGATCCTAGGAATGACGAAATGAAAGAATGAGGGAATGACGGACGGAGACCATTACTATATCCCCCTCGCCAAAAACGGCGGGGGATAAAAAGATTATAATGGAAATTTGTATCTTTTATTATTCACTTCTCAAACAAAACAACGACAAAAAAATAGGTGATATTAAACTTGAACGAAATTTTCAGTTGAGTAAAAAAAGTTATAAAATCTCAGATCCTGACAATGTATTGGGTATTTGCTTTTAGCTATTTGTTGTCTAATTGTTAAATGTTGGTGCTATTTTATTTTCAATGTATTAATGGGAAATGTCTTTAATTATTATCTTTCAGCATGACACCATAGAAATGAATAGTGTAAAAATTTCTTCTCAAGGATCATCATCTTGTCTCAATATCACAAATTGATAAATTCCTTATTTATTTATATTTTTTTTTCTGAATTGGCAAAACAGTACAGTTAATATTATTTTAACCCTTTTCAAGCTGAACCTGGAACATTCCTGTAAAAAGGTGGTATAGACAAAGATCAGCCTGCACATATGTGCAGTCTGATCTTAGTCTACATCACCTGTTTGTCCACTATCAAGGCAGAGTCTAATTCAGGAAATTGAATATTAATACAATGACTGTCAATATACTATAAGATTTTAGTGCTTTCAGTACTTTGATTTCACAGCATTTTTTTTATTTTTACTTTTTTTAATATATATTTAAGGTTTTTGTTCAGAAAGGGGTTTACATTACTCACTGTAGTTTCACATTGATGTTACTGCATTCAGAGTGGTAATATGTGTCAAGATATGGTTATTAAAAGGTAACTAAAATTTACAATAACAAAAAATAATACAAAATTCATGTTCATCCCTGAAAATTTTGAGAGCAACATCATGAGAATATTATATCTATACTTTTTGGACCAATAAGAAATTCTGATTTCCACAAAATTTTCCAAATATCTTCCATGTATGACGACAAAGGGCTTGATGATTTTAATGAAGAAAATGCTGAGTTATAGCATTTTTGCAGACAAGTTCATTTTGATCCAAGACAAGTAGAAAATTGGCTTTTACTTGTCTGTGGACAGCAGTGCCAACAGGTGCCAACGCTCACTGTAGGTATTGGATATGGCAAAAAATGTAAGTCGAAAAAGGAGCTTAACTCTGTCAAAATCAGTAGGATAAGGTTTAAATTGTTTCTTTTTTTCCTCCAAATATCAAAATGACAAACAAGAGGACCATGATGGTCCTATATCGCTCACCTGTGTATCTTTGTCTAAATTAACAAGTATCAAATTTTCCAGCAAAAGTCGTAATTGTACTTTTAAGACTTTTGGTCTCCATAAAGTGTAACAAGAAAATTATCATGAAAGCTCCTTTTTCCCGTGACATGACACAGATCCTTCCAATTTTCAAAGGATTCATCCTTGTGACTTGACAAACATTCAGACCAAGTTTCATGAAGATTAGACCATATGTGTGGCCTCTTGAGCTTCAAGATGAAAAATGTCATTAAGGCCCCTTTTCCCGTGATATGATATGGATCCTTTCCCATTTTCGATAGGGTTCATCCTTTAGATCTAACAATTACTCTGACCAAGTTTAATGATGATTGGACCATATTTATGGCTTCTAGAGTGTAAACAAGAAAATTGTCATTTAGGCCCCTTTTCCCTTGATATGGCACTGATCTTTCCCATTTTCAATAGGGTTCATCCTTGTAACCTGATGGTTATTCTGACCAAGTTTCATGATGATTGGTTAATATTTGTGGCCTCTAGAGTGTAAACACTTAAATTGTTGACGCCTGACGACGGACGACGCACAACACACGATGGACATTCAATGATCACAAAAGCTCACCTTGAGCACGATGTGCTCAGGTGAGGTAAAAATCATCATGAAGTTGCTTTATAAAGTTTCATTAATGAACTATGTGCTGCAAACAACATTCCAACTGGTGCACCATGGTGGGTGGGGTACTGGAATACCTGTTTCAAAATCCTCTAAAATTTCATCAAAAAGTTCATCAAACAGCTGTATACTGTCATCTGTAAGTAAGGATGCATTTAATAATTAATAATAATTATTGACTAAACTTTCTTCTAATAGAGATCTAAAGCAGATATGTTAATTAAGCAAAGCTAATGTTACTATCTTATTGACCAGTGCTATTATATCTCTATTTAAATGAAAGTTTTAAGAACATTCTAACTGACTCCCTTTTTATCACCCATTCCTGCCAAAGCCCTCCCTTTTACTTCCCTCAAGAACAAAAACTTGCGAAAAACATTGTGGAAAATGGAGAAATGGCTTGTAACAAGCAATTTCTTCATTTCCGACAATCTTTTCAATAAAAAAACCCCCAAAACAATACAATTTTATCTTTTGAAATTTGCGTCTGAAAAATCTTATAATATTGTACCATTGTTGTGCCTAATCTTTTATGGTCTGGTAATGGGTTCTACCATATGTCAGAATTCATATTAAACTTACTGGTAATCCATAAATTAAGAATCTCCGAGTCATGCGGCTCGGACCAGATGAACTCAAAATATTCCTGCCAACGATTTTCACGGCCAAACATTTTCAAATTATTTCCTTCTCCTGGATACTTAAAATCTTTTATTCCATGTCATTTACTATTCCTAGAGCATTTAATTCCTGCTTCAATTCCCGTTTGTAAATCAAATTTCACAAAATTTCATTCCAAGCCTTCGTTAATCCTTGAGATGCCATTTAATTTCCAGGCTAGCATACTTCTGTCGTGAATATCAAATCATATCAATAGTGTTTAATTTCCTGATTTCAATTAAATATGAATATTCAAAATTTAAATATTTTGTGGTGATAGTGCAAGACTATTGTAAGTGCCTATAAATTAATAGGCACTTACAATAATATTGCACTGATAAAATCAATTTGTCAATCAAATGGTGCATGATATGCCTGGTATAAAAATCAGATACAATTTGATACAGAGATGACATTTGACCTTAAATTACAATACAAGACCTATAGATCAAAACCCTTAATGATACAAGCTTGTAAATTGTTTTTGATTAACATGTAGAAATCAATATCATTTTGAAATTACTTGTCACAGAATTAAATTATTATACAATGGCATAGAAAAAATCTTTAGAAAGGCTTATTTTGAAGGTAGTAGACTATATTTAAAACTTCTGCAACATTTCCGAACTCATGATCTTTAACAATGTTAACCAAGGTTTCATGACCGTTGTAACGTTGCGGAATTTTTACAGGTCCACTACCTTAAGCATGCTAAAACCAATGGTAGTGAGATTGTTGCCAAGACAATATGGGATATGACAGTAAATTGGGTAAGAATCTGATGTTCTTTGAAATAACTGAACATCTTTTAAACTAAGGTTACAGTATTTGGTCCAAAATTAGTAAAATCCTAAAATTCAAACCAAAACAACAATTTTGAGTCATAAAAGGATAATTTTGATGAAATGCGTGTGAAATAAGGCAAAATTGTCAAATTTGAAGCACAATTTTGAAACTCTTGTGTTATTTTTTGTTCTCAAGCTTGAAATACTGTGTTATCTGTCATCTAAACAGATTCCATTCAAGTCATACATGATTTCAACAAAGACAAATCTATACAGTATCAGATATCGGCTTACAGCCCAACTTCACGCCTGTGATCATCATATTTAAATTCTATTTATCAAATATTTTGGTCATTTTTTACAACCATTAAAATATTCTGAAACCCTTTGATCTTTGATTTACGGATTTCATTGTCAAAAGTTAAAAATACAGAAGTTGACTTTTTCAAATAAGTAGAAGTTGACTTTTCTGAACCCTATAACTCATAACCATTAATTGCCCATGTTATACCGGTATAACAGGCAGTAAAATTGATTTCAGATTTAAATATCTTAAATATACTTTCAAAAGCTTTTCTTGTGGGTACTGACTAGAAACTTCTTAGGCTGAAACCATCGAAATGTTTACCTGATTTTTGTAAGTCAATTTTTCATTAGAAATAATAATGGATGACATTACTTCTACCGGTATAACCTAGACCATAGATCTGCTCTTCATCAGATCAGTTTCTTATTTGAATAGGGCCTGTAATTTCATTGGTTATATTGCAACAGCCTGAGAATCTAACCATGATATAATGGTCTTTCTTGCTCAAGTTCTACCTGTAGAGTAAAACTTAAATTAAGTGACCACTAACGGTACAACCAAAAAGAAGTCGTTTGAGAAAATGGTTGCTTGATACACGTTTTGTTTACAAATTAGAATCACTTTTGATTAAATATATACATACCATTACTAATTCTCAATAATCCTATTGAGACATTTCAGGTGAGTTTTAACAACATAGGATTCATTTACAATAATCTTTATACTAGTGATATCTACTTTTACAGATATCTCGATTTCAAAAGAGGATTTGAAAACGGTCACTTAACAAAAGTGGTCACTTAATAGATGTGGTTGCAAGAACTAGATTGACATGTGCATCCTTTAATCCAAGCCCTTCCTATTTTTTCCCTCTTCTATTTATGATTATCAACCTACTATTAAGAAACAAATATCAGGAAGGCTATTACCAGCCTTGGATCTAATTATTAGGAAATTTTGATGTGGGTCCTTATTTCTTTAAAAGGCCTGATTTTTAATTTGATTTGTTTTGCACAAAAGCTTTGAAATAAAGAATTCCAATTAGGGTTAAATTGCCAAAATTAATCCTGCATTCTACCAAATTGTGATATTAAAATCAAACAAGGTGCCAAATTGTCACAAGATACGCCCGTCACACTGCTTAGTATTGACTGGGGGTTTGAATAGAACTGAGGTTATTTTGAATGAATATTTTTTGCACCCATGTAGTTTCATTATCCTAGCTATTATACTTTTACAGATATACTCCGGACAAGATTCAAGTCTGAAAAACGACAAAGGGCAATAACTCAAAAAATAGGCCAGGTAGAATTATGGTTATTGTACACTGCACTACCCCTTGGTTAGATCTATACACCCATGCAGTTTCATGATCCTAGCTATTATACTTGTAGAGATATACTCCGGACAAGATTCAAGTCTGAAAAACAACAAAGGGCAATAACTCAAAAAATAGGCCAGGTAGAGTTATGGTTCTTGTGCACTGCACCTCCCCTTGGTGAGATCTATACACCCATGAAGTTTCATGATTCTAGCTATAATACTTTTACAGATATACTCCGGACAAGATTCAATTCTGAAAAACAACAAAGGGCAATAACTCAAAAAATAGGCCAGGTAGAGTTATGGTTCTTGTGCACTGCACTCCCCCTTGGTGAGATCTATACACCCATGAAGTTTCATGATCCTAGCTTTTATACTTTAAGAGATATACTCCGGACAATATTCTTGTATGAAAAACAACAAAGGGCAATAACTCAAAAAATAGGCCAGGTAGAGTTATGGTTCTTGTGCACTGCACTCCCCCTTGGTGAGATCTATACACCCATGAAGTTTCATGATCCTAGCTATTATACTTTAAGAGATATACTCCGGACAAGATTCTAGCATGAAAAACAACAAAGGGCAATAACTCAAAAAATAGGCCAGGTAGAGTTATGGTTCTTGTGCACTGCACTCCCCCTTGGTGAGGTCTATACACCCATAAAGTTTCATGATCCTAGCTATAATACTTTAAGAGATATACTCCGGACAAGATTCAAGTCTGAAAAACAACAAAGGGCAATAACTCAAAAAATAGGCCAGGTAGAGTTATGGTTCTTGTGCACTGCACTCCGCAATGATGAGAAGAATATAATTGCCAAGTTTGAAGTCAATCGGACTTCAAGTGACAGAGTTATGCTCCGGACAAAGAAGTGGACGCCGCCGGACGCCCGGACGCCCGGACAACCGGACGCCGGACGCCATGGGTGATCCCATAATACGTCCCGTCTTCGACGGGCGTATAAAAAGCTTGTTCTTACTCTTTCCTTGTTCAATCCACATCACATGTAAACAAACATTTTAATGTCATAGTTTCATTATCAGAGATTGTCCACATATCCATGGTTCAGCTTGAAACAGTTGTAACTGCCTATACATTTATAGGCAGTTACAACTGTTTTATGCTAAACCATTGATTTGATGTTCAAATTTACTTCCTACTATTTTTAAAGTGCTGATTACAAATCAACCATCAGAGGTAAACCCTTAATTCAGCTGCTTGAGAAATTCATTGATGGCAATTACTTTGTTTCAGGTGCTACATGGATCTACCGATGCTGCATTCAATTATGAATATCTATCCATTTAGCACAAAAAATATATATGAATAACAAGGTGCCAAATTGTCACAAGATACGCCTGTCACACTGCTTAGTATTGACTGGGGGTTTGAATAGAACTGAGGTTATTTTGAATGAATATTTTTTGCACCCATGTAGTTTCATTATCCTAGCTATTATACTTTTACAGATATACTCCGGACAAGATTCAAGTCTGAAAAACGACAAAGGGCAATAACTCAAAAAATAGGCCAGGTAGAATTATGGTTATTGTACACTGCACTACCCCTTGGTTAGATCTATACACCCATGCAGTTTCATGATCCTAGCTATTATACTTGTAGAGATATACTCCGGACAAGATTCAAGTCTGAAAAACAACAAAGGGCAATAACTCAAAAAATAGGCCAGGTAGAGTTATGGTTCTTGTGCACTGCACCTCCCCTTGGTGAGATCTATACACCCATGAAGTTTCATGATTCTAGCTATAATACTTTTACAGATATACTCCGGACAAGATTCAATTCTGAAAAACAACAAAGGGCAATAACTCAAAAAATAGGCCAGGTAGAGTTATGGTTCTTGTGCACTGCACTCCCCCTTGGTGAGATCTATACACCCATGAAGTTTCATGATCCTAGCTTTTATACTTTAAGAGATATACTCCGGACAATATTCTTGTATGAAAAACAACAAAGGGCAATAACTCAAAAAATAGGCCAGGTAGAGTTATGGTTCTTGTGCACTGCACTCCCCCTTGGTGAGATCTATACACCCATGAAGTTTCATGATCCTAGCTTTTATACTTTAAGAGATATACTCCGGACAAGATTCTAGCATGAAAAACAACAAAGGGCAATAACTCAAAAAATAGGCCAGGTAGAGTTATGGTTCTTGTGCACTGCACTCCCCCTTGGTGAGGTCTATACACCCATAAAGTTTCATGATCCTAGCTATAATACTTTAAGAGATATACTCCGGACAAGATTCAAGTCTGAAAAACAACAAAGGGCAATAACTCAAAAAATAGGCCAGGTAGAGTTATGGTTCTTGTGCACTGCACTCCGCAATGATGAGAAGAATATAATTGCCAAGTTTGAAGTCAATCGGACTTCAAGTGACAGAGTTATGCTCCGGACAAAGAAGTGGACGCCGCCGGACGCCCGGACAACCGGACGCCGGACGCCACGGGTGATCCCATAATACGTCCCGTCTTCGACGGGCGTATAAAAATGTCTAAGCTCCTTGATTCAACTAGATGGTTGTTTAAGAACAACTGGTGACAAGCACGCAAAAAAAGTTTGACCTTGAGATGTGACCTTGACCTTGCAGCTATTCAAAAAGATTCCTTCAAATGGCACATCCACACATGATGAAGAAGTTTTTTTCCAATTAATTTATTACAAAGTCCATGAATTTCAAAATCCATAAATTTCAAAATCTATAAATGTAGGAGTAATGGTCCAGACAAATACAAATGGACAGACACACATACACTGACTTGTCATAGTAAAAACAGTTTATGTCTCATTTGCAACACACTGGTTGACTATTAATTTAATTCAGAAGGATATAGGCTAAGTTATTTTGATTAAGATTAAACAGAGAGATCAGCCCAACACTATTGAAAGTGCCTATATAATTATAGGCACTTACAATAGTGTTGTGCTGACCCCTTAAAATACTATTGTCTTACCTAGATCTGATTTTGGTCTGGGTCGATCCTTGAACACTTGTGCATGCCTTCGTAATCGTACAGGCTGGTGGAACTCAGAAGCGTCAAGGTCAAGGTCAGCCCAGCGGACACCAGCCTCGGACTTGGGTCTCTCTGTTTGCGGTGACGGGGACTTCTTTCTCCGTAAAAAAACTTGACCATCTTGTGTTCCCTGAAGTAAAGTAAGTAACTAGATTTTAGTTTAAGCTATTTGTTTATGGCTTCTTAACTGTTTTAGATTTTTTTTCCGTTTCAGCATGAAAAAAATCCATATTTGTTCTTAAATCATTACTTTGTTTTCATGCTCTGAAAGAATTCTGTTATACCCATTCTTTTACAATACCTTTCTTAAATTGTTTACTCTTATAAGTGGTTTTCAAACAGTAAATTGGAATGGTTGCTACTAAAAATACCAGTCTGTATTCCTGGTAAATCATTTATCAGTCAATGAACCAATGAATACAACAGCTGACCAATTGATCACAAATCTAATTTCTTGAAACAAAACTACATTTTTTCCTCAAGGTGGCTAAGTCTTTGCCCTATTTATGAATAGTTACGGTAATTGTTTTTATTAATTGATGGAATAGAGTTTGATGCCGCTTTCAAAATTTTTCACTTACGAGGGTTGTCCCAAGAATTCGTGAACTTTTGCGACAACTTTTATTTGAAACGTCCGATGAAACTAAAAATTACCAATAATGTGGACTAATCATTTTTCTTTATTCTGGTGTAACTACAGAGGGCTATTTTCAATACTCGCGAAGATATGAATTAAAACGTAACACTAGTAAATGGGTGTCGGCGCACGCTATTAACGTCGTTTTATAATACTTGAAACGTCGTTTCAAAACCGAACCACTTATTATCAACGTAGCGTTCTTACCGGCCCTATATACTTTTTACAAAGAAAGAACCTATGTCAAAACATATCTCAAAGCATTGTTGATACAGACTTTTGATATGCATTCAATCAGATATTTGATTTTAAACCATTTTCCTCAATCTTTTACTTGGATACGCACTATCGTATTTTTTTAACTCGACAAAGGGCGAGTTAAGTAAATGTTGATGTTTTTTTTAAAATAATGCTTCATCTCATTTCAAAATAGGAACTTTAAATGTTTTGTACGCACAGGAAATTAATATTTTAGTTTGTTTTGAATACCTTAGTATTACACTACCACTACCTTAATTCATCTAGATAGACCCACCAAAGAAATCTGGGATTTCGTGGAAACCGCTTCCGAATCTAATTTGCTGCCGAAAGTGCATGCATATTTCTTTAAAATATCGATACCTATCGTTTATTTGCACGACTCATATCAAACTACACACTGCTGATTTACTTACATGTATTCGCAGTTTCTGTATCCCACCAGGCGTTCTGATTGACGTCGCCGAAAATGTCTTTTATTTTTTTATCGACGCTTCTCGCATATGTTCTTCCTAACTTGATCTTGTTTTCCTGGCATTCTTTAAGTCAATTTCACTTTTATTTCTCGGTTATCCGTAAAAAAGTGTATGCGCTACAAAAAGTTATGGTCATTCCTTATTTCGAATTCTTTTATTGTCTGTATAGGGCTTATTTCGCGATTAAGACCTAATTATGAACAAATTTGTGCGCCAAGCGTTCCGTTGACGTCGCCATTTTCACGCCGTTTGCCTTGCACTCGGACAAAACAAAACGTCATAACTGCGCACTGCGTAATGTCATTTGTATGAAAATACACATGCGTGAACTCCAGAATTATCTGCTTTCAGCAATAGTTGTTTTATATCAAACTTATCATGAATTTTGAAATAAATGACGTTCAAACTTCTACCATATAAGATTCGTAAGTAATAAATTTGACGTGCGCCGACCACCCATATCGAGCGTGTCTTTTAAAGCTTTATTTCTCAATATGACCATATTAAAATCTTAAAATCTTTACCAATCTATTGCAAATTAACGTGTGTTGTCAACTTAAGAGTTTTATTAAAATCGGACGCTGAATTTTTGAATAATCGAAAAAGTTCACGAATTTCTGGGACAACCCTCGTATATTGTGGCGACTGGAGCACCTAACAATTGATTCCTGGTATTTCTCTCACCGGTACAACCATCACATGGTATCTGCTCCTAGCCCCCAGCTGCTATCTCACATAGGTCTATGATTATCAACCAATTGGTGAGAGACGAATAGTCGGAAAGAATGAGCGCCGCCGTCAGGGATCAAACATGGGACCTCTAGAATGACAGCCCCACACGCTACAAACTGCGTTATGACGGTGGCAAAAATGTAATTGGTAGTGTGCAATTAGTTCTTACTCTTTTACTCTTTTATTTCATCCGCATAGAAATGAATTACAATGCCATTATCAAATATTTAATATGGTATACTTTGAGATACAGAATTTGAAATTGTTAATATTATACAGAAAGAATAAGATATCATGATTTGAATGTATCTTTATCATAAAATGAACTTTAATAATTCAAAAAAGGTTCAGTAAAAGGAAGTTTTGATCAACTAGTATAAATAACCCTTGTCATGATAAACTTAGAACATTTTTGTGTTTCAGTGGGAATTTCATTCTAAACTGCAAGTCTACACTATCTGAATTTTCGCTAAAATTCTTATACTTGTCCAGTTTCAAAGTAGTTGCAGATGATAATTTTTAGTTAATGAAACTTTTAGAAATATCTTAGATTGTGGTTTATGATGAAATTGCTTGAAACAGACCTTTTCTTCCATTTCCTTTTTTTCTAGCTTTATTTTTAAACATAACCATGTATAAATAATAACATATGTCTTGAAGTGATTTTCCCTAAATTTCCAGCCATCGATAGAAAATTGACTTCCTGATACTGTAGAGCAATCTGCAGAGTTATTCAACAGATATGGATATAACAGGGGGTTTTGGTCTTTCTAAATTTATCATTTCTCACTGAAACCCTAGTTTATGGGTACTCATTTGTATCGTCTCGATGAGATGATTCCAATGAGTACCAACAATATTGGGTTTTACGCTTGATTATTTAAGTCTATTATATTGAAGTCTATCTAACCCCTCAATCTCTTAATCGTATTGAGTAGCCTAGAGAACAAGGAAATAGTCATAGAAATATTAATATATTGCTTCCGACAACAATTGATGTAATCTGATTGAATAATTTATGAGTATAAATAACCCTTGTCATGATAAACTTAGAACAATTTTGTGTTTCAGTGGGAATTTCATTCTAAACTGCAAGTCTACACTATCTGAATTTTCGCTAAAATTTGGTGTTGTTAAAAAGGAGTAAAGCAAAACCTAAATCATGTTTTTTAAATGAAAGTTATTTTTTGAATGCGGTTTAACAGTGCTTTTAACATTAGTGCAATTATATTGTTGCAAATAGTGCACCTACCCATAGTTTTTCTGCTAAGTCTCACACCATTTCATTCAAGCCACCATCTGCTCAAATGAAACATTTCAGGAATCAAATAGAAGATGTTGACTTGCATTAACTAGATTGTCGCAAAACAGACAGATAACCCCTTTAAGTGCTAGTCCATTATGAAATGACGTTTTCTATCAAGGGGCCATAATTCTGTCAAAAGTCAATGGACTTAAACCAAAAAAAACCTTTCACATCTCTGCTTGATACAGATGACATCTTTAAAGCTTGAATGAAATCAATTCAAAGTTACTGAGAAATTGAGTGGATACAAAAAAGCTACAGACTGTTAGATGGACCGAGCAACAAGCTGTCTCATTATGTACCCCCCAAAAATAATTAATTATCTCACTCAGAAGATTTCAAAGGGACCACAAAAAATATAATTTGCAAGTAAAAATTATTGAAAAATATGAATCTTATTTTCACATTACCCCCTCAGTCTGAGCCTTTGAATATAATCCATGTATTCCATCATTCATGTCAAAACCACTGCTATCTGTCCCATCATCTGACACCAAACCAACAGATTTACATTCCATCAGATCAGAATGAGTGAAGAAAAAATCACTTTTTATAGAGTTTAGACATGATCCATCATTTAGATAGCTATCTAGCATCAGATCTATCTCTTCAATGATGCCACTGTGAAAATTTAGCTCTCCAATATTATCTCCCTTAGTATCAATAATATCGCTGTAAGAGTTGCCTCCCTTAAATGTAGTACATGAAGAGTTATCATTGCAACAGAAGCTTTTCTTATATTCACTTAATGTAAGCAAGTTTGAATGAGGAAGAAAATTAGGCAAACTTTGTGTATTATTTATGCAAGAATCTTTAAATGTAATTTGATGACCAGCAATGTTTTCTATTTGTGTATCCTCCTTTTCCTCCCTTTCTACAACATAATCGCTGGAGTTTTCTATGTTATGAAGGGAATCACATGTGCTTTGTATCTCAGCAAATAAGTCATCCACCATTCCCAAATCAAACTCTATTTCTTCCATTGTCTTTTCAGGAGTATATCTACCCCCAACACTGTCAACATTTCCAAACACACTGATTTCATGTTGGCTGCTTTTATTCAGATCATATGAAGACTTTCTACTATGTCTTTTGAAAGATTTTGAAGTCAGTTTCCACCATTTTGTCTTAGTTTCTGTTGCAGGCACTCTATCTACAACTTCAGATTCACTGTGACTGACTTTGTCAGAGGCATCATGTCTATTTATAGTACCACTGTCCTTTACTTCAACATGATGGTTAGAATAATCATTGTCCCCAGCAGAATTCTCATCCACTGTTGACTTTCTGTACAGAATACCTTCCACCATTGAAGATTCATCTGGCAAATCTGTAATCTTTCTTTTTGAACTTTTCTTTTTCCAAGTTTTCAAAACAAATCCTGGCCTAACATATTCATTTTGTCTGCATGGTAAACTTTTCTTTTCAACAGAACTTTTATCAGTTTCAGTGATTCTACTCTCCACATGATAAAAATTGCCAAACACAGTGTTCCTGGTCAGTGAAATATTGTTGTCATATATATGTTCTTCATCACCATGGCAACTATTTCTGCAAACCTCAGTATCTCCACATTTATATTTCGGGTCATTTACATCTAGGATCCTAGTAAAGTTGTTGTCATAAATATGTTCTTCAACTTCCTCTGTCTGGGTAACAGTTTCCACCAAATGACATTGAGACACTGCGGTAGTATTCAAAACATCTAGGTGATGAGCTTGTCCACCTAGACAACAACTTGTTATGGTTTTGAGACCTTTGAAACTCATCTTCTCTGCAAGCCAGGCAAGATTTAGGTTAAAGAACAGACTATTTATTGATATCTATATTATGGAGAGCTACAATAGCTTTTGTTTGTGGTAGTGTTTATTGTCAACTTTCATAATCATGTCTTTAATAGTATAGTTGAATTATGATTTTATTGACATAAGCCTCATTTAGACATCTTTAGTTTTATCCAAAAGTGTTCCACTAAGAACAAGTACATGTGAATATATGCAACCAGAATAACTGTCACTATCAATATGACTTCTATCTCAATTTTACGAAGATGAATGTTACTTATTGGATAGTACATGGTCAAGAACCTTAAGAAACTTATTAACACATGAAAATATAGTCTATAATAAAACAGCCAGGATATAAACAGTGCAGCAGAGTTGGATATGAGAGCTTTAATTATGAATTTAAGACAATTTCAATCTTACTTGAATATTTGTTAATAATTTAAGGGCGCACCCACAAAAATGCACACATTTTAAAGTTCCTATTCATGCAACAGAAGTCGTGGCCATTAAAAAATTCATCTATGTAAGGTTTCTAAAGAAAATCATACATGTAACATGTCTTTCAATGCATTATTTTTTTCAGCCAGAAGTTATCACTCAATATGATTTATTTCCCAAGGAATTCATCCAAATTTCATTCCCCTAATTGATAAGCCAATCATCCTCATTCTCTGTCTGTTCTGTCCTTGGGTAGAAATGAATGATCATCCTCAATAAGGTTTTGTACTCAAATGCCTGAAACAATGGTACCATGATGCATCCCCACATGTGCCAAATCATTGCAAAAAACATGGATATGATTATGAAATCATCTGGCTTGTTCAGTCTAAAGGCTAGGCTACGCAGGTTAAACATAAGTAGATCATACATTATGACGAAAAGATTGTGCATGGCACTAAAGCTGTCCTGGTTATAATTGAGCACTTCTAAATCTTTAAAATAATGTAATTGAAAAGTCAATATCAATCACTTGTCTGTCTGCATTTTAACCAACTGACATTTTTTAGCACATGAATATCATTTTCTTTTATATTGCTACTAGGTTTGCCTAAAATGTTATTGAATTTAAACAATCATATAACAGATGAGAAAACAACAATCTTAAAACTAATTATATCCATGTTAACGCTATTAATATTTATTGACAAGTTTTCATAAGTTTCACTTTAAACTTAACCTTTTTTAGTATCATCAATATTCTAAAAGTAAGCGTGTGTTTTGTGGTAATTAACCTCTGTTACAAAATCTAATTTGGATGTAGTTTTTCATATGTCATTAATGAAGACTTTTTTAGTCCTTAAAATGGATTATTTTTCTAATTTTATCCATCAAAAATTCCACATCTTACAAATATAATCCAATCATTTCAGAGCCAATCATTTGACTTTTTAAATACGGGGAAAGAAGGAGAAGGTTCGAAACCAAAATGAAGTAAATAATCTGTCATATTTCTTAGTAACTTCCTTAACCCTTACCCTCTTTATCTAACCACAATTTGTAATTTTTAAAGGCAAACTTGGTCTGTAGGGAATACAAAAATATCAATATGCATTCAATTCATTTCATTTTTCTAAAATAAAATTAACCCTTGTTATGCTGAATGAATTTTGGTTAAAAATTGGCATTAAAATCAAAGGACAAAAAGCACTGAAAGTTTCAGCTGTAGGTCAATTTTTATTTGAAAAACTGGTTTGAAAGAGAGAAACTCGTGGTATAGACTAACCTCAGACTGCACATATGTGCAGGCTAATGTTTGTCTATATCTCCTGCCAAAGCAGGAATATTCCGGGTTCAGCATGACAAGGGTTAATCTAATCATTCAGCTATAGATAAAATTCAAAAGTTCTAGAATGATGTCATAATTGATAGATGTGATTGAAAATTTTGCAGTTATAAATGCATTCAGAAACATCATGAAAAAGGCCTCCAGGGCACCAAAATGGTTTCTCTTTCCACCAATCTCTAATTAACCCTTGTCATGCTGAATAAATTTTGGCTTAAATTTTTATCAAAATCAAAGGGCAAAAAGCACTGAAAGTACCTACAGTAGGTCAATTTTTATTAGAAAAACTAAATCTATTGATAATTCTGGTTTGAAAGTGAGAAACAGGTGGTGACAATGTAGACAAACATCAGGCTGCACATATGTGCAGGCTGGTGTTTGTCTATAGCTCCTGCCAAAGCAGGAATATTCTGGGTTCAGCATGACAAGGGTTAAATACATTTTATTACTTGTTTGGTTCATTCTCATTGACAAATTTTCTTCACGCTTTTTTTTCTCAACCCCCAGAAATTCCTTTTAAAAATGTATTTTTTGGTGTAAATAAAGGCAGTGTTATCACCTATACATGTAGTTTCTTCTTTACATTATATAGTTCTTTTAGAACTCAGTATCATTCATTCAACAGGTGAGCAATTGAGCATTAAACTATCATAGACCACAAATAGATAGAGGGACTATTTTCAATTTTAGATCAAGCATTTTAATGATAACAATACAAAGTTATGTTGTTGGTTCCCATTGAAATGGTCTTGACGAGAAAATTCAAACATGTACGCACAACATAGGATATCATTGAGATATTAAGATTAGCATGGCTTAACCCCTCTTATCTGTACCTCAGCTATAAATATAATATTGGCTGGCAAACCAATATTTGCGCAAACCCATTAAATAAAATTTTCTTTTAAAATCAGATGAACAAATCCTTAACCATGTATCCGAGAAGCTGTCAGAGTATTCAGTCCTTTGAACCTGACAGAACAATATTCCCTATCCCCATACAATTTCACAGATTGGCATCGCTTTCAGCCATAAACTTCTCACAGTAAATCTAGAATTTGAAATTACCAAGTTTGTTAGCTAAAAAGTCAGTAAAAGACTATTTACAATCTAAAGTTCTTTATCACTAGAACTTAGTTTTAATATTTCTTTCAGCATACAAAATTAAATTTGACCAATAACAAGACTACTTTTTGTTACACTGTATGCACAAATGCAAGGTAAACTACTCTTCTGGCCTTACATCATTTACAATACAACTTCTAACTGTTCAAGAGAGATTATCTTTCTTTGTTTACAGCTAAAATCCTAATGAGAACACATTACTAAGATCTTAACTCTGTTCATGCTGAACTTTTCTAGTTCTTACCTTAACCCTTCTCATGAATAATAAAATCTTGTCAAATTTCTATAACAAGAGGGCAAGAATGGCCCTAAACCACTCATCTGATTTAAAGGGTCCAATGGATCTCACCCTTGAGTAACTTTCTTGCAAAGTTTCATTCACATTTGCCTTGTTGTTGAGGAGATATTTCAAGAATTCAAAGTGAAAATAATCCCTGCCCACCCATTGGTTACTGAGGAGAAGACGTTTAAAAATTTAGGACTCAAAATAAGCCAAAACCTACCACGCCCATATTATTGGGCCAAACCAAATTTTGCACAAATATCCAGGAGAGAGTCACCCAAGGAACAATCTGGTAAAGTTTCATTGAAATCAGCCTAGTGGTTCAGAAGGAGATGTTGTTCAAAGATTTCAGGCTCAAAATAAGCCCTGCCCTGCCACACCCATGTTTATGGGCCAATCAAAATTTTGAGAATAATATTTAAAGAGGGTCACCCAAGGAATATTAAGACAAAGTTTCATTGAAATTAGCCCAGTGGTTCAGAAGGAGATGTTGTTCAAAAATTTTAAAGTGAAATAATGCCCCGTCCTGCCACACCTATATTTTGAGGTCAATCAAAATTTCACGAATAAGTTTTGAGAAGGATCATCCAAGGAACATTTCTGCAAAGTTTAGTTGAAATCCACCTATTGGTTACTGAGAAGATGATGTTAAAAGCATTGTTGACGACTTCCAGCAGAAGAAACATCACCATAGAGGCATGATGGACAAATGGTGACCACAAAAGCTCACCTTGAGCATGTTGTGCTCAGGTGAGCTAAAAGACCAAGTGCTGATCAGAGTGAATGGATGCTGATATTGTGAGCACATATCTATCTTATAAATACATCTTACCTTTAAGGATTCATTGAAGAAATCAGTACCATATATGCCTAGAGGATGAATGGACCCAAATCTTACAATCACACACTCATTCAAGGTGCACCAGTGTCTCTTTGATTTCTATCATTTCTGTTACTGACTAAGCCACTATCATTTCTAGATAATACAGAATGATGTGACATTGTGACAATTGTTCTTACCTTAATAGATTCATTACTGGAATGTGCACTGACATCTCTCTGTATTCCACTGTCATTGCTGTTACTCGACACAACTGCCGTTTGAGACATTATCGCTAGTTTCTCCAAACTTTTTCTACTTGTAGAGTCCTTCCTCATTTTAGCACTAGAATTGCCATCGCGAGATATTTCCTTATTTGAAGAATTTTTACGCTGTCTTTCAGCCTTAGCACCGTCGAATAATCCAACACTATTTGCATATTCCAGGAAGTTTTTACAGAATTGGCACAATTGGGTAAAATCCACCATCACTTTCTTATCTGGACGTAACATTAATTCCGATAATCTCTGCTCACATTCACAATGACCTTCAACAATAAAATCTGAAAGAACGCTATCACAATTATCACTTTCTAATGACGTCACAGATGTAGAACTCCGCTCACGATGACCAGAAATATAACTAGTCCTTGAACCCTGGGAGCCAATACTGTGACTTCTGCGGGGAGATGCTCCAACAGGTTTTGGTGTTTTTGGTTTATGCGGTTGTTCCATGGGAGGGGACTGTACACTGTTAGAACTACTTGTAGCACTACATGCCGATGTTAAACTTATTTGATCAACATCAAGAGAACACACAGAACTGTTTGATGGCATACTTGTAACAGAGTTTGAATCATGACACGGTGTTGTTGGAGTAGAAAGAGTCTGTTTATTTGAATGTCTCTCCTGTGTTGGAGTGGGACAATTTGACCCAGACTCACTAGCACTAGCGTCCGCAAATGATTTGATGTAAATATCAGCTGAAGTATGCCGTCTACGAAAGTCTTTATTTGGTCCCGGTGAACTCGGTGGGGTATCGATACTTCCAATATCATCATCCCCTTGAAAAGCGGCAATTGGTGGGCTTACAGGATGTTGTGTTTTTAATGGACTACCAGACGGTAAACTTATTTCTGGTTTGTTCTTTTTAAATAATCCTTTGAGATTCATCCTCTTTGAGAAGAAGTCTTTGGCAGATTCACTTTGTTTGCTAAACAATGTCATGTTATCATTAAGAGATTTCCTTTTTGGTATAGATTTTTGTGATGAGGGTGAATTTTGATTCGATTCTTTCAACTTTGCTCCTACATTCTGTTCACTTATTAAATCAAGAGTACCTGCCTCCTGAGCTCTCCTAAAACTTGACGTCCTGCGTGCTCGAAGAGCTTCATGTTTTGTTGTAGGACTGGAACCAGATTCAGGAAGAGAAGAACTTGATTGCTGTGTTTTTCTATAAGTATTCTGTTCATTTTCCAATTCATGATCCTCAGAACCTAAACTATCCAGAGACATGTCCGATGTATGACTAGAATTTGAATATGACTCATTTCTCTGTCCGTTACATGCTGTGACATCGTCAGTATTATAAAACACATTATCGTCAGAATCCCTTTTAGTCAGAACAGTTTTTGCACATTGCCTTTTTAGACCTGGTCTCTGATTTTCTGTAACATCCCTCCTGAAGTCCTTTAAGACAGAAGCATTCCCTATTTGTGGAGAAGAGTCCACTGTGACATGCATTTTGCTCACAGAGTTTGAATCTTCTTCATCACTCAAGTCAGGTGGTCTTGAAGAGTCGTTTTTGTAATCGTCCATAGTTTCGAATGTGAAGTGTCCATTTTTGTACACAATGCGAGTGTCTCCGAAAGCTAACGACCCTGTAATGAGAATGATACATTAATGGATTTCAGAGACATCTTTCAACAATTTCTAGCTTAGATAACAAATTTCATATCTGTCAAGATATAAAAAAGAACATTTTACATTACAGAAAATTATTTAGACCCAAATCAGGGTTTACCACTAATAATTTTTTGCCACTATCCTGAAGGACCTGTTAAAGCTTAATATTACAGGTCCTCCTTGATTTAAATAGTTCAACCAGGAAAATTGCCTTTTTTTTTTTTTTCAACGATTTAGAAGTAAATTGATAGGAAAACATAGTGAGATTGCTTGTCACAAGCACTTTCTTCTTTTTCTACAATGTTGTCCATAGGTTGATGGAAAATTTTAGTATTGGAAAGGCAACATTTTTCTTAAAGTGGATAAATTGGAAGAAACAAGCAAATTCGTTGAATTGATATCCCCTGCCGAACATATTTTCATTGTCAATGGAGTTAATATCAAACTTAGGTACAGGTTATCTTTTATCTACATCAACCTATAGTTTTCAAGAAATAGGACGGAAACGAATGTCACTCTGTATGTATAAGGCTTAAACAGTCAGGGGCAGTAACTCTAAATTCCACAGTCGAACCGGGTAACCCTGACGATATGCGCATGTCCTCTTTGTAGTGAAGCTGTGTGCCAAGTTTCATTAAAAACCGGTCTACAGTTTTCAAGAAATAGCACGGAAACGAATATCACTATGTATGTATGTGGCTTAAACAGTCAGGGGCAGTAACTCTAAATTCGACGGTGGAACCAGGTAACCCTATGATTTGGGCATGTCCTCATTGTAGTGAAGCTCTGTGCCATGTTTCATTGAAATCCGGTCTATAGTTTTCAAGAAATAGCGTGGAATCGAATATCACTATGTATGTATATGGCTTAAACAGTCAGGGGCAGTAACTCTAAATTCGACGGTCGAACCAGGTAACCCCAACGATATGCACATCTCCTCATTGTAGTGAAGCTGTGTGCCAAGTTTCATTGAAATTTTAAAGAAATAGCACGGAAACGAATGTCGGGCGGACAGATGGACGGACGGATGGAAGGACGGACGGACAGACGGACATGGCAAAAACAATATCCCCCCCCCCCGAAAATTTTTTCGGTGGGGGATAATAAGGTTATCAATTATAGGCCTGAAGGGCCTGCAGCATAGTTAAACTTCTTCCAGTTCTCCCTAAAATCTACAGGTCTAGGACCCAAGGACATGTGTTAATGTCAATCCATACCCCACTCTTGGTTCACACATTGAAATTTCCATAAAGGTAGAACTTTTTATTCAGTTTGAAATAATATTTAGAGAGACAAGATAAATTTTATCTAAACATTCCATGAATAACTGAATATATAATCTTATGTATTGAATAGGATGTGCATCACATAAAATCTATATGGGGTATATTAAAATGTAATACAAGTCAATTTTACCTCAACCAGAATATAACTTCTTTCTGTACTATTTTGATAAGTCCATCTTGCTTGAGGGACCTTGTCTATTTACCCTTGTCATGCTGAACCCGGAATATTCCTGCTTTGACAGGAGGTATAGACAAAGATCAGCCTGCACATATGTGCAGTCTGATCTTAGTTCATACCCCCTGAAGTTCATTTTAATACCAGAGAGGTGTAAAACAATGCATTTTCAGAATCAATACTCACCTAGAAAAGACAACTTCCAGTGCTTTTAGCACTTTGATTTTACATTTATTTTGCAAAGATTTTTATTCAGCATGGTAAGGGTTAAGCAACCATTTTTATTCAGCAACTGTTTTTAAAACCCCCTTCTTAAAACTAAAATATGTTAAAAAGTAGATATTATTGCTCTAATAACTATCTTGAATGATTCCTATGTTGTACAAACTCAACAGAAAAATCTCATTAAGATGATTCCAATTAGTTTGTACAACATTGGATTATTGGGAAATACAAAAATATACATATTCAATCCAAATTTTGTTTCTTATTTGTAAACCAAACTTGTACCATTTGATAAGTTAAAAGTTAAAAGTTGGGTTTATAGGCTGTTTCTAAGCCAGGTATATTCAACCGATTTCCCACTTTAACCTGCGATCATCGAATTGCAAGTCGGTTGTTAACATGTAATAATTCTCAATAACGATCAATTTTTTTCTTTTTTTTTTTTTTTTTTTTTGGGGGGGGGGGGGGAGGGTCTTCTTAGACCCCATTTTACTGTACATTACCAGAATTGATGACAATATCTTATACTTGTCCAGTTTCAAAATTATTGCAGAATCCGATGATAATTTTTAGTTAATGAAATTTTAACTTTTAAGAATATTATTATTATTTTTTTTTTTTGAGAAAAAAGATTGTGGTTAATGATGAAATTGCTTGTAACAGACTTTTTCTTCCATTTCACATTTTTCCAGGTATTTTTTTAAGGCTCTGTAAATCAATGGGATATAATACAGAAATGGATTGTTTAGCTGCTTTTCTATTTCTTTTATATGATTTCAAGTCATAATCAACCTTTAACTCTCTTTTCATTTCGTATGATCATTGCACTAATATTTCCTTTGTATCATCGATAATTTTGTTAGATATAACTTCAGCTATCATTAAACTATTCATAAGTGTAGATATGGACTCTCGGGATTCAAACGTAGAGGCAGAACACTATAAAGATAAATTGATGGCTCAATGTGAAACAGTTGTAACTGCCTATAAACATATAGGCAGTTTCAACTGTTTCACGCTGAGCCATCTAAATGCAAAAAATGTATACATATCATTTTGACAAAAGCACCTTATACATATTTTATTAGTATGACACTTTTTGATAATGATAACTAGCTTCTTACCCTGTAATAATTCCAAGCTAATCCATTATTTCTATATATCCTTCATGAAATAACCCAACACCATTCATAAACTTTACGAATAATGGCTACAGAAAACTGGACACACAAATAAATGATAATTTATACAGGCTTATTAGCAATTTACTGCCAAATAAAGATCATATTAACCTCACAGTAGTAAATGATAGCCATTTAAGAAAAAATGCCGGATATTATCATGTTGACACTTTGTCTGATTTACGCGAGTGTGTCTATCTTTGACGATCTTCTCGCTTCATAAGTTTTCTATGAGGGACTTGAATTACATAGACCTCCCCCTTTTCTGTGAGCACCTTAACACTATCAGGGCCTGAGGTTTTCTGTTTTCTCATGCTCAACTGAGAATTTTCTCAAAATTCAACATAAGATTAAAAATGATTTTCTCTTTTATTACTTTAATAAATGTAAGAAGATAAAAGAGAAAAGATGATAATAATAAGCTGTTATAAACAACTTATTTCTTTTATCTTTTATTTCAATACCTCTATTTCAATTCTAAATTCGAGAAAATTTAAAGTTAATAATCATATCCTCTGTGAAAAGTATTTTTTGTTTTTTCTAAAGCAGAGATATTACTTTGAAAGCGTAAGAAAAGAGTTTTTAGAAATGAGAAAAAATTGTTTGATGGATTGTGCTTGGGCCATTTTCAAACAGTTTTTCCCTTCAATTGCAGCATATGAAGCCCTTACACTGCTTCCTGATTACTTAAGCATTGCAACCACAATATTTTATCCAAGCCAAAATCAGTTCAATAATCTCATTTAATCCTTTCCTGTTTTACAAAATTTTGGACCTGTCCAAATTCAAAGGTTTTGCAGACGAAAATTTAAAGTGGATTTAATTTGAAAAATAACCATTCAGTAGGGTAGAAAACAATGTGGAAAAAGAAGAAATTGCTTATTAGAAGCAATTTATTCTTTTTTCACAATGTTTTCTCAATCATAAATACATGGGAATGTAAAAAGCAGGGATTAAACAGCAAAGGGTTAAAAGCACTGCTTCAGGGTTCAAAGACATTTAAAGGACAGGAGTTTGGGAGTCTAAGACTCCTTATTTACCAGTAGAGACTCCTTCATTATAAAAGTGAAGAGTCTCACCTTAAACTCATTGGTTCATAGGAAATTTATTTCATGAATTATAATAAATACACAGGACAGTTTCTGTTTACACTTTTGCTTGCATCTTGTATTATTTTAAAGGGTCTTTTTCAAATATCTTTTTGATGGAATTCCCAGATGGTCAATTTTTGCTTGACATGTCACATTTATGAGTTGATAATCATAGACCAACATGGAATAGCAGCTGGAGGCTGAAAATGTAAAGGTAGTAATGGTATGAGAAATACCAAGAATCCATTGTTAGGTGCTCCAGCCCAGATATAACTGATAGATTGTTGAAAGCGGCATAAAAACATCCATTCAAACAAACAAATTATGAAAATTTTACAAAATGTATTTTTTCATAAATAACCGTAACAATGGATAAGCACACAAAGCAACACCATTTCACAACCTGAGAAAAAAAGCGTCATCAGCAAAATTGATTAATGCATGGGAAAAGACTTCTGGATTATACATTATAATATTCATAACACCGTGGCTATAAAAAATACAATTTTACACAAAAATCTTACCCATCCTAGTGTTATCTTGCTGTGAAATTTGCATCTTTACTTTGTGTGGATCTATAAAACCCATTATAAGTTTTAAACTGTCAGATTCTATATGAAACAATTTGCCTTTTTTGACACTTCAAAAGTCTGTCTTAAGTTTTTCCTACAATGTACATGTATATAGAAAGCATGCAGTGTAAACTAAGATCAGCCTGCACATCTGTGCAGGTTGATCTTAATTTATACTGTATGCCTAAGCTTTGTTTACAGCAGGCATATACCATAAAAAAACATGAAAAGCATTAAAATTCTAATAACGAATTGTGCAGCTAGCATTCATCCCTAGCTGACATACTAACCCCAGTTTTGGGGGCTTGGTTTCTTCTTTGATGCACAGATTTGTATTTCCATTGACAAACACTTAGCCTTTCGTGTAATGTGATATTGAGACAATTTTCTTTTACTTTAGGAAGAGAACAATAAAGACTTTTCCAAATTACATATCATCTTGATAGAATTTGGTCTAATAATGGTAAAGAGAAAGATTTTTTTCATGGATGTTTTTGTCTCTTTTTATTTTTGTGGAGGGCATTAGGTGGCATCAGGTACAATTGCTGACATTTGCTAGTTTAAGGTATAAACAAATGGTGGTTATTTTAATGTTGTTCTGAAACATTTATTTTTGAAACAAAGTCCTATGTTGTGAGTACATTGAAGGACTAGATTGACAGTTTGAACCTTGGCTACTAGACTGCCATAATGCAATATTATAACATTAGCAGAGATCATTTTGGGGTTAGATATTGAGAGATTCTCTCATTTTTCTGTCAAAAATCTCAATCAAACTGGTTTAATGAACAATCTAAAAGCAAACTGTATTTCAGCGAAGGATTTGATAAAATTTCTCGCTAAAAAATCTTAATTTCTTATTAGATTGGCTGAATGAGATATTTTGGCACACGATATTCTGAGCCAGAATTATCCCTGCATTGGTGGTATGAGCATTCTCCAAAAATTCATGGGCCCTCAATGCCACAGTTAATGTAGTGGACCCGTAAAAGTTCCACAAAATTTTACCAGAGATGAACTTAAAAATAACAGTGTAAAACCAAGGTTTCCTTATGGCCTCATTTGGAAACCTCGGTTAACATTGCAGAAGATCACAAGTTCAGAATGTTGCTGAACTATTACGGTGTCCACTACCTTAAGGGGCCTGAGCTTGACTGGCTGGCCCACTGCCACTAGTCATTTACCATGATGAGTACTTATCAATCAGGGTTCGACACTTACATCTGAGAGAAAGGAGTAAAGCAGACTCCATACAAAATGAGATGTTTGTAAAACATTTATCCCACCCCCCCCTAAATGCATGTCAATGGCCTATTCTTTGTCAATCAACAAAGGGAAATAACTAAAAAGAATATGATAAGTCGAGTTATGGTTCTTATGCACTGCACTTCTCCTCAATGAGATCTATCCATCTTTTGAAGTTTCATGATTCTAGCTTGCATACTTTAAGAGATATGCTCCGGACATAAAAAAGGTCTACAGACAGATTGACCGACATGTACAAAGCAAAATACCCCCTTTTCTTTGAAAAGGGGGCATAATTAGGGAGCCCTAATTTCTGTATTTTGGGGAAAAAATTGTGGAACAAGCAATTTCGTCTTTTCCATAATATTTCCACCAAAGAGATATGACAGTTTTTCTTTCTAAGTAATTAGTAGAAACAACTAAATGTTATATACAATACATTTTGTATCAAACAGATCTGAAATTTTGACTGATGTAGTATATGGTTTGAGATCATCTGTTTGTTGTAATATTCTATGACTAAGGTGTCCTTTGGGCTCATAACTTGCAAAATAAAGGAGTCTTGCCATTAAAAGAAGGAGTCTAGGACTACCGCACTCCCCTTAGTGTCAAACCCTGTCAATGCCAACAACATAAAGTTCACGGTATTTCTGTTATAAAATTTGAATTCAAAATCCATTGAACTTTTTCCATCTTTTCCCCTGTTGGTGACTTTTAACAATTTTCAAACAAGAACCTACATTCAGCCATCTTTTAAAACATCTCACTTAATAATTATGACTATCCTTATGATAGCCATTTTTGTACATCTCACTTGAAAAGTATGTAATTTGCCTTGAGACAATTAATCCACTTGTCATAATTATTGTATATGATATTATATGACAAGCCTGGAGCAAGAATTATTAATTATAATGATACCTACTTAATTACAATGATTTGTGCTTAAATAGAATTATGATCATGAGTACTCATTTCATCCAACTTTGACTGGAATTCTTATAAGAAGCTGGTTTGAGCACTAAGAATATAACATGAAAAATCATATGTTTAAAATATTTGTCCTTTATAAATAATAACATTGCCATCCCCTGCCATGAAAGCTTGAAAGTAAATTGAAGCCTAATAGATTAAGTATTCTTTTGTACTTAAAGGGATATGCCCCCTACAAAATCTAAGTCTTTAAAATAACAAAGGGCAATAACTGGAAATTATGCAAGCAAGAGTTATAGTAATTGTGCACTGCACTTCTCTTCAATAAGAACTATCAACCTATGAAGTCTCAAGTTGAAAGCTATTATTCCTTAAAAGATATGCCCCCAACAAAGAGTAAGAGTTTAAAATAACAAAGGGCAATAATGCCAAAATCCTGCAAGCAAGAGTTGTTGTTCTTAAGCACTGCATTTCTCCTCTATGAGATCTATCCACCGATAAAGTTTCAAATTTATAGCTAATTAACTTTCAGAGATATGCTCCGGACAAAATCTAAGTATTTAAAATAACAAAGGGTAATTACTCCAAAATTATGCAAGTGAGAGTTGAAGTTCTTAGACACTGCACTTCTCCTTTATATAATCTTTTCATCTATCAAGTTTCAAGTTGATAGCTAGTTAACTTTCAGAGATATGCTCCCGACAAAATCTTAGTATTTAAAATAACAAAGGACAATAACTCCAAAATTCTGCACGCAATAGTTGTAGTTCTTGTGCACTGCACTTCTCTTCCATGAGATCTATCCACCTTTAAAGTTTCAAGTTGACAGCTATTATATTTTAGGGGATATGCTCCGGAAAAGTTAAGTGACAGAATGACCCAAAGATGGAATGACATACCGAGACCATTACTATCCCCTTTGCCAAAAACGGCAAGGTATAATAATTCATTGGTTGATAAAGTTGATGACTGAGCAAGATGATTCAAATGAGTACCAACAAGAATGGATTTGACGGCCGTACAATTAAATATTGATAAGGTTTCAAAAATCAATTTTACTTATCATTAGTTGTAAAAAACTTTTAGTTATACCATGTCAAGTTTCACTTATAATTTTGTTTCTTCTGTAAATTAGTACGTTTGCTAGGCCATTGTCTCTAAAATGTCTTGCCAAAGGACATACCTTCATTAAGAGCAGTGCACTCTGAATTTGTTCCCTAAACCTTTGATCACAAGTTCATTGTCCTACCCAAGCTTAGGAGCACCTGCTGGAACATTTATATCAGGAAAGGCATTCTGTATAGCCTAAACCTTAGCTGTTTTACTTGAAAATTGACTGGGTTGTTTTTTAAAAAAAAATTCCCTAATGATTATTATTATCCTAATTTCCTAATCCTAGCTAATATTTACTGAACTTTTATGAGACAAGGTACTTAATTTGAATTTTTGTTTAGACTTGAATATTTAATTCCTTTTACATTTATAACCAGACAAACCATGAACCCTGACAGGTGTAATGTACATGTTGATTTGTTTGGGTTATTATGCCACTTTTAACAATCTTTCAGATATATTGTGGAAGCTTGAGACCTCACTATGAATTCCTCCAAATTTCTCACACCAGTACTACCATAACATCCTTCATCAGCCTTCATCTGCTATCCCACATTGGTTTAAGATTATAACCCCATTGGTTGAAAACAAAAAGTTGGAAAGGATGAGTGCAACCATCAGGAATCAAACCTGGGTGTAATGTGCATGTATTGGTCAGGAAAACCTGCTAATCTGATAAGCAATACAATCTTTACCCTTGTCATGCTGAACCTGGACCATTCCTGCTTTGACAGGAGGTATAGACAAAGATAAGCCTGCATAGTCTGATCTTAGTATATAAATTGGTTTCTTTTACAAACCGGAAATTCTTTAAACAACCAAACAAACCATGAACCCAGACAGGTGCAATGTACATGTATTGGGCAGGAAAACAGGCTTATCTGATCAGCAATACACAAAATAATTATTTGTTTTTTCTTATCATCTGTTTCCAGTTAATTAATCATTGAAGACATTCATTGCCACTTACTTAACCCTTTCGATCCATGTACAACCTATGTATATGGTATATCATATAAATCGATGGCTCAGCGCGAAACATATAGGGAGTTACAACTGTTTTGCGCTGAGCCATCATTTTGTGCTTGTGCATGACATTTCCAACAATTTCAAACGTGGGCAAAGCAAAGACAATGGCCAGTCTGTGCATTCGTTCAGTCTCTACCAGAATCTTTGCTACCATGCGATTTGTGGGTAGAAAAGGTCTCCAAGTTGTTCTTTCTAAATGCCGATACCATCAAGATGACAAATTGTCAGATTTTTGTTTCATATGTGGTGTTCGTAATCGAGAAGTAGAGTGTCTGCTTGTTGATTTAGAGGTCTCAAGTTAGATTTTCAGGAGCAGCTTTAAATGTCAATTCCTTTTTTGGCTACCCACTTGGCTTTAGAACTGGTTCTTTTCCACGAAGAAGCATTGGGTTAGATTAGTTTATGTTTAGAGGACCTCTTTCCCAATTAATGATAAAGAAATACAATATAGGTCTAAGCTAACTAAACTAAACTGTTCTAAAACAGCCTCGATGAAATTTCTCAAATAATGCCTGAGTGGGAAAAGGCAATTAAGCGAATACCATACCTGTAGGTAAACTTAAGCTCCGTCTTTTATTTCCCGTCGTTCCTGACTTTCTTAGCCTGCGTTCTTTCTTGTTGATGATTGGTTGCTGTTGTTCTGTTTGTCGGGATCGAATGTTGTGGGCTGTCTGTAATGAGTCATCTTTGCTTTCTTCCACTTCTACGATCTCTGACAGCAGCTGAAACAACACATATAAGACAACATGAGCAGGTGCGCCATGGCATATGACAGTTTCAAGTTGTGCACGAATCACAGGCTTTGAGCTGCCTGGACAGCATCAACTAATCATGGTATCATACAGACACACTTTGTATCTACAAAATGTAGTTTGATGGCTCAGCACAAAAGGGTTGTAACTGCCTATATGTTTATAGGCAGTTGAAAACATTTTGTGCTGAGCTTTTGATTTGTCTTTATATTTATAACCAGATGATCAAAATTTAACAATGATGTCGAAGACAACAGTTCATAATTTTTGAAAGACCGTTTTTTGTGTTCTTGCTGTAGACATCTTATTGGAGACATTGTAAGCAATACAGAGTAAGCCTTTAAGAACCTATTTCTTTATTTTTCACAAAATCTTCCTTTAATTTTTGTATAATTGAAATGCAGAAAAAGTTGGGGATGTTGGTTTAAAGCAAGATATCTCATGAACAGTAAAAATTGAAAATTAATCTTTTCTCTAAAAACCTTTGTAATTATACATTTAAAATGAATCTCATATCAAATTCATTCAATTAAAAGAACCAACAATACGGCATTTCATTGAAAAATGTATACCTTCTTTAATGTAGTCTTAATTAAGGACTTAAGTTACTAGAAACTATATAACACAGCAGAAAACATTGGATGCTATCAAGTTCTCTGTAAAACAATTAATTAATTCCATGAATCCAACACTATCATTCACTTCTTTAAGTATCGCTGAAAATGACCATCAGTTTGAAAAAGTCAATTCTAGAACCAATGAAATCCACAAATTTATGAAAAGCACTTATAAATACTTTATATTACCTTCATATCACACATATGAAACTAATAGTACACAATACGCAAGCAAAACCACTCGACCTTCACCTTCAAAAATTCCAGTTTGGCTTATGCTAGTTGACATCAAGTAGATTCTCTCTTACACAACTGTACATACTAAACCATGTCTTTGATTGAAAGAATTATTGAATTATAATTGAAGTGGCGGAGATAACTTCCAAAATAGAGCCATGTGTTCAAAATGAATTTTATGCATCAATATATCAAGCCACAATGCTTATTACCAAGCTACTATCAGTTTATCATCCCAATTTACCAATCCCAATTCTCCCAAAAGGAAACAAGAATATTGCTTGGGTATACCCTTGGCTTGCAAACCTGCACTAACAGCACAGCATATCAAGCAATAATCATTATCATCTTGCTCGAGCGACCACGTCTATTAAGCGAATGTTTGTATTAAGCGACCGGTTTCAAAATTGCCCTTTTCTAATGGAAATATCTTAAGAATTAGACATTATTGGTATAAAATGTATTGTAAATGAATCATGTTGTTAAAACTCAATAGAATCGTCACTTAGACGATTCTATTGTGTTTTAACAACAAACAATTATTGACAAATTCGCACTTATTACATACATATTCAATTGAAATTATGTTTTCTTATTTATGTTTTCTCATTCTCTTCAATGACCGCTTTTTTATGGTCCCGTAAGTGGTCGCTTAATACAAGGTTTACTGTATATTCTTTGATGTTGAAGAGAAAGACACGTCATCTTGATTTGAAATGTACCTAGTACTACGAAAAGACATTTACGTCAATTACACTTCATTTGAGATATTGTGAAGTGTTTTAAAAAGCATTGAAGAACTCTTCATATTCTTTTGATATTCTATGGTATAAGTATAAATGAAGACCTTTTCAAATAACATTAAGGTAACAAAGAACTTCTTGCAGTCAAGAAAATGACTATTTTCAAAAAGAGTTGAAGACACATAGATGAGGCTAGTGGTAAAGGTTGGCTTTGTTAACTTGACAGTGACCTCTGTCATAAAAATAGTTGACAAGAGCACTGCCTCTTGGTGCCTAGGCTCAGCTGTTGAGTGCTGGTGAGTGAAAAAAAAATCTGAGTCCAAAAAGGGTCATAATTTGCACAAAATGCACCTAGAGATATCCTCCTTGATAGTATAGGTTGCTCTTTTGATGGTGAACATGTGTGCCAAGTTTCAAAAGAAGAACTAGAGATATGTCAGTGTGTCAGTTTTCGCATGATAACAACAACAACGATGAGTACAATGACAGTGGCAAGGACACCAAGGCTACAGCAGTATACCTTGCGTTTTCTCCGAAAACAGCCGAGCTTAAAATAAATGGAACGTTTCATGGGGTCTGTACAAAGCTGATGTATGTGCCTAAAGATATATGTATATGTATATCAGCTAGGCACTTATTTGTAAGTATAGATAGTTCTTTTGATAGTGAACAAATGTAGAGCAGGGGTGTGGAATTCCCATGCCCGACTTGTCCGACTCGAGCTTTTGTACTTGCGGACAAGTAAATTTTTCTAAGCCACTTGTCCAAGGACAAGTAAACACCAGGGCAAATTTTTGAATGTTACTTAAAAGAATTAAGAGAGAAATCATCCCAATGTTCATATCATAGGGTAGAAAACATTGTTTTTAATGAAGAAAATGCTGGATCCCAGCATTTTCTTCATCAAAAAGCAATGTTTTTTTCAATTTTTTCTATTTACTCTGTAGCGGACAAGTTCATTTTGATCCTGGACAAGTAGAAATTCCGCTTTTACTTGTCAAAGGACAAGTGGAGAAAACTCGTATTTCCACAGCCCTGTAGAGTTTCCAGAAAATATTTTTTAAAAATAAAGTATATATGATCTTGTAAATTTTGTCCCCTCACTGCAATTTTAAATTCCAATGAAGATTTCAAGCAAATAGAGCTACACACTAAAATCATGAAAAATCCTTCATAATTTCTTCTAATGAAACTAACTCATTACAACTGCAGCAAATAAACTGAAACCTTTTTCGAGTTTTCCAATCTAAAAACCACAAAGTGACGCCAAACCTAATTTAAAAGTCCTGCACACAACTTTAACAAGTCTTCAGCTCTATTACATAATTCTAGGGGAACAGGGGCCCGTTTTACGAAACTTCTTACGAACAAATTGATCGTAAGTCAAAATCACAAATCGTACCCGGTGTTTTCATTTATTGTTAGATTCTGCCTTGCAATATCTCATTGAAATCGTTTTTAGAAGACGATTCCAATGAGATGTTGCATGAAAGAATTCCATATTTACTTACTACTGTAGAAGCAACTTTAATTTTTGACTTACGCAAAAAATGATCGTAAGATGTTTAGTAAAACGGGCACCAGGGGTCTAATTCTTTTGAGTTCTCTAAAATCTTGTTATGCTTCTCATTCAAATTATCTACTTGACTGAACATAAATATTTTTGACCATGTCAGTAATATTTGGGTAGGAAGCCTAATTGATCCCTTCTACTATCGATCACCAGGACCTTCCTCTATCACTCATGCCGAACATTTAGCTCAATTCGAATTTGACCACTTGATTTGGCTTGATCGAGTTGATCAGATAGGATCGGTAGTGGGAACATAGCATTATTTAGATTCAGGCTGCATGTTGAAGCGTGGGCATCTACTTGAGTGCACCTTAAGTACTTTTCTTAAACCTTGGAAGATCACTCAGTGATGGAAATGGTGTTTTATGTAGCTGCAAAAAAACTTTTGCTCAGATCACAACAAAAGCCATATACATTTTGTTCATATGGTTAAAATAGTACTTGAGTTTGGCTTGTGAAATGCCTTGCCCAAGATCATTCACTCAGATCACTTCCCCTTACCTAATTGAGCCAAAAATTTTGCAATACAAGGTGCCTGAACAATGAATATTACAACAAAAATGGAGCCCCTGTGACACCCCTTCATCTGATTGTCATCAAGAAACTAAGTCTGGTTCTAAAGCACTTTTTAATTAATCTAACAGAATCAGTCTGTGGTTTCCCAGTCAGGCAGTTACAGTCCGCAACATGGTTTTATTTGACAACTATTGCACACAAATATATAGACATAACAAAGACAATTTCTGGTAAAATCCATTATTTTTCACCCTGGCAGGGCGGAGTCTAAGTTAACGTGGCATAGCACATAAGATAAAGGTAACCAAGCTTCTTGAATATTGACTCCCTTTTTTGATAGATAACTTACAATATTGGTTTGAAATGTTAAACCTTGAGTGGGGAACCAAATAGTCGCAACCTATCAAGCAGATTTAAATCCTCTTGGTTTTAAGATACCCTTAATTACACAAATTAAATATAATTGAAGAATTTGAAGGATCCCAAAACATTGAAAAGTAAACTGATCAAATGAAGTAATGGTGCCAGGTGAATAATAATGCAGAATACTATATTGTTAACAAATTGAGTTTATGAAACACAAATGCCCCCAAAACAGCATTTTTTAAGAAACTTGACCTTGACAGATGACCATGACCTTGTCACATGACCTTGACCTTTGTACCAGCAGATGCATATCATTGAGATCTATCATCATGCCAAATATGATAATTGTATCTTGAATAGCCTTGAAAATATTGGCAATGTTAAGTTTTTTGGTTAAGTTTTGCCGACAGACAGACAACAGTAAACAATATGCCCCGATCTTTCCACAAAAACTTGGCTTGTATTTATGAGTCTCCTAGTCCTAGATATCCTTGACCTTAGCCTTAGTGCAGTTGTTACAGCTTTAGAATCTCAATCATATTGTAGGGTTTTAAAGGATATTAATTTTGCGAGTATGAGGCTCACAAATTAGAAGCCAGGAGCCTCAAAAAAATCAGATGTGAGTCCAATAGACATTCTAAAGGAATCAATTTCAGAATTAGAAAGCCATGAATGGCTTGTGTCGCTCCACAGGCTTGAATTTCTCGTAATAGCAAATCTAAGTTTTGACTAGATTTTTAGATATTTTGGCTTCTACTGATGTTGAAAAGATCTTCAAATTTTCCACTATTATAACATATATAGAGAAATGACCTCCGCCCATAATAGACATATTTTTCTTCAAATCACAATAATTTTTGGCTGAATAATAATGGATCACCCGAGGATCATACTAATGAAGTTTGATTGATATCCATCATTTAGATTCTGAGAAAATGATTTTCAAAGTTTGCACTATATAACATAATAGAGAAATGACCTCCGCCCATAATAGACATATTTTTCATTCGATCACAATAATTTTTGGTAGACTGATAAAGGGTCACCCAAGGATCATTCATGTAAAATTTGGTTGATATCTATCATTTAGATTCTGAGAAAATGATTTTCATAGTTTCCACTATATAACATATAGAGAAATGACCTCCGCCTATAAAATACATATTTTTCATCCGATCACAATAATTTTTGATAGACTGATAAAGGGTCACCCAAGGATCATTCATGTAAAATTTGGTTGATATCCATCAGTTGGATTCTGAGAAAATGATTTTCAAAGTTTCCACAATATAACATATAGAGAAATGACCTCTGCCCATAAAATACATATTTTTCATCCAATCACAATAACTTTTGGTAGACTGATAAAGGGTCACCCAAGGATCATTCATGTAAAATTTGGTTGATATCCATCTGTTAGAACCTGAGAAAAGTCACTTTTTACCATATTTGGAAATTAGCCACGCCCATTAAATCCATGTTTTTCATTGGATCAAAATTTCTTGAACAACTTTGAAAGAGGGTCACCCAAGGATCATTTCTGTGAAGTTTGGTTGAAATCCATCCAGTAGTTTCTGAGGAGAAGATTTTTAAAGAAAAAGTTTACGACCGGACACACGGACGCACGGACGCATGTACGGACGGACGCACGACGGACACAACGCCATGACAATAGCCCCAGTGGCTTTCAGCCAGTGGAGCTAAAAATTGAAGACCGTTTAGAACAGTCCTCAATTCTTTTCTGAAGTTGAGCCCAAAGTTTTCATAAGTACCCAACACTTTCTTTACTTTTAACTAGAATACAGCTCTAAATTCAATGATAAGGTTTAAATCTGAAACAGGAGCTACAAAACCTTAAGAAAGGACGGCTTAAGATCCAAATGATAAGTCCTTTGGACCCTGTTTTGTTCAAATCGTACTAAAACCCTTTCTTGTCCAGGCTATGGTCCCTGCTCTTGCTTGTTTTCCTTTAGGCAATGGGTGTATAATCTTATACCAATGGCCCAGTGTAAAACAGTTGTAACTGCACATAGGCAGTTACAACCGTTTTGCGCTGAACCATCGAAACAACATTGAGATGAGCAGCTGGAGGCTTAGCGGGGATGTTAAGATAAGAATCAGGTGTTATCAATGCCAATATTCCATGGTTAGGTGCACCTGACACCAACCATTGACTGAAATACTGAAAAGTGGCAATAAACCATTTTCAAACAAGAAAAGCAAAACCATAAACCTGCTTTACAATAATTCAAGGCTCTTTCCATCTGTTTGGTAATAATTGGAAAGGCATAGTTTTACAAGACATATAAAGTGGTAGGAACTGATTCTCTGTTCAAAGGTTCAAGAAGATGTAAGAAATATTGCAATTACACCGGAAAATGAAATGAACATGCTTCTTAAAAGTTTTCAAATGATGACTCAACTGGAACAACGAAAGTTATTTGATTTGATTTAGGTATATCATGGCCATAATCATCCAAAAAATCCCGAATAAAGTGGAAACTGGGTGAATACAATACTTGCAGTACTGCAGACATGGAGACTGTGTATAATTACACCAGGGTGCAACATAATGTAACATTATCTCTGGGTGTGCAACAACTCATGTAATTGAAGGTCTCAGATTGCACCAAGATAGTATCATTATTAAATATTGTAATGTAGAAATTAAATTTTCCTTCCTTGCTGCTTTAAACATACTTCTAAAAAACATCAAAAACCAATAAAATTTGGAACAGGCTGCACTCTGGAAATGATTTGTTTGTGTCTCAAAGGGTTCAATAAGACTCATCATACACAAAGGGTCCATGGGACTCAAATAAGGACCTGTTTTACAAAATGTCTATAAAAAATTTTTATCAGAAGTCTAAATCACAATCGTACCTAGTGTTTTCATTCATTGTTAGATTCTGCTTTCTGCTTTACAATATCTCATTGGAATCCTCTTTAGGACAGATGATGCATGACAGAATTCTCTATCTAGTTACCACTGTAGAAGCAACTTTAGTTTTCACCTTGCCAAATAATTTATTGTTAGAAGTTTAGTAAAACAGACTGCAGAATCTTAAACAAGAGGGCCATAGTGGCCCTAAATCGCTCACCTGAATGAACTGTCATAAATAGTTTAAAGTAGATTTAGAAAGGATGAAGAATTCTTACCAAATTTCAGGTCGATTGGGCAAAAAATGATGCCTCTACACTGCTTACAAGGTTTTTCTAAGATTTGACCCTGTGACCTCATTTTTGACCCCACTTGACCCAATATCAAACTAGACCTAGATTTCATCAAGATGATCATTCTGACCAAATTTCAGGTTGATTGGGCAAAAAATGTGGCCTCTAGAGTGTCTACAAGGTTTTTCCCAGAATTGACCCCGTGACCTCATTTTTGACCCCACTTGACCCAATTTCGAACTGATCCAAGATTTCATCAAGACAATCATTCTGACTGAATTTCAGTTTGATTGGGCAAAAAATATGGCTTCTAGAGTGTCTACAAGGTTTTTCTAAGATTTGACCCTGTGACCTCATTTTTGATCCCACTAGACCCAATTTCGAACTTGTCAGAGATTTCATCAAAACAATCATTCGGACCAAATTTCAGGTTGATTGGGCACAAAATATGGCTTCTAGAGTGTCTACAAGGTTTTTCTAAGATTTGACCCAGTGACCTAGATTTTGACCCCACTTGACCCAATTTCAAACTTGTGCGAGATTTCATCAAGACAATCATTCTGACCAAATTTCAGGTTGATTGGGCAAGAAATATGGCCTCTAGAGTGTCTACAAGGTTTTTCCCAGAATTGACCCTGTGACCTCATTTTTGACCCCACTTGACCCAATTTCGAACTTGTCCAAGATTTTATCAAGACAATCATTCTGACTGAATTTCAGTTTGATTGGGCAAAAATATGGCTTCTAGAGTGTCTACAAGGTTTTTCTAAGATTTGACCCTGTGACCTCATTTTTGACCCCACTTGACCCAAATTCAAACTTGTCCGAGATTTCATCAAGTAAATCATTCAGACCAAATTTCAGGTTGATTGGGCACAAAATATGGCTTCTAGAGTGTCTTCAAGGTTTTTCCAATATTTAACCCTGTGACCTCATTTTTGACCCCACTTGACCCAATTTCGAACTTGTCCAAGATTTTATCAAGACAATCATTCTGACTAATTTTCAGGTTGATTTGGCAAAAAATATGACTTCTAGAGTGTCTACAAGGTTTTTCTAAGATTTGACCCTGTGACCTCATTTTTGACCCCACTTGACCCAATTTCGAACTTGTCCCAGATTTCATCAAGACAATCATTCTTACCAAATTTCAGGTTGATTGGGCAAAAAATGTGGCCTCTAGAGTGTCTACAAGGTTTTTCTAAGAATTGACCCCGTGACCTCATTTTTGACCCCACTCGACCCAATTTCGAACTTGTGTGAGATTTCATCAAGATGATCATTCTGACCAAATTTCAGGTTGATTGGGCAAAAAATATGGCCTCTAGAGTGTCTACAAGGTTTTTCTAAGAATTGACCCTGTGACCTCATTTTTGACCCCACTTGACCCAATTTTGAACTTGTCCGAGATTTTATCAAGACAATCATTCTTACCAAATTTCAGGTTGATCGGGCAAAAAATGTGGCCTCTAGAGTGTCTACAAGGTAAATGTTGACGACACACGACGGACGACGGACATCACTCGACCACAAAAGCTCACCTTGAGCACTTCGTGCTCGGGTGAGCTAAAAAGTTCTATAGCAAATACATGTACTGCCACTCTTGTCTTGATTAAGGTAGCACATCAAACTTAGATGTAGATAAAATTTACATTCCTATATAGATACTTTCTCAAAGATTTTCTTCAGTGATGGACATCTCATTGTTGAAAAAGTGATTCTTAAGATAAGATTCAATGTAATTTAGCGATAATTCATCTTTATTATGCAGTTCAAATAAACACAATTTTGTCTCCTATTTATAGTGAGATTATTAGGTAATATAGTATCAAGGGAAATAAATGAATCCAGTAATGATATAAGATCTCTGAAAAATTATGTCCCTTTAACTTCATAATGATATGCTTAAAATTCCCTAGTTATAGCTTTTTACAAGTCAAATTGGTGAAATCATCTGAAATTATATTATTATCGGAGGTAAGTTATGTCTTATTCAAGAGTATCCTGGGCATTACTATATCAGACTGGAGCTCTGAAATGCCTTAAAAAGAAGATATACCAAAACAGGCTTTTACATTAAGTGTATTTTGCAACAAGCCTGCAGGAACTGTTGATTCTTAGATTTACAGGTCCTACTTAATTCCTGGCTTCTTGCAGGTCCTCCTAGACGCTATAGGCCCACTATTCTAAAGTATAATAATAAAATTAAATGAGCCTGTGTGTGACATTTCCAACAATTTCACATGTGCGCAAAGCAAAGCTTCTGGCCAGTCTGAGCAGCCGCACAGTGTGACCAGTCTTCATTTTGCATTATCTGATAGGTAAGGTCTTGATCGATTCTTAGGCGGTCAGCATATGCTTCTTATTGCATTGTATCTTTATCTACACTACTCAGAGTTTGCGCCTAATGAATGTTTCAAATAATTTGAAATGTCACGCACTTGCTCAAATAATACTTTCATAATACTGTCATATTATTGCAAAAAGTGGATCCATTTATAAAATTTTCTGATGCCCCTTTCATGAAGTAAGCAGCTTAGCAGATAGAAAATCAAAGTGAGGACTGAGTATATATCAATATTGACATTGGACTAATATTTGCTGTCTGAAGTTGGCCAGTTCAAACTTAATAAAGATTAGACATGCTCTGGCTTATCAAAATTTTTACTTACTGTATTGGTAGGATGCTTTCCACAGCTTTCAACTTTTTACAGTATTCAATCTCTGCATGATGATTTGGTGAAGGTCAACTATTCATTTCAACAGTATTTTTAACCCTTGAAATGCTGAATCCAAAATATTCCTGTTTTGGCAGGAGCTATAGACAAACATCAGCCTGCACATATGTGCAGTCTGATGTTAGTCTACACCATCTGTTTCTCACTTTCAAACCAGAAATGTCCGTAGATTTAGTTTTTTAAATAAAATTGACCTACAGTTGGTACTTTCAGTGCTTTTTGCCCTTTGATTTTGATGAAAATTTTTAGCCAAAATTTATTCAGCATGACAAGGGTTAAGTCAGATAACAATTTATACATTATAATCCTACATCAAGGAATTTTCTCAACAAGTCTTCTGTTTTTAAATCATAACGGCTTCCTTTTACCTAAGGCTCTGGTCTCAGTTGAAGTCAATTTCTTCAACACGAAACACATAAATTGCATTTATGGGGGCAGTTAGACATGTTCATTGCATCAAGATGAGCAAACATTTAATAAATGTATTTCAACCATTATGACTCATTCATTTTAACCTATATTTTTAACTGAAACCAAGTTTTATCTGATAACAAATTTAACCCTTTGCTGTTTAATCCCTGCTTTTTACGTGTCTGTGATTTTATGATTGAGAAAACATTTTGAAAAAAGAAGAAATTGCTTCTGATAAGCAATTTCTTCTTTTGCCACACTATTTTCTACCCTACAGAATGGTTATTTTCAAATTAAATCCATTCTAAATTCTCGTCTGCAAAACCTTTGAATTTGGACAGGTCCAAAATTTTGTAAAACAGGAAAGGGTTAAAACAGAAATTATATATATTTCATTTGAAACTGGTCTACCTGGATTTTTATTAATGCTTTTTATTAATGCTTAAATCCAAAAGAATTGAAATTCAAACTTTTTGTTTGATTCAGTTCTCTGCAATTTTCTTCAATCTAATCCAAAACAATTAATAATATTTGAGAGAAAAAACTTATTATGGAAATTGAAGAAATTGCTTAAAATAATATCTATCAAGCTCCTTTTGCAGACTGTGAACAAGTGGGATAAGGGAGGTTAAGGTTAAGCACGAAAATTGCAACAAAATATATATCACAATATCTTACCTTAAATTGAATATCTGGTTCAAAAGGTATCATTATTCCTTACAATAATGAAAAACAGAAAGGGGTACATGCATTTCAAGCACTAACAATGGTCACAGACACTTAAAAAAATCTCTCAAAATGTGCTTGATTAATTTAACACTTAGGTTTGTATGAATATTAAAACTCAAATTTCTAACAAAATTAACAAAATATATCCTGGGATCAGTGCAAGAATGAACTAAGTATTTTCAGCCATAGTGCACAAATATTGTATCTCTGTTTCAATCAACATTTCAGTACCAAAATTTTGAACTATTTTTATCTCTGTACTTGTGATAAAACTTTAAAATGTAAAGAAGAAGGCATGTTTGAGCCAATCATAAAATAGAAGCCTTATCAATGAAGAGTAAACAAATTCATCACTTTAAAACAAGGATAATCCTTGAAACTTTTATCTTAAACACTGTACTTAATACTTTTTTGAAGTCTGTAGTATGCCCCAATCCAGACACAGAGCCCTAAGGATCATATTCAGGTCATAAAAGTGAATAACCTTCGTACAAATGCACATTTTTTACACATTACCCGATTAATTTTTCACAATTTTCACTTATTTCTTTATAACACTAAATAATTGAAGATACCGGTAATCCAGAAATCCAAATTGACATACAAAGATTCACTTTACAATGCACTTCCAACAGCTCTTATAATGATTAGTATCTTTCTGTCTTATTACCAGGGGTGTGGAAATACAAGTTTTCTCCACTTGTCCCTGGACAAGTAAAAGTGGATGTTCTACTCGTCCAGAATCAAAATGAACTTGTCCACTAAAGCGTAAATAGAAAAATTTGAAAAAAACATTGCCTTTTGATGAAGAAAATGCTGGTATGCAGCATTTTCTTCATTAAAAACAATGTTTTCTACCCTGTGATATGAACATTAGGATGATTTCTCTCTTAATTCTTTTAAGTAACATTCCAAGATTTGCCCTGGTATTTACTTGTCCTTGGACAAGTGGCTTGGGAAAATTTACTTGTCCTCAAGTACAAAAGCCCGAGTCGGACAAGTCGGGCATGGGAATTCCACACCCCTGATTACATAATTGAAGACAGAGTTGTCATACAATAACCAAGTTGTTGAACTCCTATATCCATCCCCTTGTTTTCCCTATTAGGTAACAACTCTAATCAAGTAAACGTGTCCAATTAACATTATAACCTCAACAATTGGATGAGTCAGGTCGATTTGAATTTCCCACTAACGACTTTACCTGGGGCTAGGGGCTGTACACCTTTATTGGAAATCATTGCGACCCTTATTTTTACATGTGTTTTCTTTTGTGCCTTGACAGGGGCTGCGTGTTTGACATATTGATTAATGTTGTTGTCGTCAACAAGTTATTCATTTCAGGTAGTGACAGCTATTGCACCAGCCTATGTCTAAATTTGAACATAAATTTAATTCGAACTAGATAAATTTTTATATTTCAAGAAAATATATTTTTCATAAATTATGAGCCTGAGGTTGCATACAGTTGCACTTGATAAATATTTACGGGATAATTATGTCCGTAGAAATAATACCAATGCAATCAAGTCATGTACCCTTCTTAAAACAGATATCATTCTTTGTCCTTTTTTTCATAGGGTTCAAGACTGTCCTGTTTCGAACGACAATTAACACTAAATCCTCAAGATACTCAATTGCAAGCTGTCACCTAAAAAGGGACCATCTGAGAACTCTAGTACAGTAAAATATTTGAAAGAGATTAATTTCAGTAGATATTAAACGAAGGCTACATTTTAGAAATTTTTATACAGGCAGGTTAAATGGTCATACTAGATTCAGTATTTCAAAAGATTCAAAAAGTTGCTAATCTAATCAGTTTTTGCAATTCATGCAGTCTGACAAAGGTCAACACTTTGAGCACAACCCAAAGGGTCTCTTTTTGCATGAATTATAACAATAAACAGAGGATGACAATCTGTGTTATGGAAAGGGGACAAATGGGTAAAGGTAGTGTACCTGGTCCCTTTATCTATAAATAGGCTAAAAACCAATTGATCCCTAGATTTTAATCTCTTTGTTGACATATTTCATGATATTTATTGACAACCGGTGATATGATAATTCAATTAGCAGTGACTTGATAAAGATTTTGGGACAACATGAGAATACAGAGATATAAGAGGAAATGGTTGAAACTAGAGCTGTCGCAAAGCAAACTAATACCCCCCCACCAGCGCTTTGTCCAAATATAAAGGTCTAACAAAAATTTAACAAAACTTGACTGTGACTTTGACCTTTGATCTCTGTGAACCAGAAACAATAGGGCACTTGCTTAGGTCATAAACAGCATTTTTATAAAGTTTCATGATTCTTGGTCACTTGGTTTGAGTGCAGAAACGAAAAGGTCTATGGATGGATGGACAGATGGAAGGATGGACAGACATGATGAAATCAATATACCACCCTCTACTCCTCTATATAACATATATAAAGAAGGGTGGTTGCAAAAATTAGGGGGTACAAGCTTAAATTTAGGGGTAAATCACTCCCATTTGGGGGTCTTGGGGAACACTGATTTATTTCTTTACCAATCTACACTCCCATGTACAAAAAGGATTATTTGCAAAAAATTCCTTGAAATATTATCATAAAATCTATATTCTAAAATCATAGAAGTTAAAAAAGATCCCTGAAGGCATTTCAAGCATGCCACATAATATCTTTTAAGTCTCATTCATCAATGACCTTGACACCATAAGGACAGACACATTAAAATGCTGCACTTATTATGGTATCAATTTTTCAGGCCTTAAATTAAAACATCCTTGCATTCAGAATGACAAAATCTTAAAACTGTTTATCAATTTTACTCCGCGTTAAATACAAGTGTAAGTGCAAAGGAGGTTATAATTTGCAAATATTTTGCACCGTTTCGTAATCCTGAAAGCAGGGCAGGTTAAAACAAGATGTGTTTGTGAAACACGAAAACCCCCGGAACAGCATTTTTTTTTTAAGTTTGACCTTGACAGATGACCTTGACCTTGTCACATGACCTTGACTTTGGTACCAGCAGATGCGGATCATTGAGATCTATCATCATGCCAAATATGAGCCTTGTATGTCAAATACTTTTGGAGAAAAGGCAAAGGTTAAGTTTGGTTAAGTTTTCGGACAGAAGGACAGACAGACGGACAGATAGACAGACAGACAGACATGAGTAAAACAATATGCCCCCGATCTCTCGATACGGGGGCATAAAAACAGTGAAAAAGTCTATAAATACCATGAGGCAGTTCCCAGAAGTATCCACAACACACCATTTGTGCTTTGAAATTATATAATCCTGAAATCCAACATGCCCCCCTCTTTGAGAATATGAGCCAGGTTTCGTATAAATTGCTCAGTGCAAAACAGTTGTAACTGCCTATTTGTTAATAGGCAGTTACAACTGTTTCACACTGAGCCATTGGTATGCTGACCATGGAAGGGGCTCACTTTGGCAGGGATGTGGAATTCCCATTCCCAAATCTTGGAATGGTACTAAAATATCTTAGAGATTAATTAGCCTAATATTTATAGCAAAAGAATTAAAACATTGTTTTTAAATAAAGAAGGCATTATGTTCTTTGAAAACTGTGTTTTCTCAAAATCTATCTTTTCTCCTTTTTTGAAGACAATTTAACGTTGATACTGGACAAGAAGAAAATCATCTTTTACTTGTCCAGGGCAATGTAGAAAATCTGTTTTTCCACACCCCTCGCTTTAATTGGAAATCCTCTTAACTACAGCTCTAATCCAGCTGTTGGAACGTTGTTGGAAGGTTTTAGGTATTGAGCGACAATAAGTAGCTTTTTATGAAGGGTTAGGGTTTTGAGTAAACAGCAAAGCTATACAAAATGTAAAACAGTAAGAAATTGTGAAAGATTGCAAAAACTATGTAAATTATAGGTTATTAACAAGCACAATAAGAAGAGAAAATTACAGGGTACAGAAAATCTATATAAGAATTTCTTTAAAGAAAGCTGCTTGATGAAATATACTACTCTAGTCTGATCTTTTTGTATTTTTTTTTTTTTTACATTTATCTGACAAAATATTCCTTGGTTAACAGTAGTATCTAGATCTTAAAAGAAACTCAAAGCAAAAAGACACTCACTGGAATCAGCAAATGGCAACAAAAGAGTACCAAGTTAATAGTACATGTATGTTGTGTTTATTGTTGTTGTTTTCTTTTTTTTAGAAATAACAAAAACACAAAAAGGATTCATGGTAAGTTCACTCCTTCATGAACAAAAAAAAAGCTTTAACTGAAAGATTAGCAAATTCATTCTTACTAAAGCAACCATCTTTCCCAACCATACTTTCATGAATTTTATACATGTATTTCATTACCAAAAAGAGTCATCAACAATTGGAAAGAATTGAGTTGATGCTAAGGTCACATCTTGGATCAAAAAGATTTCAGATAAGGGGGCTGATGACAGTCTTAATTCAACCATTTCTTATCCAAAACCTATGCTGTGGGTACTCATTGGAATTGTCTTGATGAGACGATTTCAATGAGTACCATAAACATAGGATTTGATCATCGGATAACAATATATTTCATTTCGAAATCGAAAAATCATCATCTCCATCTGGAGCCCTGGATCACATCACAAAGTGACCGAGAATATGATACCTCATCAGTAATTTAATGATTTCATTAACCTATTGTCACTTGTTGGCAACCCTTACCGTAGTTTACACTATAGATACCAAAGTTTGAGTGAGTGATCAAAGGTCAAATTTGGCTACATCTGTATAGAAAAATTGACCTTTGATCACTCACTAACTTTTGTAGGTCTATAATTTTGTTTAGTTTGAATGCGTAGAGCTTAACCCTTGTAATGCTTAACACAAAATAAACCTACTTTAGAAGGAGTTGTAGACAAAGATCAGCCTTCACCAGAACAGCTTTAAGAATTATATTTTCAAGATCATTACCATCTCACAGTATTTGCATTCAGGCCTTTTTTTATGCTGCATTTTGGGGCCCTTTTTAAAACATATCCTGTTTTCCTCTATGAAGGTAAATAAAAAAAAATTATCTAACTGGGGAATATCATAGAAAATGATTTTAATCACGTTTATGCCTCGTATATTGATCATTGTTAAAACAAATATTAAAGACAAATGTCATGACTTTTGATTGATTCTAAAATAGTATGAGAATTCCTTTCTCGGTGAGTTTTTCCCCTACAGAAAAGATCGGCCACTCCCAAGTTACTCCCAAGCACTTAATCCAGATATTTTGGTTTAAACCCACTGCTACCCATTTCTAGAGCAGGTGGAACAGGGGCTGATTATTTTGGACATGTACATACACTTCTATTTTGATACCAATTCATTTTGGTGAAAGGAGAATCTCCAACAAAACAAAACACACATTTTCAAATAAAACAATATTTTCTCACAAGAATGACCTACAGTAAGACCTAATCATGGACACTCAATATTAAGTCTGTGATCTTATATTGAAATAAAAACAAATCTATTGGCCTTTTAGCTACTATCAATCAGTTGTGGAATGGGCTTTCAAATCATAGAATAATTGTTTTTTTGCTACCAAACTTTGAACTTTCTTTGATTGCAAATAGGCAGAAAAAATCAAGAAACACGGTAGTGTTTGTTTGAATGGGGTTTTAGGCCACTTTCAACAATCTTGCAACTATCTTAGGAGCACCTTTAAATGGATTCCTGGTATATCTCAGTGTTGTAACGATAATCGGAAAACATCGATTAATCGATCAATTCTCTCCAAAGTTTCGATTATCAATTATGATCTTGGAAAATTGATTAATTTGTTGTTGTTATTGTTATTACTTTGACAGTTCACCAAGCATAAAATAAGATGCTCTTAATAAGAGCATCTTTTATTTGATGCTTGGTAAAACTGTAACTTGAAAGAAACCAGATTTATGGACATAGGGACTTGAGTCTATTTCAATGAGAAATTTGGAATTAACTTAGTTTTTTGAGTATATTCTTATTCCAAGTAAATAAAATTCTTGACCCTTTAAAACTTTAGAAAAAATATTTTTTATGTGTGCAAATCAGTTTTGATTATTAATTGATAATTGAATCGAAAGCAGTTTCCAATTCAATTCGATTTTCGATTCTAATTTTTGTCCGATTTTACAACACTCAGTAATTTCTCACACCAGAACTACCATTACATCTTTCCTAGCCCCCAGCTCTGCTATCCCACATAGGTCTAGGATTCTCAACAAAGTCAAAATAAAGGTGTAAATTAGATTGATTTTTGAAGATACTTACATAGAACAGACTGGTTTTTCTTTTTTTATCATTGTTAGATAATTAAATTGCATTTTTGTTTCTTTTTCTTTCGTAGAAGTTCTTCAGCACGTAAATTATTTATTCAACATTTAGACCTGAATGTTTATTCAAATTATATTAATAATATATACAAAACGGAAATTTGATAAATTGATACAATACATGAAACTTTTATCATCTTATGGTACGAAACCAAGCAGGTACGAAAAGCTGTCAAACAAACGCGCTGTATTTGATTCTTGTCAATCGCGTTTGACAAATATCGACTTTAATAAAGCATGAATTATCTTACCATTTGCAAATTTTGATTCAGACATTCACCCAATTATAAACACATTCATCTAGAAAAACAACATCGTAAACAACAAAGAAGCATCAAATTTTACAGCGTGCAGTCACTCTCAATTTCTAGTATAAGGGAGGCAACTGTTCTAATACTGTGAAAGTATATTTCAGTATGCAGACGACTAGTCCTGAGTGGCTTGGTCGAATGTTAAGCAATGGAAAATGTTAAAAGCTATGCATTATAATCAGTAAGTGGAATTATCTGTCGAAACCATCGATGCAAATATTAATCGAAACCTATCTCAGTAGGAACAAGGCTATGGTCCGTTTTACTTAACATCAGTCTTAGGCCTACCGGATCACTACAGTTTTGCGTCGTCAAAAATTAAAGTTGCTTCTACAGTAGCAAGGGCGTAGCTCCCATTACGCAAATTACGCAAGTGCGTAAAAGAAATAATGCTCTGTTGGAAAATATCGTGGATGAATGATCAAATCATCGAAACTACAGCTTATTCAAGCCGTAGTTACGATGTTTTGTTATTCAACAACGCTCAATTCATAAAAAGGGAGCGTATTGGGGGCATTCTTCTTTTGTCAGAGTTGTCATATAGCTTTTATCCTATATATTCTTTGGTTGTCGCAAACTGAGTGCGTAAAGATTTCAAAGTCCTAGTTACGCCTATGAGTAGTATCTTGATGCACCATCTTATTGGAATCTTCTTCTAAAGACGATTTCAATTAGATCTTGCAAGACAGAATCTAACAATGAATGAAAACACCAACGGTTACCATTTGTGATCAGTTGACCGGCTTACAAGTTTTTTTCCGATAAGCCTAGGCCTACAAGATTCAAGATATAAGATACAAAATTTTATTTATAGTCGGGTTTGTATCAACAAATAACATAAGCGATGTATCACTATTTGCCGACTTAGTATGCAGAAGCCAAAGTTTAGTAAAACGAGCCTAAGAGAACTAGAGAACTAGGCGGGATCTAGTGTACCTGCCGCTGGTCCGACATAGCCTCTTTTTTAAACGACTCTCTCAAAAAGTACCGTTTTGTATGCCTTCTGATCATTCATAATTCTGGTATTTTATTTGGTGTACTAGTAACTGAGATCAGTGCATCCATGTTCAGTTTTAAGGAAGTATGCCTAAGCCTAGGCATGGACCTAGCCGCACAGCTGATTATCGGGTAGGCGGACATGATCGTTCCCCCATGGACCCTACACATGATCAGCCCATTCGGAACACCACTCGGCCATTTCCGTAAACCGCAATTGGCCGAGTGGTGTTCCGAATGATGATCAGCCCTACGCTCAGGATGAACACGTTTGAGAAATGTTTTGGAAATGCTTACCCGCTTTGCACGTGTGTATGCGGGGTATGATTTAAGAAAACTTCGCAAACCTTTTTTGCATTCTGAACGCCGTACAGGGTCTCTCATATTTGACGGTCCGGTTCCAGTGACTTAGCCTTCATCCAGAGACTGGAGTTGCATCTTAGTAGTTAGGCCTAGATTATGACACATTTAAAACGCTCGAAAAACACATTTCCTTTCAAAATTAAACTGCCCGTCTGTCTCATAAATCAGTGGGCAACCAACATGGTGAAACAGTTCACATAAAACTATCGTTGCGAGATATTGGTTTACCCACCAGCGAAATGTAGGCCAAACTACACGTAAGATTTGAGCCAGGTCATGGCATTCTGACATTTATAACCATTACCAGATTATAAAATTAATCAAATTAATAATGTTTCCAGGTTTCGCCCAGATTAATACGAGGCACATTTTCGTTTCTTCACTATTAGTTATTAGGCCCAGTGCAGTGGCGTATTCGTAGGGGGAAGGGCCGGGTGTCAAACGACACCCTATGAAGCCCAATTTTATTTATTTTCTTATTTTCACACAGAAAAAAATAGAGGATAAGTTGTGCAGTCTGATCTAAGCACACGCTGCCTTCTTGTTTTTTTGTGGAAAAAATCTCCAATTTTGAGGAACTTTGTTTCAACAAAACTTAAAGTCAGCGGTATAATATTGGCTAATTCATTTGTTTGTTTGTCTGATTGGAGTTTTATGCCGCTTTCAACAATCTTTCAGTTATATCGCTACGACTGGAGTACATGGCATTGGATTCCTGGTATTTCTCTCACCAGTACAACCATAATAACCTTTTCTAGCCTCCAGCTGCTATCTGCATAGGTCTACGATTGTCAACCCATTTCGGTGAGAGACACATAGTCGGAAAGTATGAATGCCGCCGTTGGGGATCAAACCTGAGACCTCTAGATTGACAGTCCAACGCGCTTCCAACTGCGCTATGGCGGCTGCTCAAAAGTGGGTATTACTAGAAAAATAAACCCTCTTTTTGTTCGAACCCCCTTTACAGAAATCATATATCTACAACTGCAGAATAAATACAGGGGCGGATCCAACGTTTGGGAAGCTGTACGCCCTCTCTCCTGAAGTTTCGATAAAGAAAAGTGTTCATGTCGGAAAATCTACAAACTTAGAGTACACGGTGAACATAATTTCAGTGACGGTAAACTGACAAGCAAAATATCTTTACTCTTAAGTTATAGCTGCAGTAACCATATGTTGGGGCTGATCTTTGTCCACACCCCATGATTTGGTTACATTTTTCGCAGCCATTGAGGAATGATATAAGAAAATTCATTTTTGGTTGGATTTAAGATGTTGACCTTGTAACTCTATTTGATCCATATGATCATCTACGGCTTGTAGTGACCTCCTTTTAACCCTATGTTAAACTTGCCTTAATATCAAGCAAGTTAACCATTCCTACAAACTCCAAGGTTGACTTTGATAAAACATGACCCCCTAGAGTGTCTACACTTTTTTCAGAGCTCGGCCCAGTCTCAAAGTTGGTTTCTCCTGTTAACTCAGTTAGAGCTTGTCTTAGGTTTGAGTCAAGACTGATTCTGGCCAATATTGAGATTGTGTGGACAAATCTGTACCTACAAGGTACATCAAGTTTGTGACCGATGACGCACAGCTCACGTCGTAGACGGTAAAAAATTAACATTGAACAAAAGGCCACAAAATTTCATTTTCTCACTTTCGAAACCTTTGCTACGACATTGACCTAAATACTTAAATGTTTATAAACTTAAATTGACTCACCTGTCCAAGCCACAGAATGACGTAAAAAGCTAGTCCTACGGCTAGCATGTTGATAACTATTTCTATAAATAGTAACATAGCATCGTTTTACACGTCCTGGATCCTCCTCTATGCACAGTCATGACGCCGACGTTAACGTAAAATCCAATTCATCCTTCACATAACGTAACTTCCCAATATTTACGGTTTGAATAGGTATGTAAACAATCAATTTCAATTTGTTCTAGAGCACTAATTATCTCAATGTGAATACCGGTGTCTGGTTGCCAACTTAAAAAGCAAAATCAACTGAAGAAAAGAAGCTTAATTAAACTGAAGACAACGTAAATATTGTCGAATGACTTTAAGCACGTTGAGTTCGCTAGTTATTATATCCACACATGAAAGGCTAGAATAAATCTTTTTAAAATTCTTATCCAATAACCATGATATATGTGAACAGTCACGCAAAAGGGGACCACGTGAGAAATTCGTAAAATTAATATTTAAAAAAAAAGATTGATTCCACTGTACAAGTCAACAAGAGATCGCATTTCAGCATTTTTTTCACATGATGGTAGTCTAAATCGATCATTCAAAATCCAGAAAATGAGCAAAGTGCGAAAAGTTTCGGCCTTAGTCAGTCTGCGCTGTCCGCGCAGCCTGACTAGGGCCGACACTTTAAGCACACTGGACCCAGATGGTCCCTGTTCGCCTGAAGCATCAACTATCTAAATATCAACAGTAGCTCATACAATTTACACGCAAAAAAAATGGAAGCAACAAGCCAGCCCTTTGTTCAGGATGTAAAAAACGTTTCGCGAGCGCTTTGAGATCACACCCCGCTTTGCACGTGCACATACGTGCAAAACGAGTCCGCACGGTATCATTTAGAAGACGCTTCGCTTACGTTTTCATCCTGAACGCAGGGCTGGTGCCGCCAATACCTTTAAAACATTGGTATTCTACGTCTAATTTAGAAGATCGCATGAACATTGGAAGAAGTTTACAATTTTAAAAAATGAATTACATTACCATTGTAACTCCATTTTGACGTTTATAAGATATCAATCGCTGTATTTATTGCTTATAAGCGCTAACAGACTTTGCGTAAAACCTGTGCGACGTACCACATTTATAAATTCTCCCATTTTCTCGTAAAGAATCAATGGCTATCACTATATTACACAACCCTAGATGGAATAATGAATGGAGAAAAGAGCCTGAGTTACGTTATTTTTATTGCTATACAATCCATGAGGAAAGAAGACAACGTGTAACAATTTACGCTTCTCAAGTGTTACAACCTTCGACTTTATAGGCATACCATGATACATATATTATCAATTTGGTATTAGATACTAAACACTATCAACTTCGAATCTGTCCGAAAGAGAATCGGAAAGTAATATTTCAGGACCAAACATTTAGTAGCCGCTAATGATTTAGACAGACAAGGAAAATTCCACAAGTAGTAAGAAGTAACGAAATTAAACTGAGCTAAGTTAGGACTAACAGAACAGCCGAACTTAATTCGCTTTTGTAGAAAATATGCTTGAAAAGAAGAAAAAAAGAAAAGAAAATGAGACAAAATATAAAAAAGCAATAGCCTATAAGGGCTTTTTGTACTCAGATGTTCAAGATTACGGTGAGTGATCAAGCAAAAAGCCAATCTTGTTTTTGATGATGTTTTCAAAATCGACATAATTGTTCACCGACAAAAACTTGTGCATCGACATTTATTGATTTTGTCATATTTTACTACTTTGCGATTGTAATGTTTAAAGAAACTCTTTGTGTATGCCACAGCCTAATTTGTGGTACTAATCGAACAAGCCCAGTTCCATTATAAATAATTCGATTCATGGTTCATCTTCTGGGAAATGCCGTACACAGAACTTGGCAATAAAACACGCCATGGAACGCCATTGGACCTTGTGGAATATGATACCGATTTGGTAAAATTAAATTGTCGGTTCTCTGTGGAATGGAATGAAACACTTTTTAAGTCATCATCATCATCCACAGTTGACCGTCGCATTTTACGAAAACTAATAACTTTAACCTTCACATTTAACGAAAAGGCTTGTTTAAAAAACGGTCATGAAATTTACAGGCTTATGTCACCAGTTTATGTCAAATGCGACGGCCAACTGACAAGGTCAATAGCTAAAAAAATAATCATTTGAATATCCATCACCATGAAGTCAAGAAAATAATGCATATTTGGACGGCCATGTATGAATCAAACAAACCTGCCAAAAGTTCGCGAATCATTCGAGAAATGTTATCCACTATGGTATATGTACACATAGGAAGATGAACAGTAAAAGGGACAGAGAGGCAGGGTGACAACTTCGAGTATCTGGTTAGAAAATCAAATCTTTTTCGTATAAGAATTATTCATATTTTATCACGAATGCTGTTGCCAAAGCAGAGTAATTCCATTTAATATCAAGACTTTGGTAGTTCATCACTTTTAAATTTAGACCCATTTAGTGCTGATAATAATTTCTTAAGAAATTAACTGAATGACATGTCATCTGACCCTTTGATATCCCACTGGAAAGGAACTCAACAAACTTTGCTTTCGTTCTAATCCATTTGAATTATCATTCTGTATTATGACATCCTGTATACACTTTTCTTCAATAAAGTATTTTTAAACCAAATCCTCCGATCAAACAGAGCTAAACTGACAAACGATCCAGGTCGCAACTTTGGATACATAGTTTAAATATGAGGAGGAGACGTTAAATGCAAGATTATTTGTATTCAATGTCAATAACCATTAGTTTGCAGTTTTGCAATTGGTTCGCTAAATCTTCGGTCTTGTTCGAATCCGACATTTTTCCTTCCGATTTTCAATATCTGCGACGCGGCTAACTTTCAATTCACTTTTTGTGTCACGTATCCAGTATTAAGAGTTAGGATTATCTCAAACGCCTAATGAATATTATACACTAATTAATCAATTGCGTATAATCAATACTATCAACATATCAAACACGAATGACCTTATTTCACAGGTATTTAACAACCGAGATAACTTTGTCCTTACTCTATATAATCTTATCCCTTATCATGCCGTTTATGACAATTTGCTTCTTAACACAGAGAGTTTGGTAGGCAACATAGACTAAAATCAGACTGCATAGACATGCAGTCTGATCTTAGCCTTCACTTTCTGTTCTATACTTATTTTATTGAAGGAAAACTTGAGACAGGCTGGTAAAATATCAGAAAGAAATGCTATTGAGCTTGTGCGTGACATTTCCAACAATTTGAAACATGTATGAGTTGCAAACATCGATCAGCCTAGACATGTCCACAGTATAACCTGAAGATTGGCTGGCTGGTTGGCTGGCTGGCTGAAGACACATCTAGACCTGATCTATCTGTAAAGTGCAAAGGGAAGACTCGGGTCAGACTGTGCAGATGCACAGGCTGGCCAGAGTCTTTGCTTGGTGCACATTTCAAGATGTTGGAAATGTCATGCACAGGCTCAATTGGTTTTAAACAATTTTAATTTCTGACAGCAGGAAAAGGGTGAACCCGTTTTTATCAACACTGATCAAGACTGCTACTGATTCAATAAATTTATAGATCAAAAGCATAGATATCAAACTTTTAAGTCTTTTTTCAAATTGACAAGGGGCGTCATATTTTCAAAGTTTTGATACTAAAATCATATCGCTGTTACGTCTCTATGACTGGCGGCGTCCGGAAAAGTCAATTCTGCGTGTCAAACTCCAATCAAAAACAATTGTTTCATAATCTCATTCTTTGACCATAAACCATTTTCTTTGTAAAGGCCAAAATTGAATTTTGAAATATTTGCACGTGACCTCAACGCAAACAAAATATCGATCTTCCAATTTGAAATAATTTAATATAAATGGTTTCCAGCAATTTTCATGCATTAATGATTTTAATCCTCAATGAAAACAATTTTGATTGCGCAGCTATTTTTTATGCTTTTGCGCGAAGCTTTATGATATCAAACTATAAGAAATAAAGAGAGTAATTTTCATTTTTTTTCCAGGTATGAAACTAAACACATAATAAAACTTATGTATGAATCCGCTTCGCATATTCATGCAGTGTGATTAGGTTTTAGTTTCACACTAAAATGAAATTAAAAACGAATACACTTTCTCATCCCTTAAACATTTCAAAAAACGATGAAAAATCGATTTACAACATGTACACGCGCATCAATAATTCAGAATGTAACCGCGTGCAAATGGAATGCACAGATGATTTAACGCACGAAGTTGAATCCTTAAGAGCAATCTTTGAGATTTCTTTTTCAATATTACCTTTAAATCTTAAACTAACCTTGTTTTTATCAGGCTTTCATATATATTTTTGGTAAAGAAAATTTTTCATGTATTATCAGGGCTCCATTTGATTAATATAAATTGAATTTCAACGTGCCAATTTCTCCTCGTTATAAATCCCATTTGTAAGATCAAAATTTCGATTGACGATGTGCTCAAGTCGATTATTTTGCGAAATTCACGGCAAGTTTCCTTTTTGCATGGAATGTCACTGATATCCTCTATTCATTTTTTTTTTACATTTTTAACATTTTCCATAATATTTGCGTAGCTCGAATTACCTTGTGAACATAACTATAAATGATATAATCCTGTACAATATAACCCATCTGTCACCAATTTAAAAGGCGCACTCGGTTTTAAATACCGTGTCTAAAGTGTACGCCAAGAGAAAAAGAGATCATAGAAGGTAATTTAGCTGAGTGTACGCCAAAAGAACAGAGAAGACGGTAAATATACTCGAATATCCTATAAATTTAACATTTTCAACAATATTTGCGTAGCTCTAATAACCTTTTGAACATTAAAAAAATGGTACTCCTATACAATTTAACCGATCCGTCACCAATTTGAAAGTGTACTCGGTTTTAAATAACACATCTATAGTTTTCGTCGTCAGAAAGGGATAAACTACTAAATTACAGTTAAGGGGGTGTCACACCACAGCGTATGAGGGTAACGTATGCCTAGCGTATAGAATAAAGACAAAATCTTGTTCATACGCACAACTCTTCGGCGTAAACCCCCGCCATCGACAAGAAATCATTTTAAACGTATGGCCAGCGTAAGAGCAGCGTTAAAGTAGCGTATGGCCAGCGTATTTTCAGCGTATACAAAACGTACGTGTGCGTTTACAAGCGCATTTGTAACGTACAACACCGTATGAGTAGCGTATGCCAGCGAGCGAGTAACGTATGACTTACTCATGTAAGCGTATGACTAACGTATACAGCGGTTATCATCATTTATGACCTTAGCCAGTTCCTTCAGTCTGGAAGTAGACACGCAGCAGTAAGGATACCGGGAAAACGTGGGAAAGGGAAGGTAAAAGAAGTGTTTCTTCATCGGCTAAAGAAAAGAGTGATGGTATTCAACAAAAGAAAGAAGACGAAAATGCTGTATAGTACAGATCTAGATCTCCATCGCCAGTCGATGAAGATCAGTCACTAGATACTTCCCCGACTTTGGAAGACGATTCTTCCAGGTCCTCTACGCTGGAAAGGAAGAAAAAGGCCAAACAGATGTCGTGTAGCCTCTCAACAGAAGAAGAAGACAAGATGCTTGATCCTCATTTCTTAACTCAACCCAGCACTGGTCATAAAGGCCAAAATGTCACCGCCTCCCAATTCAAGGTTTAATCCATATTTTGCGCCTTGTTGATTTCCCCTTCATTCGTCTCCCGTGTCTTCTTTTTTCAACATAATACAAGGTTAAATGGTGACTTAGAAGAGCTGCACCCATCTTCTCTGTGTTGAGCTAGATCTACAACTGACTTATATAAAGTACATGTTTAAACCCGATTCGCTTTTGTGACCACTAATTTCAATAGAGCTGTGATCATTCCATTGATCAAATTAGCGGAATTAAGTTCTAAGGGTTCCAAATATATATAATGTCTGATAGAAATTTAATTTTCTGTCAGCCTATGACAAGCGTACTTGACCTATGAGTAGCGTTCGTGTAGCGTATTGACCTTATGCATACCGTATTAGAAGCGTACCTCTAGCGTATAGACCGTATGCATACCGTATGAATAGCGTATATTCTATACGCTGGCATACGCTGAACTTTTTTTAACATGTCAAAAAATATTTCTTGGCCTCTGCGTGTAAGAACGTATACCAACGTATACCAGCGTACTTGTAACGTACACGACCTATGAGTAACGAACGCCTAGCGTACATTAGCGTATGTGAGCGTATGAGCATACGTTCGCCATACGCTGTGGTGTGACAGCCCCATTAGTAACATTCATCTCAATCAAACTCATCGGTTTTCACCTATTTCTATTTTACATCGATAGGTAAACAAGTTCTTACAACGTAAATTAATCCCCCTTGGTTCTGCATGGAAAATTCACCAGTTCTCGCATCGAATATGTGGGCCAATGAAAGAGCCAAGATCGATAGCTGTTCCCGGGAATCGAACTCAGGACCTTTTGGTCAAACTGCCAGCGCTCTATCTCTAGACCACGGACACCAAACCAGACCAGAAACCAAACACATTCTAAATCGCTCACTCAGCGCTCCATTCATTCATACCAAACACTCACCCAAACCATCCAATAACGCTCCAAAATCTTTAAAAAACATTTCGAAATAGGCCAATTCGGAAAACGCTTATTTTTTGTATTCTTCGATTTTATTGGCTGATAAGATTTTACGGTTTTTGGTTAGTCAACAAAGATAAAAATCCCAGAAAATTACGCATATTTCATTAAAGGAAGATGATGAATACAGCTAATTGTGTTTATCATGAAAAACATAACCATGTTGGTTTACCTTTAGATGGGTACACTCCGAAACTAGATATTTTGCGGACGAGTTGATATGTGAAAATTATAGATTTGTTTTTTAGGGCAAAATGGCTATAAAAATTATACAAAACGAACATATAGTCTTCTGATGAACTTACATGATTTTTTAACCAACAAGGAGGTATAAATGATCCTAAATCTTCCAGCTTCATAGGAAAAAATGATTAGAGGCAATAAAAAAATTTCATGCCAAGTTTGATTGAAATTAGCTCCTTGGATGGGAAAAAGAAGACATTTTAATATTTCAAGGGCAAAATAAAACATCTCCCTGTCATGCATTTTGGGTAGTCAAACAAAATTTGACAAAAAGGTTTTGAGATGGGTCTCGCAAATAATATTTTTGCCAAAAGTGGTTGAAATTCTGTCATTTTTTACTGGCCAAAGAATGTTAAAGTTTATTTGACGACTTCCAACGCACGACGGACAAAATAATAAGTTTCAAATACTTAAAGTTATCAGTTGACGAAGCTTAGTTTTTAATCACATCTGGGTTTTTTTCAAACAGTAGGGCTATAAAGTAATCAAACTACAATTTTGCATATATCAAGTTGAAGTTTTGAAAGCGGTATAATCCGAAAGATATATCACGAAGGCATGTTAAGTATGAATTTTATCATAAAAATGTTTGGATCATTCGCTAGTATTTCGGTTGTACTCTAATTCACTTCAAGCATGAATTCACGCCTGAAACTGTAAACGACAGATTGAGGTCACGATGACAAACAGTAGGTGACAAGTAAGGATCACATTAAATAGTAATGTATAGTGTTACTTCTGAAGGTTAAGTTATACCATTGAGGTGTTTTGCTGAGGCTGTATGCCTGTCAACTTGGTCATGTGATCTAATTTACGTGTGCTAATGAGGATCGTATATCATGTTTCTTTCTAATGTTATTTTCTTTAAATACAAACATTTTCAGAGTGTGGATTAAGGATTTCAGTGTGACTGTGACTTCAGCAAGCTGAAATGCCCAAACGATTGATCTATATGCAACGTCATAAAAACAAGTTAATAAATGACATTTAATTCTTGGTTATTATAGCATAAAATTCACGTTTTCGGGTCGTTATCGCTACACGTTAATGGACAAAACCCGGGCGTTAACGAAAGAAAACGTGGATTAATAAGTACATTGTAAATTCACGTGCCGACAATGCCCGGCTATCTTCACTTATATATCCTCAGTCTGGGCCTATACACTTTATCAGTTTCTTTGTCTAACATTTATATAGAGCATTAATAAAGACGTCGATCCTCATCCGGCGTTAATTTTTGTGTCGTCAATAAATTTACGGAGTAACGTCGGTATAAACAATTGTGGCGGCGCAATACATAACACAATTTTACCGGCACATTATTACTTTTGGGGCTAGTTTTTAACGTCCTATTATCATGTTACAATTTCTGGTTGAATAAATAATAAAGTCTTACTTTTTATGCAATAACAGCGTCAATTCATTTTTTTTCGGGCGTTAAAATATGCAGAGACCATCAAAATACATTACCGTCCCCGTGCTACGAGCTTATATTGCAACAAAAAAAAAAATCAACATTGTTTCGTTATGAGCTCGTATATAAGCTCGTATATAAGCTCGTATATAAGCTCGTATATAAGCTCGTATATAAGCTCGTATATAAGCTCGTATATAAGCTCGTATATTCTGCGAAATATGTTTGCACCAATCTTGTGTCGATTACAGCACATCAAGAGAACAATTTTTATCTACCATTTAAAGGTCTTAACCTCAATGTCATGTTCGTTTCCAATTATCTCTTATCAAGTAATACTATTGATTGATTTCAAGACTTCTATGTTTATGATATGTTCAATTAAAATATGATTTCTGAAAATACGAATACAATATGTTTCAGTTACATACCACTTGCAAATTTCTTCACAAACTTGAAAATAAGTTCAGGCGCACACCACTAAACTACCCATTCCAAACTACATGTACATGTACAGACACCGGTCGGCATTTCTATAATTTGTACACAATTTAAAAATTATTTTCAGCTCACAAGGGTTAAAAAACGAAGACATCTGCCATAACTCAGCAATCCATACGAAATGGGTCAAAGTTAATGTTCAATAAAGATGAAACAAACGGGTTTTAAGAGAAAATTCTCCATCACACGCAATTCAATCTATACTTATCTTCTTATCAGTGAGTTATCTCCCTTTTTGAGATACTCTCCAATGCGCGGCAAGATGGCGTTCTTCCAAGTATGTGAAACGGTCTTTCTCCAAAGAACATTTTAATTGAGAATATTCTTAAAGTATTCTTAGCAAGGGGACTTAACTGACCAATGTGTCGGTCCTGGTTGTATAAAAACTAAACAAAAAATTGTCGCACACTTTTTTTTTATCAACGAAGGCCGTATCCTCAAAGCCTTCGATGCGGTTATGGAGGTACACCGGTAGTGGCGTAAATGAAATTGCCACAGGAAGAAAACCAAACAAAACAAATTTCTTATATCTAAAGGATCAGCTGAATATAGTGTACAGTAAAACAAAATTTTGTTCGTCTATTAAATGGTTCATTGAACCATCATTTTTCTTAAACTTTTTACCTTATAATTCAACAAATTTAAACACGACGGTTTCAAAAACAAGATCAGTTCATGGATAAAGAACTAGATCATTCATTTTTTCACCAATTTCTTTTAAGTTACCTTCTTGAATTCTACAATATCTAAAAGCCGTTGCTTAAGCCATGATTTACTTTGAAAGCAACCACCCTAAAAAAAAATTTATGTGCACTGTTTCGTTTTGCTAGTTTATTTGATATTATTTATTTGAAAGGATCTTAGAAAATCTGCTTAACCACTGATTTTGACACAAAAAATAGCCAATTATGTAAACTTTTGAACTGGAAAACACGATGTCTAGCACTGGCCAAGGTGCAATGTCTAAGGTATAATTTTCCTAGCGGTATAGCCGATAATCCATCTGTGGCTAATATACGGACAATGATCGGTTCACGAAACAAACATTTCGCACAAAGTGTGCAGTGCGCATAAAAAAGACCATTTTCGATATCACAATAGTATGCCAAAAATAATGCGAAATAGTTTACATGTCTATAAGATTCTGTACATTCGCCATTTTTTTCTTTTGCCTGCGCTAACCTCTCGATTCGATTCGTTTGCTGTTTTTTTCTTTATGAAACCACATAAACATTCGACGAGGTCGCACATTCTGCAATAATTAGTAGACATGAGACTGAGGATTCGATTAAGTTCGCAGATTATCTTACGTTTCCAAAGCCTTTACGGAAAGCTAGAGCCGCTTGCGCAGCTGATTCGCTCCACAGGCATGAATCTATTGGTATGATAAGACGAGAATTTAAGTGTGGTTTTTTTAATTGCTTCCCCCCCCCCCTTTCTTTTTTCCAAAGGAATGATATGTCACATGCTAAAATATTTCTGCAATGAAAATTCAATGATCGATGAATAACACATTAGACAATTGACCTCCGCCTATCAACTACATACTTTCAACCAATTGCAGTGAGTTGTATGCAGTCTGATAAAGGGTTATCAAAGGAACATTTCAGTAAAATTTGGTTGATATCCGAACTTGGATGACAC